>JAHWFO010117560.1:540701-576946 GCA_023313115.1 Rhysida immarginata
TATGCCGCTTACAGCGCCATCTAGTGATAAATTTTGGAACTATTTTTTTCTTATCCCATATCAAATGCCCCTTCTTCAAGAATGCTCAGTCCAAATTTGAAGTCATTCGGACTCATGGTTGTTTTTTTATAGCATTTTTACAAAGGGACTTTAATTATAATCACCTTGTATATAAAGAAGGATGTTTGTTTGTGGGTTTGTTTCTTATACAAATTTACAGTTTTATTCCGATCTTGATGAATTTTGGCACACTTGACCTTCAAAGCATGAGGAAGGTCACTGTCTACCTCAGATTTCGAAAAAAAAATAATTATCGATAATAAATCGATATTCATGATGATGGCAGTGCATAGTAATAAGACTAGCTGAGATGCCCTTCTTCGCCGAGCTTTTCAAGGCAAAACGAAAACGGGGTATCAGTATCTACTTTAGTTATATACCAATGTTGTTTAAGGACTTTTAGTCCGGAGAGTTAATGTCAATTATGGTTTTTATCCCACACTCCTTAAAAACACGTTTTTTAAGAATACTCCTGGGCGTTGCAGGGATTTTAATTCCAATTTCGGGGTTTTCTCACACAAAAAAATTTAATTAATTTTCATTACAAGCTAGGACTTGTTAATTGTCATTATAAGCTGGGCTAACAGGAAATTGTCGACGTTCGAACTCCACAAAATGATCAGTCGCCTGGAACGGTATTGTTGGTATTAAAACGAATTTTCCTGCGTTATCCCCGCTGACTATTGTAGCTTGTAATGAACTTGATTATTCGGAATTGGCTGTTGTATTGCTTAATACCCCAAACGTTCAACTTAATGACCGTCGACCCTACAATTTACCGACAACTTCGAACGTTGCTGTGGTTTTACCTGACAGTGGAGTCATTTGCGCCAGCGCACAGATTCGTCGGATTATAGAAAATCACTCAGGTTATGATCCTCTGCACTATGCGCTTATGTTTCCATACGGAACGCAAGGGTGGCATATTACCGTACAGTCGAAGAACAATGCTCATACCAAACGTGTTACGATATACCCGTTTTATGGCTTACCATCTTCAAATTCGTCAAGTACATGTTTAAGCTCGGCGAAGACGGGCATATAAAGGGTGTCCTAAAATGAGCTGACATTTTAATTTTTTAATAAAACACATTTTTCATTGGAAAATTTATAATATTTTTGCTTTATTAGAAAGTAAACGTGGAGATTATGAATGATACAAAACATCTTACCGTCTGACAAATGACCGACCTGACCTTGGTACCACAAATTCACTCTTTGAGGAATTTTCAATAACACGTTGATGTAATTGCTGGGAAATTTCAGCAACGTTGTGTCGAATTTCATCTTTGAGGTTCTCAATAGTTTGTGGTTAATTGATGTACACTTTATCCTTCAGAAAGAAGTATAACGATGTCATGCCACATGAACTTGCGGCCAATTCACATCACCTTGCTGCGAGATAACACGACCTTTAAATTTTTGAAGTGAATTTTGACAATTTCTACGCGTTCGATTGTGTAGTTTTGCATAATTTAATAATGTTTAATAATGACAGAATATAAAAATCTCTACTCTGACTGTACCACGAAAAAATGGCGGCAAAATCAAAATGTCAGTTCATTCTGGGATACCTTTTGTAATAAAAATCGTACCTTCCATTGTATAGTTTTTGACACAAACACGACTGGCCTACTGTTGCGCCAACTCTGCCTTGCATTGCTGGATATGAGCTATATATTGTTGGTCCGCGCATATTGTTGGTGCGAAGAAAACTCTTAACAATAAGCGTTACGGATTCCTCGCATAGTATAGTAGGATGTATCTCATGACCAACAATGCAAGGCAAAGTTTGTGCAACAATAGTTATCAACAAGGGTATCAACACGCAATCCAAAAACACTCTGCACGGACCAACAATATATATCTCATGACCAACAATGCAAGGAAAAGTTTGTGCAACAATATGTATCAACAATGGTATCAACACGCAGTGCACCAACAGTATGCAGGGATCAACATTATATATGTCATGACCAACAATGCAAGGCAGACTTTGTGCAATATAGATAAGGTTCAATGTGTAACAATGCCTAGAATTCCTCTTATTCAGGCTTTCTTAGAATTGAGAGTTCTTAGTACTTAACAATTTCTTGAAAATCTTTAAAAATAATCAGTAACTGGAGATAATGGAGAGTTAGCAGATTATTGAGAAAGAGTGGAAAGACGACAGAGGAAGCAATCCTTGAGCTCCTTGGTGTATTGAGCCAATGGTGAGCATATCAATAGAAGATTCTGCGACCGCTAGACTACACAAAGTGATGAATGGCGAAGTTTTGCTTCAAGACATCGAGAGAAGAGTGGGAATTGCAAGAACATCAAGTATACATCTAAAGTCAGATTACGTGGCTAAGAAATTATTTAGACTAGCAGTGGCATATTTGGAGAGGTCCATCCATAGTGAGCCTTTAAATTTTTTTTTTTGATTTTCATTAAGAATTTTTACTGTATTAATTCTAAGCGTTTTCATGGGAAATTATTTTTAAAATATTTCAAAATTTAATCAAAAAAAGAAAGAGTCCGAGGCACGCCGGGGTTATCACCTAGCTTATTTGGTAGCACAGCAGATCCAAACATTTCATAAAAATACTTTTTGACTATATTCTGTATGAATGTGAATATTTTGGAAACTGAAATGCTGATAATGCGATGATTGAACGTTCGTTTCCAAGAATTATTAATAATGAGCATAAAATGACGATGCAGTGACAGGACATAAATAAGGCAACGTCTATTGAGGAGGAAAAAGAGTCACACGTGTCTCCCTTGAACTCCCTATCAAACATCCAGACGACTGGCAAAAATTTATGTGCTTGGAAAGGAAAGAGAAAGAACGAGTACTGGTCAGAGAAACTCTGCAGCTAAAACAGAAGAATCTATACTGGCATTGGAAACATCTGAACAATGGGTCTAAGAGCTTCTACGTCAAGGGTAAGAAAAACAAAAGCTTCTCAAGTATCCAGTGATGCTCCCCGGAGGTGAAGATTGATCTGAGGCAAGTCAACAAGAAGTTAAATAAAGTCCCGATATATCATCTAGAATTCCTGTTTTTCGGATTTTTCGTAGAATGGATATTCCCTTCGCTCAGAGTTATTATTTAACAGATTTGGAGATATAATTTAACATTTTTAGATTGTTCTGTTTACCTACAAGTGTAATTAACCCGGGCAACGCCGGGTCCTCTGCTAATAAATAATATAATTTAAGAAACTTCGCCACCAGCGATTTCAGCCGCATTTTCATTTACTGTCGGCATGCTTTTATGTCTCATACAGAATCTGAATTTTTAAAATTCAATACACTTTCTCTCAGGCATTGTGTTTATAATTAATAATAAGTTGAAAATGTATTTACTTTTCGTTTGGAAGAAGCGATAGCCATATAATGTCTAGCGCGGATGGGCAGAATAGTAAGGATCCGATTCCAGCTTTCGCAGTCGGAGCGGTTCAAAGCAATATGACTGCATGCAAGTGAAATGTATGCTATACTGATCAATATCATTTGAAGGTTCCACTAACATTCGAAGCCATAATCAATAAGTTCCAAACCCCTTCTGACTTGTTACGTTGAATTCATATTCGAAAATTTATTTACGTCGAGTAATAATTAATTTGTTATCATTTAAAATAACGTTAATGTATCCACAAAATTGATCTTTAATTAATCACTAATCATTACAATCTCATAACAAATCCATTCGGGGTTTTATCATTATGACAATAACTTGAACGGACCGAACAGATTGTGGCGACGGGAAATTTTAATTAGCACACCCCGCTCAGACGGGGTCTGTTAATTATCTACTAACTAGGGAAGCATACGAACCTGTACCTCACAGTTTCACACCAAATTGAAATATGTTACTCACCTAAAGCTACTATTGATGCTTGCAAAATAAGTATATAATAGGGTACGAATATACCACTACCTAGCGAGCATACGGTAACCGAGAACATCAGAACTGGTAGGGTAGTGGCGAGTCAGAATAAGGATGCCGCCTATACGGTATAATGCATACGATGGTTTAGAGATTTCTTCATGGAATACGTTATGCCCCTTTGTGTGTCTCTATTAATCCCCTAATAGGATACGCTGACTGATCACTACCAGCTCATGGCTTTCAGAACGCTGATCGACCTACATCTAGGACGGAGTTGTTGATAAATACTTGTAATTCAACAAACATGGCTATCTCCAGCAACACTCCGACATCCGATGAAATTGACCTGATGACGCGTTCAACTCGCATCCTAAGCGGCCTGATCACCAGCACTTGTTTTCCCTATTGAAGCTGTGCTGGTGAAAAGCTGTATAAAATCTTAAACGATGGAGAAAATAAATATGTTTGAACACGAATCCGACGAAAATGTAGATGAAATTTCATCATATACTGACAGCAAGATCGGTAATGGTGGTATCACATGTTACCTCCGCGAGCAATAGAGTGCGTAATGTTTTGTATTTTTGTTAATCACTATCGATTATTTCGAAGAAAATTTCGTTATATCGTGAATTAGCAAAATAATTTAAAGATATCCAATCGTATTTTCATTATGGATGAACTTCCCCTTTAAGCTTTTTAACTTCGTTTTCTTCTGAATTCTAAATAAGAAGGTAAGCTCACCGGAAAAAAATTAGTCAGCCCCGGTTAATAGCGAGTAACGCCTCATTTCGTTTGAATAACGGCTTAAAATTCCGAGTCAGCAGCGATTCTTTCAGGGTCTGAATGTACTGCGGATCAATCTCCAACTAAGCGTGCTCCAGCTAATCCCGGACGTTTCACCTTCCCTTCCAAGTGATCCCAGTTTCTTGATGAGATTCAAATATGGGGAAAAGCAGACCAGTCCACGTGCGTGAACGTAGAGTTATGTTCATCGAACTGTCACACATCTGCGCAGCCGTGTGAACGAGTCTTGGAAAACTGGGTGTTCCATGCAGTCAGCTTTGAGATGCTGCACAAAAGGAAGTATCTGGTTGTCCAGAAGCTGAATATAACAGAATCTGAAGGGTCCCAATTTTGTGTATGCGAAATCATCAGAGTCTTGTACACATTTGATCGATGGCTTCCTTTGATCGGCGATGAACACGCCGCCTCGCATCATTCAAGTAAATATGAAAAATGAGACTCGTCTGATCAAATAAAGCGTTTCCAATCGCCAAGAGCCATTGCCACTGTAACCGCGCCATTTTGTGTGCAACATACACTGGTGGCCAAAAGTTTGGACCAAAAAGTTTAAACTAGACTTTGCACAAAGGGATGAACACATTGTAAAGATCATCTTTATATTGAGCTCTTGTGCAATGTCCATCTATAATGTGAATCTTCAACTTTCCGTTGCTTCCAACGGCACCCAGAATCATCACTCCACTACCACCCATTTGCCGCTTAATTCGCAGTGTTTCTTTATCACGATGCTCTTCATAAGAAGCTATATTATCAAGCCCATCCAAGCTGATTCGTTTTTCATCAGAAAATACAACCAACTGGAAGTCTGTTTTCACGCAGACGTATCTTAGCAAACACCAGTATCTCCTGCATGTGTTTTTGTGTTAGTGGCAACTTTTTGGGTATAATTTCATAGGCAAAGTTCTGAGCACGTAGTTCGCTGCGAATTGTTCTTCTTGAGGCAGCAAGTTGCAGATTAAGTTTGACTTGTGTGGTATTGACTACATGCTCAGATGTAATATTATGTCTAACATATCTCTTAATTCTTGATTTGTCTCTTTGCGTCAGTGCACAAGGTCGTCCTATTTCCGTCCTATTTTCCAATTAACATTTTTAACAATTCTGATAAAGATTTGTAGCCACACGGGAGATTTCAGCAACATTTTTGAAGTTTGTAAATTGCTTGTTAAAATTTATAATTCGCTCTCGTTGGCCTTCAGTTAACATTGTACAATACATAAAATGGTTTTAGTGCTCACCACCCAACACGATGACTTGTAATATGCAAATTATTTGCATGTTTGTGATGCTGGTCCAAACTTTTGGCCAGTCTTATTTTGATGAACGACGCAGAAATAAAGTTGTTTATTCCCTGAATATTGTTTCATATTTATAGTTGTAGGTGTAAAATATTTTTAGTATAAATTCATTTTTTCTTGATTTTGCTGGTTGGTCCAAACTTTTGGCCACCAGTGTAGTCTCCTCGGAACTACTCTGCTTCAAAAGCCCGCTGAATGAAGTTTCTCCCTCTGAAATTGGTTGATGTGGACCAGCATTGACAGTTTGTAGCTAATTCGTCCTGTTATGCGTACAACATGTCGGTGGTCCCTGTCTGTGTGCATCTTTCACCGACCAAAATTACGACAACGGCTAATGGTTCCCTGTGCAGAACAACTTGTTTGTAAATTCGTTGTACAGTCCACATCTGCAAAACTGGCTACTTCCGATACACTGTGTCCTTTGGCAGAACCAAATGCACTCTTCTGGCAGTCACTGATTTCTTTCTTTTGACGCTTGATATGTACTTATTACAGTGATATTTACTTCTGGTCATATGTCACCTGACCATCTTTACTAACCAATATTTATTAACAACATCGCCCTCATGTGCCATAATTATGTAACTTAATTAAAAATACCTGGGGTGACTAATTTTTTACCCCGTGAGCTTATAATCAACTCTTGGAGAGGCCACGAATTGGGAAAAGCTTACATTTAAGAGAACCATTGGGGTGTTGCGCCCACGGCAGAAATATGAATCAAGTAGGCGACATCCCAGCTGGTAAATAAGCATGATCGGCCTAATTACCTATGAATATTACCATCATGTCTTCAAAGGCAAACTTCACTCGTCAGTATTCTCCTCGGGCCTTCTGATAACATTACTCACCAATTCTGAAAAGGGATGGCGGATTGCCGGAGGCGTTTTGGCAGAAGCTTCGGTTTTTGGCAAAAGCAAAACGAGAAAATGTGTCTAAGGTCATATGAGCAAGAGTTAATCGATTTTCTTTGTGAAGAATGACAATGCTCCCCTGCTGGAATTCGCAGTCTGAAAAATACAATCTTTAAAACATCATGTCGACTCGACTTACTGCACACAATGTCTGCTTCCGCCATCTCGATTTATGTATTTGTCGGTCCACCATCTGCATGAGATTTTACTATAAAATTAGCGATAATGGATTGGGAAATAACAGACATTTTTTTAAAGTAGTGCCCAACATTAATTTAAGAAACTCATTTATTAATTTCGGAAACTTAAAGGGAAAAATAATTCTGTCGAACAATGACCTAATTCAAATACACACAACGAAAAAAAAAGTCATTAATTTAATATTAATTTTAAGACTTAATCAAATTGCATCCTTTGTCAGAAAAGTTCCAGGAAAATTTTTTTTATTTCTGAGTTTGCAATACTAAAGAGGAACAAATGTTGTTTTTATGTTACGTGGTATGTGTTCTTACTTGGCATGACCTTGGCCATGTTTCCACGCAAACTCACTAGGTGGCAGGGCTGTGCTTAGCAACACACTGTTCGGGTTGTTGCAACCCACCTAGACAGAAGGCCTGATAACGGAAACGTCAAACACTGTTACGTCATCATTAGTCGACCACTGTTAATCCTATTTCTACCAATAATAAGCCCTAAATTTGGTCGACTAATGATGATGTTTCCGTTATCAAGCCTTCTGTCTAGGAAGTGTTGGCTGTTGTCGCATTAGTTCAGGTGACACAATGGATGCTGATTGTGAGCATTAAGTTCTGCGTTAAGCTCGGGAAAAGCCCTAGTGAAACGTGGACCATGATTAAGCAAGCATACGCAGGCGAGGCACTTTCAAGAAAAGAAAGCTTCATCAAGATATCGCAGACATCCAACGGGCTGTAACATATGAGCTTACAAGCATCGCAGTTGAAGATTTTCCTCCAGAAACGTTGGCGATTGTGTATAGATAGCCAAGGGGACTACTTTGATAGAAGCTAAGATCATTACTTGGTAAGTGCAATTTTCTATTTTTTACGACCTTTGTCCTGGAACTTTTCTGACAAAGGATGTATAATATTTAATATGGTATTTTCTGAGTGTTGCTCAAAATTATTTAAAAAAAGAAAAATACAATGCATACTGACACTAGCTTGCCTAATAAAAAAATCGCATATACTCAACACTGAATGGCCATACTAGACTATCCATTTCATGATAATTTCATAAAAGGTTATCACCTTGAACATTTCGCTGATTATTTTCTGCTTTAAATGGCCGTAAACAAATTCCCTGTTTTTTAGGCGTTCGGGTTAATAACATCTTCATTAAAACTAATTATTTAACTATTGGTAGGAAACGTAGAAAAGGAGTAAAATAAAATGGCAATGCTTACAACATTAGGAGAATCTAGTCCTTTGGGCAGCTGTACTTTGATGTTCTTCATCTCTTTCACTTTCCTCTTTAGTCTAGACAGAAAAACAAAGCAAGCAAACAAAAAAGATTATTGTTCAAATTTGTGCTTCAAGGAAATAAAGAAAATTAAAAGACACAAAGTGGAATAAAAAGGCAATTCACAAAATGGTTTTAAATAGGGTTAACAGAACTAAACTCCTCTGCTTCCCTTTTTAGAAGCTCTTTGTATGCTAAAATGTTATAGCCAACATTTGTTCTTTATTAAGCAGTGGTTTCTTACCTTCTTTTTGTCTTAAAATGAGCAAAGACAAAATTGAATCTATATTAATGAACATTCTGGGAAGGAGGGTAAAAATTAATTCAATGGCTCAACAAAGAAATATTTTGTTTTGCTTCGTTTTTTTTTTAATTTTATAAAATACTTCAATAATACTTTAAATAGCTTCGATCAGGTAATTCTTTAATTAATAAACAAGATTTTCAAAGATTGCCTTAATTTTGGACGAGTACTTCCTTCCAAAGGGAAATTTTCATCATAAGAATTTTTTTAAAAATTGTAAGGAGGTGAGTTAAAAGTCGTTGGATACCATTGTAGTTACGCAAATTCCAATACAGGGAATGAATAGGAACTTGAGGGTGTTCTATCTGATGGAGCACCTTTCATCATCTCAGATATGCAAATTAGGACCCATCCAAATTCTATCTCGAAAACCGTAAAAAATACACAAAAAATTCCAATTGCACATTTGTTCAACGGCAAATTCCAAACAAAACAAAATTAAGTTCACCAAAATCCGACGAGCGGATCACCCACAATCCTCACTGCAAGCTCTGCAACAGGACAATTGGCTCTTATACTGTTTGTTGCTTACAAACAGTCATCTGATACAAAGTAAATCTTTCCATCAATCCAGATAATGTTCAATGTGATGTCCACTTGCACCATAGCATAATTCCGCACGACATTTCAACGATGCTTGGTTGTTGCATGATAATTTTGCCTCACCTCACCAAAGCAGCGGACCATGGGATCATTTCCTGGTTAGTGTACTGTGCCATCTTGCTTTGGTCTGATTTTTTCTCAGCTTCAACATGCCTTTTTATACCAATTGCACAGGAAACTGGTGACTTTATGGTAAACTGTGGAACTTTCCAGAACAGGATGAGGATGGTGCATGAAATAATTTGCAGAGCTGATTGTACGTCACAATGGATTCAGGGATGGTCAAAATGTATATTTCCGTTGAAATCTGAAAACCGAAATTTTTCGCGATTACAATATTTCCTTTACTTCGTACAAGGAAGTAAAGACGCGACAATTATAAAAACTGAAGGTTAGACTTAATCTGAAATTTTTTAGGTTCGCTTTAGGTTCTCGGAAGTTTTTTTTCCACGTTTCTGAAATTATAGATAAAGTTTTCAATGATGAATTTGACGTTTAATGCAAAATTCAATCACGAGATAAAAACAATCAGAATGCCATAAAGTTTTGTTCGATTTGATGTTCGGGTTTTTGGTTAAAATGCCAATATTTAATTTATGACTTCCAAGAATTCATGGTTGAGGATCCTTTTTCAGGAGCTAATAATATCGACTGGGGATAGTATTAGGGATGGAGCGGGGGAACCAATAGGGATAGGTGGACCTAATAACATCGATTGGAAATATTATTAGGGATGGGGGGAGGAGACTATTTGGTCATGTAATCACATGATGTCTGCCATCTTGGATACAACTCCAAATGGGAAAGGGGTCCTGTGATATGTGAAATGCGTGTAGAATTTCTTGATAAACACAATAGTGTTGTTGTTTTTTTTCATTCAGTTAATGCAGTTTTCTTTCTTTTTCAGACTGAATAAGTGATGACGATGCTGACCAAGGCGGAACGCATTGAAATCAGCTTAATGGCCTGCGAACATTTCACACGCAACACTGCTGCCATCTTTAACCAACGCCATCCTGACAGGGCACCTATAACCCATCGAGCAGTGGGTAAACACGATTGCGAAGTTAAGCGAAGCGGGCAGTGCTTGCGACAGACTAAAAAGTGGACGTCCAAAAACAATAACTAATAAAGAAATGACTGTTGCAGTCCTCGCTTCCTCCAAGAGCTCGCAACGTAGCACCCGCCGAATCAGCCTGCAACTCGCGTTCCCCGTATATGCTTGAGGCGAATCCTCAAACTGAATTAGTGGCATCCTTATTTGCTGATTGGGCTGCACGACAAATGGGAAACGACCCTACCTATGCAAATAAGATTCTGTTCAGTGACGAGGCCAGCTTCTTTGAATAGGGCGGTTAATAAGCAAAACCACATTGGATAGATCCTTCACGGATGGCAAAATTATGGTGTTGTGTGGTATTTGTGACACCCGAATACTATGAATGTTTTTTATTGAGGGCACATTGAATGCTGCTTCTATCGTGAGTTACTAGAGAATAGCATTTTGTCCTCGCTCTTCACAGAACATGGGACCTACTCAGAATTCTTTCAACAGGATGGTGCTCCGCCACATCATGATACTGTTGTTAGGGAGCATTTGGATCTGCAATTTCCCAATTGTTGGACTGGCCGACGTTGACTAGTGAAGCCCCCCCCCCCCCCAGATCCTCGGACTTCATCTCAGTGGATTTTTACCTCTGGGGTCATATGAAGGCTCAATCAAATATATGCAGAGAAGATAATTAACATTGAACATCTGAAATAGCGTATCACACAGGCTTATCGGGTTGTTGACCCCAATATGCTCCTGAACGTTCAAAGTGAATGGGGCTTCAGGTTGAATTTGACAATCAGAAGCAGCGAGCAATACGCTGAACCTGTAGGTCATTTATGACATTTTGTTAATTTGGAAACTACCAGTTGTGGCTTTTGTAGTGAATGTGGATGTCTGACCAAAAAACTGTATTAACTCAAAAATGAGTAAGATACGCAGAGAAGATAACAACACCACTGTGTTTGTCCGGAAATTCCACATGCATTTCATATATTATAGGCGGAAGGAGGCCTGAACGGGTGTGCCTGCTCAGCAACGACGCTGAAATAACGCTGAGCATTTAAATTTGTTTTACGGATATTAATGGACCAAGGGCCTTCAAAAAATCATATCCCAGAGATAGCAGCACCTCCACTGGCTTGAATAGTTGAAATCAAGCAGATAGAATTCATTGTCTTTCTAATCGTCCCGTTGGCATGTATCAATAACAATCATGATTCATCGGACCAGGCTACATTGCTCCGGTCGTCTTCGGTCTGTCCTCTTTTTATGGTCCTCCCTAGTCGACGTGGCCCGCATTCATCGACCAGTTGTCTTCGCCCGTGGAAGATCTCTCACTGCTTGTTTTTTTTGCTTTTCGGACCACTAATTAAAAACTCTTGATTCTACATTTTAATTACTCTTGATACACTGTTCTGGAGAAGCTAGCAGACTTGCCGTATTTTGAGGTACTCGTACTAGCCATCCGAGCATTATAATCATCACCTCTTTCGAAGTCGCTTAAATTATGCGTCTTTCAACATTCAGCGACCTGGAACTCCTTGCCGCCAACCTCGTTTTCATACCTTTTTACCTCATAATTGTTCACACCAATGGGTGTTCCTATTAATTTGTATCTTCAGTGTACATATAGAAGAAATGGAAGATTTCTAATTTAAAACAAAGTTAGAAATTTTACGACGAAGTGGACTGCCAACTAAATAAACTGAGCTTAGATACAATCCTAAGGTCCGTCTCAAAAGTATAGACTTTCGTAAATTAAAGAAAATTTTCCATACGAGGATGTCACATGAAAACAAGAAAATACACATTTTACTCGCATACTAAATAACAATCCTAGAATTTCAGGAGAAATTTATTTTTCGTTCATTGAAAAAAAAACACAAATCAACATTTTATTACAAAAAAGGTGTCTCAAAAGTATAGAGACTCCCCTCGAAAGAGAGTCGGTATGGACCAATATGCAAATTTTTTAAAGCAAATGTTAAAGTTTTACATTAAATCGGTTATTTAAACTGTATGTGAATGAATGAAATTGTCATTTTAAAAATGCCACGTGGAAGAGACCTCACTCAAGATGAGATCAGTGAAATTTGGCTGCTGAAGGCCTCAGGCAGCACAGTTCAACAAATATGCAAGAAAATTGGAAGATCCAAGTCTGTGGTCAACAAAGTAATTTCAGAACAACGAATATCTACAGCGCAGAAGAGGACAGGACGACCAAAAGCGACTAGCGATCGAGATGATCGCAGGATCATTCGCCTGGCTACCACTGGAAAACTGTCACTGAGAGAGATATCAGATGAACTCGTGTGCAATGTATCCAAAGACACTGTTCACCGACGGATGAAAGCTGGTGGCAACTTAATGTACTCTAAAAAACAGAAACCACCACCGCTGACACACCAGCACAAGATTGCACGATTGCAGTGGGTGAAGGAGCATATGTCCTGGACTGATGAATGGCTTCAAGTGGTTTTTTTCCGATGAAAAAAAGTGGAATTTAGATGAGCCGGACGGTAATGCTTACTACTGGCATGATATGAGACGAGAACCGGAGGCATTTTACAGCAGACAACAAGGAGGTGGAGGTGTGATGGTTTGGGGAGGCTTTGCGTTCAATGGTACTACGAGTTTAGCGATTCTTTCTGGAAGGCAAAATTCTCTGAAATATCAAGAGACTTTAAGTTGTCATTTGTTGCCATTTCTGCAGAATCTGGTTGGAGAAAAAGGCATTTTCCAACAAGACAATGCCAGCATTCATAGATCACAGGCAACAAAGGAATGGTTCGATGCAAACAATTTAACAGTCATGAAGTGGCCAGCGCGAGAAGCCCCGATTTAAACCCAATAGAAAATCTATGGGGCATCATGACACGCACTGTTTATGCAAATGGGCGATAGTTTTCGACTGTTGTGGAGTTGCAGGATGCAATTGAGACATGCTTGTACAATCTATCACCAGATCTGCTTCAACACCTAATCACATCGATGAAAGATCGTGTATTTAAACTAATCCAGTGTAATGGGAACAGTATTTAGTTTTAAAAGCAAGTTTTCTTGGCAAGTCTCTATACTTTTGAGACACCTTTTTTGTAATAAAATGTTGATTTGTTTTTTTTTTTCAATGAACGAAAAATAAATTTCTCCTGAAATTCTAGGATTATGTTATTTAGTATGCGAATAAAATGTGTATATGTTTTGTTTTCATGTGACATCCTCGTATGGAAAGTTTTCTTTAATTTACGAAAGTCTCTATACTTTTGAGACGGACCTTAATTAATAAAACTGAATAAAAATAATTTTCCCATAAATGGCTTATATTCATTAATATATTATTTTAATAGCAATAAATAAGTTTTAGATTTATTTCTCGTCGTTGCATGCAACCCTCTTCAAGAAATTAATGTGTTCGACATGTGCAATTTCAGATTATGCGAGATCTTCGGAGAACGCAACCTTCCCACCATAAACCGAGGAAAGACCGAATTTTTAATGTTTCAACGATTTAGAAAAATGTCATGAAACCAGTAGAAGAGAATGCATTAATTAAACCAGGAAAATTTAATTTCAAATGTGACCAAATGGGAAAAATTAAATTTGGAAAATTACCAAAATTAATATTGGTGAACTGCATACAAAGCTCGCTTTAAAAAGAAAAAAAAAAAAATTTAAAGAGCAATATCGGCACCAACTGTCATCTGCTGGCAAAATTGAGAACTACTGGTTTTAAAGCGATCAATGTCCGAGCTGCTAAAATGTGTCGATTTTTACGCCAACATGATACACGGCGAACAAATCGAAGCGAGTATAAATTTCTGCCAATAAACTTAATGCAGTAGTCCCTTATCATTTTAAACTACGGCAGTGCGAAGTATTGAATTAAAAACAGCATTATAACACTGCAGCTCAAACAGAAGAATTAAACTGTGGTATTCAAATAACAACAAACTTAATCAGTAATAAGTTTTGATTTTTGTGATTTTTATTTAACAAAAATCAGTATATTAAAAAAAGTTTCTAACAAATAAAAAGTTAAAGCAAAAATTTCAACTATGGCGCCATCTATTGACGATAAAGGGGAAATGAGACTCCGTTAAATAATAATGATAATACAGAGTTTCCCAAGTACGGTCTCATAGGGATATTGAAATGTTGCAGACTGAGTATAGATGAATAAGTATAATACAGCTATATTAAAGCGTTTGTTTTAGATAGGAAAAACATTACGGCAACAAATGTTAAAACTGATGCCACTATTGAGCCTTGCAGGTATTGATACGAGCTGGAAAGAGACCGGACTATTGGGACACTCTGTATTAGTTTAATAAACACCTCTCTAAATATTCTGGAATTATCTTTTTTTGCAATCATGGAAAACGTAAAACGTTTTTTTGAGGGGGGGGGGGTATTAAAATTTTCAGGGCCGGCTCAAGAGTAACTTGCGTCCGAAGCAAGAATTTTTTTGCCGCCCCTCACGAGTGATGTCTTAAGTTAATTTCAATGAATAGTATTTATATTTAAGAAATCGGACATTTTTCATTATCAAAATTTTTATTATAATCTTATTTATTAAAAACATTGGTTTGTTTATTTATTTATTTTTTCAATTTCGCTATTAATTTGCCGTAGTTTCCAAGCCCCGCCTGAAACAACGCTTCACTGTCTGGAATTTTGTCACGAGTTTCAGCATATTTATATTTCTAACAATAAAAGCCCTTTGACCCTTTAATTCGATGGACACTGCACACGTGCGTTCGAATCAAAAACAAACTTTGAGAGGACAAGAATTTTGTTCCTTTATCTTGCATTAACATCAGAAGATCTATAAAGTTCCTTTTATTTAAACTATTAAGATTTCATCCTTTCACGAAATGAGATTTACTCCATCTTCATAATGCTAATCTGCAAAACTGTAACAGAATATTCCCTATCCCCATATTTAAGTTTGGAGCAATTGTCGAAATAAAGCGATTATCAAAACAAGAGGGAGACCTATGTTCGGTGAAACCGAAGCTGCTCGATATGGCTTACAAGCAAATCATCAAATAATAATGGGGGTCCCCGTGCGGAAATGTCGCGGCGGCCGAGATGGCAAGCGACAGAAGGAATCTCCCAACTCAATTAGACGACAACTTTTGCCATTTGCTCTCCGAAATGACATTAATGATAATGAATCGGGTGATTGGGGAAAAGGAGTTTGTTGCCAAGGCGTTAAGGAGAGGAAATCGAGAATCGCCTTCTTTACATCACGGGACCGATTGCCGGCTCTCGAAGACAGGCTTAAAACCAAATGAAAACAAATAGCCAACAAAAGCCGCAAAAGGCCTTCGGAGATCGGCACCCCACCACAACCATCTATTATACTCCGGTTAAATTTACACGCCCCTTAAATTGTTAAGGAGAGAGATAAAAATTAATCGATGAGGAAATAAATCATTTATTAAAGACGCAGAACGAGTTTGGAAAGCTATATTAATGAAATGAGTGAATCAGCCAAGAAACCAATACATCTCTGCTATTTGATTGCATACATGATTAGATTTTCCAGTCAAGTTCAGATGTTCAAAAAGAGTGTCGGATCGATATAAGAAAAATTTTATTTCTATATTTTCTTAAAAGATGTCGCCCTTTATCTGATTGCCAAATAAAATTGAATTGCGAAAACCGAGAGAAAAAAAGCTGGAAGGGGGGGGGGGGGAGGCCACAAACATCTTGTGCAAATATAATAAATATATTAATTAAGATATAATAAAACCTCATTTTTGAAAGTATAAACAAATCTTAACCAAACGACTAAATTAAACAATAATTTGTTTGATAAACTAACTACAAATTTTTGTTTATTATAAAACAAACACTTATTTTATGAATCTGCCAATATACTCTTTTTTAGCCAATTAGAATTTACACATAATAAAATTTAATTAATCAATTTTAAATAGTAGTGAGGAATAAAATGAATTCAAAGATAAAATCTAAAAGTAATCCTGATTGCTATAGTGGATCTTCTTCACATTAGAGACCTTTTTGGGGAACACCAGGAGGGATACTAGTCGTCCGCCATTACGACTTGCAGTTTAGTTTCAGAGACAGTAGAGAGAATCCCCCATCTTCGTGCAGCATTAATGGTCATCATTTATCTTTCATGCAGCGTAACGGTCATCTCATCTTCTTGCAGGATTTAAGCAACACCTTAAATTGAAACAAAAACTGTAAACATCGAAATTACAAAGCCCCATCTGGATTCTATTGCCCAAGCGGCCCAACCGAAGTGGTTAAACAAAATACGAGGGGTGATCAAGAAGTAATGTCGCGTATTATTTTTTCTCGTGACGGAAAAAAAATAAACACATGTACATTCGATAGAACAATTCAACTTTTATTTATCGGCCTTGGTGGCTCAGTGGTTGGCGTGATCGCCTCTGATGCCCGAGGACGCGGGTTTGACCCCGGCCGAGGACGATGAGGATTTTTTCAGGGGGAAAATCCTGAGATCACGCACTTCCCTCGGAAGGGAAGTAAAGCCGTTGGTCCCGTGTAGTCGTTTGCCGGCTGTACGTTAGAGAACCCTTGCGAGGTAAAATTTGCGGCCCCTATAACGCCGTCCTGAAATGATCATAGCAGTTGAAAAGGACGTTAATACCAAACAAACCAACCAACCATCAACTTTTATTTTTCCACATAATCTCCAAGCCGATTGAGGCAACGATCCCAGCGGTGGACAAGTTTTTCCACGCCCTGTCGATAAAAGTCGTCCGGTTGAGTGTGGAACCAGTTGGGAACTGACGATTTCACCTCGTCGTCGTCACGGAAATGTTGACCGGTCAGTGACTTCTTCAACGGTCCGAAGATATGGTATTCACTGGGAGCGAGGTCCGGGCTGTATGGAGGACGAAGCAGTGTTTCCCTGTTCCATCGCTGCAACAGCTCTGTGACTATATGGAGACGTTTTATATAAATCGGGATAAAGGCCGTGAAACCGAGACGTCTTGTCACCTTATTAAATACACTTTATTAGATAAACTTTTCTAGTAGTGTTGAACCTCCATTAGCCCTCAAAACCGCCTGTCTTCGTCTGAATTAAACGAGGTGCTGAAAACGTTCAACAGGAATGTTGTCCCATGCAGACATTAGAACTTCACGCAATTCCTGGAGCTTCGATGAAAGTGTAAGCAAGGAGCGAACGGTCCTGTCCAGCTCATCCTAAAGATGTTCATCTCAACGGTCCAGTTGAGATCTGGGGACTGAGCCGGCCACTGCATCAAGGATAACTCACTGTCATGTACATCGAACCAATCCATAGTTATACTGGCCCTGTGCGCTGGTGCATTCGAGACAAAGTGCGACTAGTTATCCGTTCTGATATTGTTTTCTGGCTTCCTGAGTTGTAATGAGCAATAATTTGTGCATTCTCCTCTGGCCTCTTTCATCAACTAGGGTTTTCCATCCACAGGAGTCACGATGACTACATGTTTTTTGTTCCTTGACACACTCTCGATAAACCCTTACACAGTGTGGTACGTGAAAAGTTCAGGAGTTGCCGTTTCTGAAATGCTCATTCCAGTCCGTCTTGCACCTACCACCACGCCAAGATGGAAGTCAGTCAGATCACTGGTTTTTCCCAGTTTTGCTATGGTTTGACGCTTAACTTACAGTAGAAAAGTTGTTTCAGGATATTTATATCTTGATTTGTGATCATGTGACGCAGTCACTCAATTTGCATATTTTGTGAAGTGTACCTAATAAAAGGGCACCTTAGTGTATGAACTCAAATTAACGTTCGAAGGTAATAATGTAAACATCTTCCGTTATTTTAAAAAAAAAAATTGGTTCACAGACATACGGACGGATGAAAATAAAATTTACAAGGAAACTTTCATAATACGAAAAAAAAAAAATCGGACGAATGCTATTTCAGCATCCTTCTTCACAAATATTTCATTTTGAAGAAAATTTTAATTAAAAAATGAGGCAAAATATGCTACGGCTAAGAATAAGTAGTGTTTTATCATTTTATCGATTGTTCAACTATCGACATCTCTCGTAAAAAGCTAACTAAAAAGATGAAAGAATGCATAGAAGACCAAAAAGAATTTCCGCCATTCATTATTATACAACTCCTTGCCAAAATATTAGAATAACGGTATATTGGGTTCTGAAGTTAAATTTGAATGGAGATTAATCAACGAACTTTTGTAACTACGCATTTAGAATTTTTTCCCTGGATGATGTACTTAATCCTCTAGTAGAACTCAAAAGAAAAATTAATTTATTCAAAATTTAAAATTTACATTAAATAAATTGAAGATGACACAATAATAAAATAATCCCGAGATAGAGACAAACTATTAGAATAATGACAAAAAAAAAGATAGACAAATCACTTTAATTGAAAACGATTCCTCAAATTAATACTTAATTGCGTCGCCTTTGGCTTTAATTATAAGACAGCCTATTTGGCATGCTGTTGACCAATTTAACACATTCATCACGACTAATATTAGACCGAAATGTTTGAATTCCGAATTCAACTCCGGTTTAGTCTTTGGAAGTCTTTGCTGAAGTCTGGTCTTCATCATTTCCATAAATTTTCAGTTGGATTAATGTCTGGTGAATTATTGGCCATGTAACACGCAGATATTTCATGGTGAAGCCATTCTTTCTTGGATTTAGCAATATGACTAGACGCACCATCCTGCTGAAACAGAAAGGAATCCAGCAAAGATCTCCAGATGATGGGATCATGACATTATCAAGTATTTCTTGATAGACTGCTGCATTTACTGCACCACCTAGGGCACACAACTTTCCTACTCCATAAGATTTCATTACCATTACTGAAGCAGCAAATGTCACTGATCTGTTGAGGGAGTTCCTGTTGTAAGCTGCTTAGGTCGTGTCTCCTTACACGTGAGCCTTGGTCACCAAAAGACAAAGAAAACGATTCGTCAGTAAATAGTTTGTTACTCCAGTCATCCTGTTCCTAAGTAACTCTTTCATTGCACCCCTTTACATGGGTTTGTCTTTGCTTCAAGGTCATCAGAGGTTTAGTTTTAAGGTCAATATTGGGCTGAAACGCAAATTGATGTAGTCGTCTGTTTGTACAGAGTCGAGTCACATTATTACGACCACCAGCTAATATCCAGAATAACCGCCTTTAGCGGCACGGACAGCAGCTAGACAGCGTGGGACTGAGTCAATAAGATTCTGGTAAGTTTCTAAAGCTAGCTGTTGCCATGCAGACTGTAAAGCATCCGATAGCTGCTGAAGGGTACGCGGTGGTTGTTCCATAGCACGCACATGACGATCGAGGTGATCCCAAAGATTCTCGATTGGGTAGAGGTCTAGGGAATTAGGGGGCCAGGGTAGTACATGGAACTCTTGGTCGTGTTCCTCAAACCACCCCTGAACAATTGCAGCCCTATGACACGTCGCATTGTCTTGCTGGAACGTGCCATCCCCCTCTGGGAAGACAGTCGCCATGTATGGGCGTACTTGATCTGCAAGTATGGATAAATAACCGAATCGGTTGAAAGTGCCTTCCACAGGTATCACTGGGCCCAGACAATGCCATGAGAACACTCTCCACACCATGAGGCTGCCATCACCAGCCTGGATTCGTCCAACAATGGTTGCAGGTTGCTTGTTCTCGGAGGTTTCTCGCCTCACCCGCCAACGGCCGTCACTTCTGTGGAGCAGAAATCGTGACTCATCGGAGAAGGCAACCTTTTTCCAGTCAGAAATGGCCCAGTTTCTGAACCGTTTTTGGCGATGAACCTTCG
Organism: Rhysida immarginata; assembly: GCA_023313115.1. Classification (NCBI taxonomy): domain Eukaryota; kingdom Metazoa; phylum Arthropoda; class Chilopoda; order Scolopendromorpha; family Scolopendridae; genus Rhysida; species Rhysida immarginata. The sequence continues at coordinate 560,886 of JAHWFO010117560.1, forward strand.
TCAGCATGGGTGCGGTGACCATCCATCCTCTGCGGAGGCCCATACGTAGCAGGGTCTTCTATACTGTGGTTTTAGAGACATGTCTGGTAGCACCCTCGTTGGTTTGAGCGGCAAGTTGCTCCATTGTAGCTCTTCGGTTGGCCTTCACACACCTTCGCAGCCGACGTTCTGAATGATCCCATTTTCCCAGTCATGGTACACTTTAACTACAGCAGAACGAGAACAGTTCACAAACTGCGCGGTTTCCGAAATACTGCCACCCTTGGCCCGATCTGATAAATCACGTGATGTGTTTTTAACAGAGTGGAAACATACCTTATATAGTCACCTAACCAATTCCCAACACGTGACATAGTTCCTCGGCTGGGCAACCCCGAAGACAAATGTAGGGGGTGGTCATAATAATGTGACTCGACCCTGTAGTTCTGCTAGATATGGTTGCTCCACACTTTTCTACTCAAAATGAATACATATTTAACATTTTTGAAACTGTGTTCTTACAATTGTCTTCAGTTGCCTGTCCTGCCTCTCACTAGTCTTGCGTTTACATCCACATCTCTTTCTATTTCCTGTAAAAGGTGGATCCTCCTTTTGCTGATTTAACACCTTTGCCACTGTAGACTGTGAGCACTTTCATGATTTTCACAATTTCTGCCCGAGTTTTTTCAGTTCCGTAAAGATCACATATTGTTTGCTTTGTGACATGATATACGTCCGTTTTTTCACCCATGTTGCTCAGTCTGAGCTCAGAGAAGTTGCAATGCCTTTTATATTGAACATTAAATAGATATGTAAATCACTTGCAACATTTCTACTCACCAAAATTGGACAGTTTTGGAATTATTCTAATTTTTTGTCTCTATCTTGGAATTATTCTAATATTTTGTCATCTTCAATTTGTTGAATGTAAATTTTAATTTTTGAATAAATTAATATTCCTTTTGAGGTGAACTAGAGGAAAAATTACATTGCCCAGGGAAAAAAGTCTAAACCTGTAGCTACAAAAGTTCGTTGATTACTCTCCACTCAAATTTAACTTCAGAACGTAAAAAAAAGTTATTCTAATTTTTTGGCAAGGAGTTGTAGATGGAGGATGAAATAAAAAAATAATAATAATAAAACCAATCGAAAACTGACGCCATCACGTGACGGCTTCACCCGATCGAACATTCACAATCCAACTGCTCATTATGACTGATTTGATCAAAGAACAAATAGCAACGTCATTCTTGACGTTCGTAAAACAATAAGTAGGCATCAGCGTTCGAGTGATACAAATGATTTGAATCGGAGTTTAACGTTGCTGGATAATAATAGTGCTATAGTTAAAAATGTTCTTTTGCTTCAAACTTGCTTCCAAGTGAACTAGCCCATTTTTTGGATGAATTGCGAAGGAAAACTATCAGCATGTGGCTCACGGAATATTATAAACATTGAAAAGTATTAAGCAATTTGTGTTTGAGACTTAAAAAAATGAAATTACGAATTTTCTGTGTCTTCGTTTGTATGATACAGTTTCCTCTCAACCATCCTTAAGTAATTATTATGTTTATTTGTTTTTTCCAACTCGAGCTCAAAAGTTGTTTTTGAATCGCAGCACCACAAAACGTACAGGGCGGTTCAAAAACGACTTTACGACTTTAAAAGCAAATAAAAATTTATTCAGATAAGGTACAGAATCGGTTGAGGTGTCATTTTAGAGCAAAACACATTAATTTGAATCACGTAGTGTCGAAGTATCTAATGCAGTGACCAAAGCGCTACCACCATTACAGTTCAAAATGGCTAGTTTCGCTATGCAGGAAGTGCTCATTTTGTATTTTGGTTTTACAAAATGAACTCGATGTAATATTCGCACAATGTTTGATAAGGATACTCCAAGTAGGCCTGCAATATACTCTTGGCACCAATCCTTTATTGGGACTGGTTGTTCCGTACGATATGCAAAATACTACTGTGGAACAAATCAGACACAGCTTTGTCCGTACCCCTAAGAAATCAACGCGACGTGCGTCTCGTGAGAGTGGAATACCACAACCGCCCTTTGAGGCACATGTTATATCAACGTTTATACAAGAAAACCATACAAATTTACCATGGTAAAAGCAATTACTGATGCAGATAGATAAAGTGGCTCGTCAGCAACTCTGTGCAGATATGTTGGATCGAATAGGATACGATGAAACATCGTAGTCATAGCAACGAATCAATATTTCACATCGATGGCAAGGTGAACACCCACAAATGCAGAATCTGGGGTAACGAAAATCCACGTTAAACTTTACAGCATATTCCTGAGAGCCAAAAAATGAATGTTCTTTTGTGCCCTCAACAAATTTAAAGTGCTTGGCTCTTTCTTTTTCAGGGAGAAAACCATAAATGGTATCGTGTATCTGGACTTACTCGAAAATTCCCCCATTCCATAACTGAGGAAATGACCAAGATGGACGCCTTCACTACCATCAAGACGGACACCATCTCACTTCAGCATCGAAGTCCGGAATTCTCGAAGTCGATGGCTTGGTCGTGTAGGGCTAATTGCATGGTCACCTCACTACTCTAATTTGACCGCTCTCGATTTTTTTTTTCTTATGGGATTTCATTAAAGACTCTTTGTTTGTTAAACCTTTACCTGCTGATCTTGCTGAAGTGAGAAATCGAATTTACGCCGCAGTTGCAGAGGTAACGAACGAGATATTGACCCGAGTTTAGAATAAATTTTACTTCAGGTTGGATGTCTACCGTATCATAAATGGAAGTCACGTCGAACCAAACTGACTGCTAAAAAACGTATATGTTTACTCTAAAATGCCACCTCAACTGATTTTGTACATTATCGAAATAAATTTCCATTTGCTTCTAAAGATATAAAGTCCTTCGTGAATCACCCTGCATTATAGGGGAAAATATCTTCGCATTGAATGATGGGTACAGCTGCCATTTTTTGAGGGCAAGAGGAAGGCAATCCTATACTGCTACTCAGCGAAGTGCGCCGTTTTTGCCCAACTTGTTATTGTATAACGATGGTAACGAGTTGTTGCGTGTTTGGATGTATTGTATAAGTTCAGAGCCATGGCAGCCATGGGTCTCGATGCCCTCAAAAGATGGCGGATATTCAATGTTTATGTTTTGATATTTCTCCCTATAAAGCCAAACTTTAACACTTAAATGAAAAACATTTTTTAAATTTAATTTTTTTATACAACTTAAAAATAAACAAAGGCCGAAACGATATCGAGATCCGCCTGCATCTTCTTAAGTAATCTGTAGTGGTAGTTATGATCAAGATGAAAAAAAAATAAAGAAAATAATTTAATTACCAAAAAGTCTATACACTTGTGTTGGTTAGGCTCTCCAAATGCAGCTGCTCTCTTTTTCAGGTACAAGTAATGATGACTATTACAAATGTTCATAACAATTTCTCGTTACAATTGATCATGGCTTTCCACTTATGTCAACTTTAGTTATTTAATTTTTAAGTGGCCATCCATTAAATGCTCGAATACTCAGGATTAACGTGCTGAAGACTAACCAATCTTTGCGGTTCCGAGGGAAGGAGGAAGCGTTGATAAAATCGCGATCATCTTCATCTATGATAAAATACGAGCAGCAACAGTAACCTATAAAACGTTTCGTAGCTACAAGTTCTTCTCGGCTGTTTTATCGTAATGCCAATAGACTAAAACGCTAATCACAGAAGCGGAATGGTCGATTTTTATTTCCTCTAATCACTCATTAGATTTATAAAGTTATCCGTTATGAGGAAAGCACTAATACCCATCGATTTCCAGCCAACAAATCGGCCGATTACCTACAATGGATCAACGGTCCAAATACATGGCTTATATTTACGTTCCAACCTTTATCACCTTATCTTGATTAGAGATCAGTTTATCTCTTGATTAATTACTAAGACTTTATATATCCATGGCATATTAAATCAGATTACGGATTACTTTTCTGAGCAAGTCCTTTGTGTGACTTCAATGGTAATTAGATTGTTAAGATTATTCACCAATTTATATTATTCTGTATTGTATTATTTTAGTTTTGTGTTTACTTATAACTGAGTAATTCCGCTTGGATTCTGAATTTATGTAATATATGGTTGTTATTTTTAAGTATTATATATTCTCATACACTATATGATCAAAAATATCCGGACACCCCTCACAGATCATCGATTGGCCCAATGTCACATGATAATGACTTGCACATCATTTAAATAGCTTCCCACACCTTCAGACACAACTCTGCTTGGGCATTGGCAAGAATGGGTCGTTCGGCAGAGCTCAGTGAGTTCCAACGTGGAACCATCGTTGGATGTCACCTATGCGGCAAGTCCGTGCGTGACATTTCCAGCCTTCTTCAGATACCCAAGTCAACAGTAGGCGATGTCATTATGAAATGGAAGACCCGGGGATCAACAACAGTTCAACAACGAACCGGTAGACCCAAGAAACTAACGGACAGAGACCGTCGAGTGCTTCGTCGTGTCACCCGCAGCAACCGGAAGTCCTCGGCGGAAAAAATTGCCAGAGTTTCGAAACGCCTCTGCAAATGATGCCAGTACCATGACAATTCGTCGGGAACTGCACACGATGGGATTCCATGGCCGTGCTGCTGCCCACGCAATTTCGGCAACTCTACAGACTTGAGCTCACTGGGCGGAGCTTCTCCTATGCCATGACACAGGCACCGCCATCTAGAGAGAAACAGAGAAACGCCATCTTTTAGGTGGCGTTGACACAAGTCGCAGATTACATAAGTAAAAATAATATTTGAAATCTTATAAATTTAATAAAGACTCGTTTGTCGAGGTTCCCGATAGGAAAATAGTTAACGTTTTTGACTATCATCTGTGTAGGTGATTTTCGATTTCCCTTTCGGTGATTTTTTTTCTTTTCAAAAATTATTTTATATGTTTCTTCAATATTAAATAATATCGAGAATAAATAAATAGTAAATGCAAAGATGTAAAAAGTAAAACTGAAAATATAAAAAAAAAATAGTAAATAAAATAAAATAACAAACATAAGTAAGCTTACGTAAAAAGACAATTTACAATTAAAAACTTAATAATGATTTTTTTTTTCTTTACTCTATCACAGCTCTCTAATCATGTAGGCTGTGATTCTGCATACTTGGTTGCATTTAAATAATCTTATTCTGTTATTAGTTTCTTCATTTCGTCCAACTTACTTTGTTAATTTTCACACGGATTTTCATTTTCTTTGCATTTTTATAACTTTTAGCACGCCTTTATCTTGTTCATTTTGGGTTTTTTTTTCCCACCTCTTATTTTACAATTTTAAATACATTCTAATTTTGTGCTCTCTGTAATTATGTTTGTTCTATAATGTTTTCTAATTGTTATTTCATATTTGTATATGTACCATCCAGTGGTGCAAAATAACTTGAGATAACTGGTGGTCTCCCGACTCAATAGATTACATAATGTGTATTAATCCCCATTTTTTGCTAGTTTTTTTTTATTTTAAATGGTATATTTTATTATTTTTAATTTTTATTATGAAAATACACTAGTTTCACGTTTTTCTTTTATTTGTCCAAGAAAATAAAATTTTTTAAGCTTCTGCCAAAAAACCCAACCTCTCAATGGAGAGTACCAATGCTTTTTCTTAAGTAATTGAGATATTTTCTTCTAATTATTATACTTTATGCATTCTAATCTGTAATTATTCTCCTGTCATGACATATGTAGTAAAATATAAAAATCATCTTTATTAAAATCGTTAAAATCGCAAGATCACTTACAAAAAACATCAAGCACATTAAAAACAATGTTCACACAGTATTCACATTAATCTGCACACAGTATTCAAGAAATACTACGATTATCCAATTTTGTTCAATGGTAAGCAGAACAAACGTAGTGGAATCATGGCACTCAAATGCCCGAACCTTCTTGATCCCACTTGCTGGACTGTTTTTTCTTTTCTGTTTCAGAAGACTTTATTTTTCGAAATAATGATAATTTAAAACCAATAAAACCTAATAAACCTGACTCTTCAATTAATCTTGTATTAAATTTATCTTCAGCTGCCATTTTCTGGTTGCGCCATCTCCTATCAATAATGTTAACTTGGACCAAAATTAGAACCAAAATATATTAGGATGAATTGAGATGAAATATCACATCGTATTTTTGTATTTATTTTAGAAACATATCAGTGTTTTTCCGACGAAGCTTCTCCGAAAGCTCTTATTTTCCTATTTTCCTCTTATTCTAGTTATTAGGCAACCGTATTGAACGTCGGAGTTACTTAAGCTATTTCTACTACGTAGCCTGTGAAAATATACGTCATAGGTGAAGCCACGCCCACAGAGCCCAAATCTGTAGAGTTGCCGAAAGTGCGCTGCCCACAAGCCCCACATCAGCAGGGTCGACGCCAAGCGACGTCTGGAATGGTGCAAAGCCCACAGAAACTGGACAATGGACCAATGGAAACGTGTAATGTGGACAAACGAATCTCGCTACACACTCTGGCAATCCGATGGACGAGTTTGGGTTTGGCGCATACCTGGAGAACGCTTCTTACCTGAGTGCACAGAGCCCACAGTCAAGTTCGGAGGAGGAGGAGTCATGGTGTGGGGCTCATTTTCATGGTACGGACTGGGCCAGCTCGTTCCTGTGCAAGGAATCATGAACTCCGACCGTTATCTGAATGTTTTGGACAACTGTGCACTTCCAACGTTGTGGCAATTTTTCGGAAACGGGCCATTTCTCTACCAACACGACAATGCTCCGTGCCACAAAGCGAGGCGTGTACGGCAGTGGTTTGCGGACTCAGGGGTCGAAGAAATGGGTTGGCCGGCACAAAGTCCCGACCTCAATCCTATAGAGAGTCTGAGGGATGAATTGGAAAGACGCTTGCGGGCCAGATCACATCGGCCAACTTCTGTACCTGAACTGATTCTCGCTCTTCGGGAGGAATGGAGGAACATTCCGGAAAGTACCTACCAACATTTGGTGGAAAGTCTTCCCCGAAGGGTGGAAGCTGTGATTCGGGCAAAGGGATGTGCAACGCCCTATTGATTTCCATGAAATCGTGGCTAGAGCGCAAACGTGCATGTGTCCGGATATTTGTGATCATATAGTGTAGATCATGTATTATTTTAAATTTGTTGTTTTCCCTAATCGCTCAAATGTCTTTTGATATATTTACAATGCTTATATTGATGTGCTTAGCAGGTAAATAAATAAATAAATAAATAAATAAATAAATAAATAAATAAATTACAACCTTTCTAAAACTTTTATGCCATCAACGTTTCTATTCTTTTTACACTTCTGTTTTCAGAAAATGGTCTGAAAGTTCATGATAGATACCTATCTCCATTTATTTGACTTTCTTGCTTCAATTATTTTGTTATCATTTTGTTGATAATAAATCTTAATATTTTGTAAATAAAAGTGAGTAAACATGAACAAAAAAGCCATTTTGGTAGCGTTTCTAATTTTTTTTGCATGACTGTATACGTTAATAATGTTTGGGCGTAAAGAAATTGACACCTGTATGTTATTTTTACTTTTAGTTATTTTGTACGTTATTGGCTTTTTTTATAATCTGTTATTGGTCTTCCTTTCGTGGTTAATTTCTTTGATTGGCTCCCTGATGATTGGGACCCCAATCCTTATTTTATATTTCTCTGATCCACAGTAAAAAAAAAAGAAAAAAAAAAATTGAATTGGTTTGAAAAAAAAATACTTGTTACTTGTACTAATGCAATTAAATTTAGCGAACTTTAGCTCTAGAAAAAAATTTTGAGTTGGCAATACTGGTTAAGATGGAAGAAAACCCGATAGTAAAGGTAGAAAATAGGAGAACCGCAACAGGTGTCGCAGGTAGGGCGAGCCTGCATTCGTCCAGATTGTGTTAGCTAAAGAATTGGTGATACTATGGTACTGAAGGTACAGGTTAGTAAAATTATGAGCATATTATGTTTTATGAAATAACAGTGCCACGAATAGAAATTTGAAAGTGTTGGATACGCTATACGAACTTGTAATCCAAGCCTTCCCATGTGTTTGTTCTTTTCATTCGTTTATTTTTGTTTTGAGAAAGTTCGGTAATTGGCACTGATATATATACAATCAGGTAACAAATAGAATTATCATTATAAAATTAAACTACAGAATTTATTCCCGCCCACACGCATGCTCACTCTACATTGTAAAAATTCACCATTATTATATGCGTTCAAGAAAACCCCAACAGCTTAGCAATAGGTGAAGCGCAAACATCTTATTAAAACTTTTTTTAATTGCACTTATCCGCATTTTTCTACAAAACTGAAACTGATATGTCACAGTTACAAATTAACAACTCAATTGATTTTCAAGCAGTACATTTCCTAAGTGTTATCACAAAAGACCAAATACACAGTGAATTAAGCGGCTCATCAAACTTCACGCATGGAAAGCATTTTTAAAAAATCAGTTCCCTCTTCCCTCGTTTCACTCATTTCAATCGCTCCATCCTGAAAGTTAAACATTGAATTTCGGGGAATAAACGCGTATTTAATCGATTAATCTTTCTAGCAGCCACTCAACAGCTGGAGACGGCTCTCTTCAATAACCTAACGAACAAGAACTAAAAACCGACTTTTTTCGCAACAAATATAAAGCAGGAAAGGGGGGGGGGGGAAGAGAAGAAAATTGCAAGTTTTAACCTTCAATTGAAAAAAACGCCCATCTCCTTAAAAAAAAAAAAATGAAAAATCGTAGGGGACTAACACCAGAATCAGTACACACAAAACCATACACGCCCACGCGCACATGCAAAAAAAAAAAAAAAAGAAAAGAAAAGAAAGAAAAATCGTAGAAGCATAAGCATACAAACGGGTGGTTAAGAAGATACAGGGGGAGGAAAAAATCAAACTCTTCCTGGAATGAAAATGATTCCGTTGGATGGGAAAAAAGTAAAGGCCTCTTTTTGGATCAAAACTAACTATCTGAAAAATAATGTATTTTCGTTGCCATGGAGTTCCAGATATCTAACTCCAGTTATTGGCGTAACGTTGGCGGTAATCATGAAGCGCAGTTTTTACACTGCACTTTAATGGCAAAGGTAAAAAGAAAAGAAAAGAAAAAAGAAAAGATATATATATATATAGACGTAGTTCCCGGCTTCGAATATATACAGATCCCTGCAATCTAATTCTTGAGAAAGGTACCATCATTCCCAACAGAGTAATCATGTGTCTTCAGCAGGAGGAAGGTTATGATTTCATTCTACTGAGAATGGTAAATTTAATGAAAATATTAATTTTCATGTAATGCTAGTGCTTTACAATAATGTATGGAAAGTGAGATTATTTTTAAAATGTCATCACTCGATCTTAAAGCAATAAAATTAACCACGTAGTTACCGACTAAAGCTTCAAGCTGATCTAACAAATTGCAGCTACTGTAATGTGCCCGTGAGTAAACTCGAATTCGTCATATTTACAACGAACTAGAGTACAGGAGATACGAGGAGATATCTTTCATTTTTTTATTTAATTTTTATTATTGTTCATTGTTCAACTGTAATTTAGCAAATTTGATAAGCCAATTTTATTCCAAATCCCATCATCCTTATGGAGAGATAATAAACTTTCCCCGTATTTACTTGCAATATAAAAACGTAAATTAGGATTTTTAAGAATTTCTTCAATCCGTCTGGCGATTAAACAAGAAATTAACCCCCACCCACCGAGTAGGATATAGGAAAGTAGCGGAAACACTGAAAATGCATATGTCATGGGTACACTTGAAGTAAGGCAAAATGCTGCCTGTACTGAAGGTATAATCCATACTTTCCCCACAATGTCAGTCACAAGACTTGTGTGGGCCCTTAGTTTTCAGAAATTGGACAAAACAAAATTGGAGGAAGTGTATAAGAGAAAGTAATGTTCGTCACTCTACATAATGATATGAGTGTCGCAGGGGTAAACGCTCTGTATTTAGGCAGAGATGCGGGTTCAAATCCATACGAGAGCATAATTTTAAAATTTTTCTCTTCACCTTTTGTGCAGTAAAAGCACGTAGAATAAGTTTTTGCAAAATTATTAACTGTTCAAGTTAAAATAATGTTTTTTTTTCGATTTTTTTTTCAGGTACAAATGGAATCTAAAATCTATTATTTTCGATCTCGTCTCCTTGATCTCTAGCGACTAGACGTGACTCTTCTACCGCGGCTTACACTGGCAGAACTTTTTGTACCTTGTGGTGCAGAATCATTTCCACAGTTAGTGAAAATATCATCAGGAGCAGGATACGTCTCTACTTGTAACAGTGGGCTTTCATCATACGCCATTGCTGATACTCTCATGATAAAAGTGCTGAAAGCAAATTATTTTCTAGCACCAAACTGAATATGAGGGAGAAGTTTCAGGACTTTTGTACCAAACTTTTGCACCAAACCTAAAACACGATCCCGAACGTTCTCATAGTATGGCTTGTTCTTTTGTATTCCAGCTTGATAGCATGCGTGTTCAATAAGTGATCGGAACATTGGCGCGTAAATTACACTCATTGAGCGTAACAAAATATATTTAATACGGTGCAGGCCCTAAGCGAGGAGGTCTCCATCATGATGAAGGTTCCTGCTTGCCATAAATATTTTTACAATTACGTTGGGGTGGTTGAAAGATGTTGGATACAAGAAAAATTTAAAAAGTATAGGTCCATCATGTGAAAATAATTTTGTCATTGCAAGCCGCGATAGAAGAGTCACGTCTAGTTGCGGAGAGGAGGCCGAAAATAATGGGAGATTTTAGAATCCATTTAAATTCTATTTACGCCTGAAAAAATTGGAAAAATGCCTTATTTTATTTTGGGCGGTTAATATTTTTGCAAAAACTTATTCTACGTGTTTTTACTGCACAAAAGGTAAAGGCAAAAATTTAAAAATGATGCTCGCCCAGAGATTTGAACCCGAATCTCTTTGCCTAAAATTTAAACCACTACGCCACTCTTACCATTACGTAAAATAACAGATATTACTTTCTCTTATACACTTCCTCCAATTTTGCTTTGTCGTATTTCTGAAAACTAAGAGCCCACACAGTCATGTGACTAACCTTCAGCATAGGCAGCATTTTGCCTTATTTCACGTCTACCCATGACAAATGCTGCATTGTGAGTTCATCTATACGTATATTACCTCTTTTATTCGGGATTTTTAACCGATTTCTCAAATGTAGTATTTAGAAAATGAAAAAGAGCTAATCATCTTACGTTTCTCATCATTTCGAATCGAATGACATATCACATGCCGTATGTTGCCATTTAAAAACGTTAATAGTTCTAAAGACCACGTGGTCACTACCTCACAACTCCGACTCCACTGGAACTTCACAGTAATATAGATCTTGGCTAGAGGAATCTGCATATCGAATTTCACTCCTTTACATACCTAAAAAGGAGTGAAATTCGATATGCAGAATATGTCACTTGGTCCCCTCCTATCCCGATAACTCCGACCCCAGTAGGCCAATCAAAACCAAACTAAATATTGAAGTAGAAAATGCCTATGGTAAGATGTTCCCTGTTTCAACCTTCCATGTCAAAAAATGTGGAAAATATGAAGGGGACGGACAGACAGACATTGTAAAGCCCCCATAAGTACTCCATTCTTACGAACTTGGTATGACCTTTTGCACTCCATTTCCAGTCAGGAACCATTCCCTGAAGTTTGTCGGTGTACTTAAAATTCACCCTGTATACAGGGTGAGTCTGAAACCCTGTCACAAACTTCGCATGCGTACTCCCCAGGGCCAATAAGAAACAAATGTCCTATCAACATTGGTCCCCAACCGTTAACGAGAAAAATGGTGTCCAAATGTGGACACATTTCCGCGTGGTTGCACGCCAGTTTCTGAATGACCGCCTTCCCGCAAGATGGATTGGACGTGCGGGGCCAGTGGCATGGCCTCCTCATTCTCCCGACCTCAATTGTCTTGATTTCTATCTATGGGAGCATGTTAAGGATAATGTGTATGCAAATGAGCTATGGGACCGCATTGTCGCCGAATTTGATGCCATTAGGAACCGCACAAGAGTGTTAAAACGTGTTCGCCGTTCGTTTCAGAGACGTCTGCACGCCTGTGTTGAAGCACATGGACGTCATTTGGAACAATATCTGCAAAACAAACCTCACAGGGGCACCCACATTTGGACGCCGTTTTTCTCGTTAACGGTTGAGTTTCAGACCCATGTTTATTTATTTATTTATTTATTTATTTATTTATTTATTTATAAATTCATTTACAATGACCCTATCCAGAGCCAGTATGGCCTGTGGCCGACATGTGTGGTCTTCGGTGGGTAGTGAAATACATTATTTACTATATTTGGAGTAATAGTTGGATCATAACAATATTAAAACTTCTTATTGCAAGATAGCAAAAGTATACAGGGTGAATACAAAAGTCTGAACCCCCCTTTTATTTTTTGAACCGAAGCAAGTATGTCAATTTTGATGAATCCAATGAATAGGAAGTTATGGATGGCCTATCCCATGGTGCACTTTTCATCATCCCAAATATGCAAATTAGGACACATTCAAAATTTATCTCAAAAACCGTAAGGGATGGAGAAAAAAACCCAATTGCAAACTTGTTCAGCATAAAAAAACAAACAAAACAAAAAAAAATCATCCAAATCGGACCAACCAATCACCCACAATCAGAAGATCATGTTGACCATTTCCGGAACAGTGTAGCTTACCATCCTGGAATTGTTCTGTCTTCTGTGTGCTGAAACATGCCTTTTATTTACTTTTCCGCATTAAAGTGAATGTGAGTATGGTAATTTATGTTAATTTTTTGATATGCATGCTTTACATGGTGGAAATATCAACATTCAGTTTTCCTTGTGCAGTGTGACTGTTTGTAAGCTACAAACAGTTCACCACGTGATTGTGGGTGATTGGTTGATCCGATTTGGATGATTTTTTTTGTTTTGTTTGTTTTTTTATGCTGAACAAGTTTGCAATTGGGTTTTTTTTCTCTCTCCCTTACGGTTTTTGAGATAAATTTTGAATGTGTCCTAATTTGCATATTTGGGATGATGAAAAGTGCACCATGGGATAGGCCACCCCCAACTTCCTATTCATTGGATTCATCAAAATTGACATATCTGCTTCGGTTCAAAAAATAAAAGGGGGGTTCAGACTTTTGTATTCACCCTGTATATGAATTTAATTTGTAAGTTATTGCCTAGTGTTTGAGTTGAGGTAAGTGAATGATTTAGGTTAGTTGGTTAAAGGTCGGGTATTGAATTGATAGATTTAAGGAATAGTCTTGTATTTCTTTTAAAGGCGGCTGGGGTATGGGCATCCCGTAGATTCTCAGGCAAGATGGCCCACCATTTTATTCCGGCATGTGAAATGCAGTTACTTTGGTAATGGGGGTCTTATTGAAGGGGCAGATCTGGTGGAATAAGGGTGGAATTCGTGTTGAAATTGGAATATGGGAGGATTAGATATTTTTAAGATGTCGTTAATTATCTTAAATGTAAACGATAATAGTTGCTGGTTAAATATTTGATGGACTGTTAATATTCTAAAATGTTTAAAATACTGAGTTACCGAATTTGAGCTTGGGAGTTTTAATACTATTCTGAGAACCCCTTTTTTAAAGGCGGAGGATTCTGGTTAAATTGGAGTTAGATGTTGAGCCCCAGAATTGACTTCCATAGCACAGCGATGAGTGAATTAGCGTATTATATAGTAGTAATAATATTTCGGAGGGGAGATATTGATGTTGGGAAATTATTCCTATTTTTTACTTACAGTTTTAGATAGTTCATTTATATGCTTGTTCCAAGAAAGGCCGGGTGATGTGTGTAATCCTAAGTATTTGAAAGTATTTATGCCAGATATAGGGTTTGAGTTAAGGTGAATAAGCAACTCATGTGGGTCGAATTGTTTGTTTCTTTGTGTAAAGATCATGTACTTGGTTTTATTAATGTTAAGGGATAGCTGATTTATTTGTATCCAGTTCCTTAAAGGTAAACTCCACACCCAAAACAACTTTGTTTAAAATGAAAGATGAAAGTCTCAATAACAACGTAGCATGTATAAAAATTATTCAATTCGTACTCAAAATTGATAAAATATATAAAAAAAAATTTCATTTTTTCCCTCCCCGTGCGATAGACACTGTTACGTCACAAGTTACCGAGAAGTGCGAAGGAGTTTCGAATTCGTGACGTCACACTATCGGTTAGTTGTCAGTTGGTCATCGCAATGGACTATGAATATGAAACAAGACCGGTAGTGACGACTGCGATTTTGATAACAGTGACGGCGATATACAAGGGCCGTTAGCAGAATTAAATGCTACTGCAACTTCTGCGATATACAGCCCTATGCATTAAACCGTGAAACGGGATCGTCTGCTTGCCGCGTCGGCGTGTGCACATTAGGGCGGCGTGTGCCTTAAGGTACGTTCACAAAGACGCGGTACATGCGGAAGCAAGCAGCTGCGATGCGATGCGATGCGTCAATCCCTCTCCTGTTCACAAACACGCGGCAATTCAAGCTTTCCGCATGACGTTTCAAAATACTGCCACTAGGGGCAGTGCGTGCACAGAACACGTACTTCCTGTTAACAGTAAACAATCGGTCTCCATTACTGACAAATTTTTATGATGAACGTGTTTGTTGTTTTATTAGGTGTCGGAATATTTCTGTCAAACATTATTTTATCGGGTGTAGAGTTATTTCTCTTTTTCCATGCTTTTAAATGGAACGCTGGCTCTCATCGAATTAAAAAGCAAAGGATTGAGCATTTCGAAAGCAGGAATCGACAATATACAGTACTCAATAACAGCACGAAACCCGAGTATAGGTTCAAAGGAACAAAGTTTCAAATCACATCTCAAATTCAATGGTCGTTTGCGAAAAAACAGTGGCACATGAAACGGCCATACGGGCAATTCTATATATCTCTGTAAAATCACCCACACGTCATCGATGGATTTCTGCGGCTTTGGACTCTTATAACGGGACCTTGGAAAAGTAGGAGAGGACTGAGAGAAATCGACATGAATACCTTGCGACATAGCCTCCTGGAATGAAAATTGCGATGCACCATGAACCCCGGATAAATGGCACCAAGGGTTTTCATTGTTACAACAGTTCGAAACGTGCAGTTGTAACGTCCCCAACCCTCCTCTTAAAACGATCGTTCCCAAGTATCAATTCTTCCTTTAATAACAGCAAAGAAGACACGATAACCTCTAGACACCATGAATTTTAACGTATTCCACAACCAATATGTCAATGCCTCATGTTGCCATCATTTTAGAGTATTGGCAAGCGCGACTTTTACCTTTACCTTCACCATAGGAAACCGAGCCTTTTCTCCACAGAGTAAACAGAGCAATCGTGCAGCATTAGATGTGTTAGCCAGCTGCGTCGCCACCGGAAACTCTCGCGTGGCCATCTTTTGGTGGGACTCAGATCGCAAATTCCACGTTACTTTCCATGTGTTTAGGCACGTATTTGAGGGTAGGGAACGGTTTTTTTCTACTTTAGCTACCGTGGAATGAGTGAACAACATGCCAAACTACTGCGTGGCATACGGATGTAACATGAGAACAGCAAAAGACAGCGGGTTATCTTTTCACAGATAAAAAAAAAAAGAGAATTGTAAGTCATCGTGCGTTATATGGCTCAATCTTGGGTCGTTTTCAACCCATGCCCAAATCGCTGCAAATTATATCACCAGCCTTTCTTTGTGTCCCCAACATTAAAATTTTTTTGTTTTCTAAAAAATGTTTGTTTGATAAAAATATCAAAGAATTTCAGTCATTTTTCAGCAGTATTATCAATGTAAGGTGCTGGTAAATGCTTTCAAAAGGTTCACTTTTAGATAAATAATTAAATATATACTGGAGATGACCTCCAAACATGATGTAATAATTTTTCTATCGAAAAATGGAAGGAAAAATTTTGGTAATCAATATTTTGCCCACTTCCTGACTACCTACAGCTGTGCAACTTTCCCTAACGGCGTCTTATAGATGATAATGCATGTTTCAA
>JAHWFO010117560.1:591225-609140 GCA_023313115.1 Rhysida immarginata
GAAGGTTAGCCTGAATAAATACAGAGCTGTTGGCCATTCACACCAATCATATCTTGTGCAGAAGTGAAGACAAATGGAGGTATCGAAGGAGATGGCTAGGTGTTGTCTGCTTTATGACTTCAAGGTGGGCTTGTCAGCAGCAGCATCAAGTCGCCGAATGTGTCTTGCGTTTGGGGATGATGCTGTGAATGAACGCACCGCAAGGCATTGGTTCCAGAAATTCAGGTCGGGAGAATTTGCCATTTCTGATGAACCCCATAGTCTAGCGTGTCTGGTGGACTAGACGCCAAGTGGTTCACTACGAGCTGCTATCAACTGGCTAAACTATCACTGAGGACCTGTACTCCCAGCAGTTGGAACGTGTGCAACAGGCATTGCAGCAGAAGGAGCCAGCATTGGTGAATCGCAAAGAGGTACTCTACGTTCATGACAATGCTGGGAAACTTTGTGTCATCCACCTTATTCAACAGATCTTGCTCCAACGGATTATCACCTTTTCCATTCTCTAGACAACCATCTTCGTGGAAACTCCTACACCAAAGATACAGACCTGCGAAAGGCACTCGAGGACTTCTTTGAGTCAAGACCGGCAAGTTTTACAGCCAGGGAACTGATCAACTGGAGACACGTTGGCAGAAGGTGCTAGATGATAATGGGGATTACTTTGGGGACTAGAGATACGCTACTTTTTGTGTACATCATTTTGTTTTCCGTAATTAAAAACAGCAAGAACTTTTGTGGTTACCTAGTAGAAGGACTATGCTCAACGATTGAGACCAAACAAATGAAAAATTAAAAATAAAAAAAAATTAAGCATACATTTTTACTTTAAAAAGTCCATTGTGCAAAATAAAAAATAATTTTTGATGCCTCTCATTAAAATAGAAATTCATAAAATTATAAATAAGCAAAAGTGTGGCAGAACGTAAGTTTTTCATTTTAAATTTTAATATTAAATGCCCGCTGCCTTTTTTTTAATTGAAGGAATTCCTATTTTAATGAGAGGTATCAAAGATTTATCAAAGCCGGGAATAAATGGCGAAACTAGTTGGAACTCCTGATGTCCCTCTGTTATACTGTAAGGCCATCATCACCTGTTTAGTTAATAGGAACAGTATTATGATCCATCCTTCCACCGATCAAAGATTTATTTTTACTTTTCAGTGCACTTTTTAAAGTGTATGCTTAATTTTTTTTTTTTTTTTAATATTGTTTATGTTATTCTTTTTAGTCTTGGATTTGCAATCTATTTTTAACCCATGCTTTTGCTACAAATATATAAAAATGAAGAAAACTCCGTACTGTAGGCGACCCATTCCTTACCACCAGCATGAAAAATTAAATAAAATTTTTATACTCTCACCGGAAATAAATCAATGTGCCATATTTGAATAA
Organism: Rhysida immarginata; assembly: GCA_023313115.1. Classification (NCBI taxonomy): domain Eukaryota; kingdom Metazoa; phylum Arthropoda; class Chilopoda; order Scolopendromorpha; family Scolopendridae; genus Rhysida; species Rhysida immarginata. Next base: position 592,621 of record JAHWFO010117560.1, read on the forward strand.
TTAATTTTTTACTAATTATTTTTGAAATAATAAACATTATTTTATCCATCTCAGAAAACCCTAAAACTTTAAAAATTAAAAATAACATATTACGTATTGCATATGCTCTTAAAGATATGCAAAAAAAATAATAATTAAATAATTCTCAAACAAAATTTGAAAATTAAAAATAAAAAAAATTAATCAAAGAAAAACAAAATTAAAAAAATAAATCGGATGATAGAAGGAGAAAATAAAAGTTTACAATTACAATAACTGAATAAAATATGAAAAAATATGTGGATAATGATAATTATAAAATTAAGAAAAATCTTTCAACACCACAAAAGTAAAAAAGGAAAAATACAACCTGAACCTGGAAGCACTTTTCGAAAACCTTGTTTCCATCATTCAGCAGAGACCAAGGAGAACACCAAGAGACCAAGAGTGAATTGAATTTTTGACCAATTCATTAAATTTTTGCCTCTTGTATTCTTCTTCTCTGATATCAGTTCACTCTTGGTCTCTTGGTGTTCTCCTTGGTCTCCTTCAAGGCTTTCGAAAAGTGCTTCCAGGTTCAGGTTGTATTTTTCCTTTTTTTACTTTTGTTGTGGTGAAAGAGTTTTCTTATTTTTATAATTACAATAATTCTTTTTAAAAAATTTAAAAAATAGAAAAAAAAAAAAGAGCTTATATTCCAAAAAATCCATTAATTGAGCATCTAATGTGTTTTTATAAAAAAAATGGTTTTGTATGTACCCTCTCTGCATGTTAAATTAACCAAAATCTCAACCACAGCATAAGAAATAAAGCTATAGTGGTCTCAACTATGGTGGATGGGCGGGGTTTTGCGCAAACACGTCACATGCATATCATCTATGAGGTCAAAAACTCACCGTTGAGAAGAGTTAGCGTTTGGTCGGTCAGAAATCTTGTTGAGAATACTGTGACATCATTTTAACGCGGTCAAAATCGCCAGTCAGTGGTGCTATGCCTAACCAGTTAGTCTAACCGTCCTCACCGAGAAAAAGACTGTTAGCCCAGTGAGAAATTACGTCATCAATCTCTCACCGGTGAGGGTTTTTTGACCACAGCCTTGCGTGAATAAATGCACTCCCATTTTCCGACGGGGCTGCGCCATGTTGCATTCGACGCTCTGGCGGCGATTAGCGGTACTGCACCAAACATTTGTATCCTCCAGCACTCGAGGAATATCGTTTCCCAGTGGCACCACGCATTTTCAAAAGCGACCGTTCTTTCATGTTGATTGTAATGACTTTATGAAAAGGCTCTCACTGACTCAACACTAATTCTCTCGTTTTGCATATAGGTGCGAAGCTGAAATTTAGGGTGTTCGTTCCTTGCAGTGTACTTACAAAAATTAGGTACGTTTCATGACCTATTGTAGCACCCAAGGGAAAAACGGGTGCACCCCCCGCCCAAACTGTATATATAGGATGGCCCATTTTAAGTGTAGACATGGAAATATCTCGAAAACAAAGCATTGGACGAAAAAATGTCCAAAATCAAAATTGAATTACTTCGCGGGGAAAATTCATTAGCCAAAAAATTACCCCCCCCCCCTTGTGAGGGAGGGGGGGGGGGGTAACTGAAATCTTAAATAGGAACCCCCTATTTTTAATGGTACATTCAGATTGTACACAACATTCAAGAAATGTTTTATTCTTGGTGTTTTTTCAATTGATCCAACCGTTTAGGAGAATGAAGTATCTCTTTGTCTTCATCGATAAAATTGGGTTCAAAACTTTAAAAGTTCCACATTTTGGGATCGTCCATAAACCACGTAGTCAAGTACAGGGGGAAGGGGGGGGGGGGAGATAGCAGAGACGTGGTCTTTTGGGAATGAATCAAGGGATTTTAACAAGCAGATCGGTTCGTCACAGTTCACTTGGTCATAGTCGAACAGAAAAATACCAGGAAAACACAATTCCACAAAGAATTGTTTTCCCGGTATTTTCCTGTTCAATTAGTGTCCACAGTATCTGGCAAGTCTCCTGTTTGGTCAGTCATTTTTGGTCACATTCATGTTGTCACCTTTTTTTTTTTGCTACCTTAGAGCATTAGAAAACCTATTTTTATGCTCGAAGGTTAATACGGATCCGCAGAATTTGCAAATATTTGTTCTACGCGATTTTACTGCACAAAAGGTGCAGGGAAAAAAGGTATACTTTCGCAAGGATTTGAACCCACATCTCTTTGCCTAAACGCAGAGCGTTTACCAGTGCGCCACTCTTACCATTACAAAGAATGAGAAATATTACTTTCTCTTATACATTTACTCCAACTTTGTTTTGTCAAATTTCTGAAAACGACGGGCCCCCACAGTCATGTGGGAAAGAATGGACCAATACCTTCAGCACAGGCAACATTTTGCCTTACCGTGACTTGAGTTTACTTTGACCCAAAAAGGCAAGGGCCTTATGTGTTTTTTGAAACGAAATTTTAATTTTATATACATGTATGTATAATAAATTAAGAAAATTTGGGTTCAAGTAAAATCCATGTTAGATTTTTCAATGAAATAAGTAATTACAATGGGCAGTGGGCTCAAGTAAGTCCTAGAATTTGGAAATGAAGCACTTAAGATAGGTACATTTCGTGTGCAGAGGATTGAAGACGTTATAACTAAACAATTTGCAAGCGTCATAAGTCTATGAGAAACCCCGCCATGTTTTTTTCTGGTGCCCACCGTGTCGAACTATGGCTCTGCATCGCAGTTTCCATTCAATAAGACTTCGCCGCAGAGAATTTACAAAAAAAACATTTGTAATGAATCCGCAGAGAATTTTTTGTAGGTCGATCTGTGCCCACCCCTCTTCACAGGCTTTCCATAGACCGTCCAATGTACGGGGTCGTCTACTTTCAAGGGCGCGTTTCAGCAGTCCAAAGCCGCAAAAATCCATGGGGGATGCGTCTGGAGATTTCAAGGGTATGTCTTCAAACTGAATTAACGTATGCCCGTCTCCTGTTCCAGTGTTCGCAAATGGGCGACCGTTGACTTGGACGTATGACTCGCAACTTTATCCTGATGCACCCATACCAGGTTTCGGACGCTTAACCAGTCGGAGATTTTTGTGGATTAAGTTGCGTATCGTTGACTGTGATACCCCTATCTTATTTGCGACAGCCCTTTGAGTTTTGGGATTTTCTGCAGAGATGAGACGCTTGACTTTGGCTACAACCTCCAGTGTTCTGCTTGGAGTGGGTCGTTGTCTCGAGGGTCCAGGTTCGTCCAACGTTGCCGGTATTGCGGTTTTTCTATTCTTATTTAGGATGTTACAGATTCCTGCCTTCGAAATGGTGAGACCCCTGGATTTGCATTGTTTTATAATCATGGAATAGGACCACTTCGCGTCGAAAAGTGCATTTATATATCCTTCCCAATATCTATCGATTTTTGGCGGCATTCTGGCAGCTAGCGTTTGTACAACAATTAAGAATGATGAAGCGATGTCCCCTTTATAACTCCTCACGACCGCGTAGCCCTGTCAACCACGTGGCTGGACAATTTGCATATGTACAAATCGTTGTAAATCGTTTAATTGTAACGTACTCAACCCTCTGTATATTTCATTATATTTGAATATATCAAAAATTCCCTGACCTTGAGTGAAATATTTTTAACCCCTTTTTATCTTTTCAACTAATCCTTAGAAGCCCTAAAATATTGTTTTGATTTGGGACCTATTAATCCCCCCCACAGGGCTCAAGTAACCTCAAGTTATTTCAAGTGTATCCATGACACCTTGCATTGTGAATATCAAAATAAATGCGACATGAATATCTCGAGTTGACTGAGTGACGAAACGAATCGGGGACGAATTGAATGTGACCAGATGAACGTGTTGAGTCGACTGAGTTAAAAATGATCTTGGGATGAAGTGAATGGGACCAAAAATGGCTATGACGAAATGAAGTGTGACGACCAGGAACTAATGAATTTCCCCCGCGAAGTAATTCACTTTTGATTTTGGATATTTTTTCGAGATATTTCCATATCTACACTTTAATGGACCACCCTGTATAGTACGGAGGGAAAGAGTTGCTATACCATTCCGGGTTCTGCTTTCTGTTTTCAACACAACGGGTTGGCCGGGTACTCTAGTCAAGTATATATCAACCGAAAAGGTTTCGATTTGTTAAGAAAGATACAGCTTTCTTCTCTGAGAAAAACCCAGATGATGACGTCATCTCCTGCCTTGAGAAAATGCTGCGACCTATCTCCAGAGAGAACACTTTCGATCAGGCTCACGGTCGTTCAAATCACCAGCGTGCAAGCTTTCCATAAATTTATATCCAAATAAGGAAAACCTCTAATACACAAAGAATAAAATTGAAATACCGGATACGTATTTCGGATACCAGGTACCCATCTTCAGCGGTGAAAGACAAAAGTAAAAGAAAATAAAGCTAGAGAATATATAGAATAAGGGGTGGGGGGCAGATTGCCAAGAATTCTCTATATTCTCGTTTTTTTTTCTTTTTACTTCTTACTTTTGCCTTTCACCGCTGAAGATGGGTACCTGATACCCAAAATACGTATCCGGTATTTCAATTTTATTCTTTGTGGATTAGAGTTTTCCCTGTTTGGTTGTTCCATTCCACAATATTTGCTTAATTTTTGATAAATTTAGATGTTCAAATTCAAACTGAATTTTTTTTCTATTTCATACGGTTATTATAGCGTCTTCATCCTGAGCTTTAAACAGTATTACCTCTACCCGACAAAATTATATCTATGAAAATCACTTCACTCATATATATTAAATCAGGTTTGATATGTTTCTACCAGGTTCTAAAAAAGATACATAATTTTACCCAACTGTAAAAAAAAACAACCTATAGTACCCCGTTTACTTTTCATTTCACACAATAAATATTTAAGAAAAAAATTGAAGAAAAAAGAAGCCACAAAAAATGAAAAATTCTTCGCAAAATGTCATCGCAACCCATGATAAAACATACTAAATTATTTAAGTCTGTTATTGCGGAACGTGTATAGACTACGAATCGATGACTTGTATCTATCTATCTATCTATCTATCTATCTATCTATCTATCTATCTATCTATCTGTATGCATGTAAAAATTAATATACCGAATATACTGTTATATAAAATTCATTTCATTTCATGATGACCCTACTTTATTTGAATAAATGTACACTGAGTGACAATAAACAACGTAAACAGCCAATAAATCATAATAACACTAACCAAAATGTAATAGTGTTATTAAAAACTCTGCTTGGGTATTTGAAACTTGAAACGCAGGCCGAGTTATGATTGTAATATGTCATACTTTCCTCTTTTTATGGGTAAATACTTTTAATAAATAATTTCCATAATGCCGAAGATGTCAGCTTAGAACAAGACCGAGTTCATTGACTTTTCAACTCGTGAGTTGATCCAACAGTATATATATATAGTGAGTTGATCATTCATTATTAAAGTATAATGTAGAAAGTTGTTCCTTGTTTCAAACGGGAACGGGTAAGCACACTTACACATAATACCAAACATAATTAGAGCTGTATAATTGAGCGAATAAAGTGTGGAGTCACGCTCTTTTCATGAAAACAACGTGTTCTCCGTACGAGGCTTATACTGTATTTAGAGAGAAAGTTTTAAAAATAAAAAACAACTGGTATAATAAATTAGCAACGCAGCTGCAACAACACATTACTAAAAACAAAGTATTCGTTCTAGAAACTATGCGGATGTCGATTTACGAGAACCGACATTCCTTCGCTCTTTTTTCCTTCTTGTATCTTGTCTATTAAGTGATGACCATTAAAGGGTTGGTTGAATGCCGTCGCGTTCCATTCTTCTTGGCTTCCATTTATTTCATTCCCTCTTTTTCTTCGTACGGTTGGCGCCAATCCATTCTTCGTATTAGACAAAGGGAGAAAGAATGGGAAGGGGGAGAAGTGAGGAGGAAAAAAAAAAAAAAGAAAAAAAATGTTCGTTTTTGGGAGGGAGGGTGAGGAGGTGGACATGCAATTCTCTCTTGCGTGGGAGGATTACACTCTACCCCAAGTCCCTCTGGAGGTCCCGATTAAGGGTGGATGGGTGGGCGCTAATCAGGCGGATCCCCGGCTCAGTCACCGGGAAATTTTTCCTGGAACGGAATTCTCCGGGAAAGTCAATCAATGCGGGGCGTCAGGCTTCCGAGAAGAAGGAGCCTCTGCGCGTTCGAAAGAGAGCGCTCTCGCACGGCCAACAACGACCACCACCCTTTCCCGATCCAATAATACACAGACAAAAGGGAGTTGTTGTGGTCCCCATCGTCACAACTGGCCGCACAAAACATATACACACACACGCCACACACTAACCTAACACACGTTTACACACGCACATGCGCTCGCTCCTATCCATGTATCACTATCACTCTCTCTCACGCAGCCTTCTAATTCACTTGCACAGCAAAGCTTTTTCCGACAGGCAAATGCACTCAAAAACTACACTACTCACTCAAATCAACAATACTTTTTTTTCTACATATCAGAATGCAGCACTTCCAATATTATAAAATTTTCTCCTCCATGAAGCAATTTCGCGTCCAAGTTCGCGCGCCACTTGGATAACGTAACAAAAGTGGCAGTATTTCGACAGTTCTAATCGATTGTTATGAAAACTCTTTCAATAATACTACTACCGAAGATGTTGCAACAATTCAATATAGCAGTCGTACAATGCCGACGGTATTATCTTCAAGCGAAATTGGGGAGACGGTACGTCCCTTTCTCTTTCTAATATTTTACTTTCCTTTAAGCTTTTCCTTGACCATTATTAAATATCATTGAGATCATTTAAAGCAATACAGTTCTGCAACTCCGTTGAACTGTTGCACTATAATGCCAATGGTTGATAGATGACAAAACAAAAATGAAGAGTACAAAATCATTTAACTTTTTTTAAAGTTCAGTGATATGCCTAACGCTGTTATGTTTGGAAAGTAACAAAAAGGGGTTATAAAGATAAATAAAACTGTTAAATAGCATTTTAAACTGGGAATATGACTTATGGTATAAAATTCTATCAATAAATTCTGCCATTTGAATGCATTAGTGCGAAACAATGTGTTTAATAATGGAGGTTAAACTGACTCGTGAGTTTACTTTGCTTTACGAATTTCGTTTTTTCCTGAACAACAATCAAAAGAAGGTTACATTAATAATAATAATAATAATAATAATAATAATAATAATAATAATAATAAATAATGTGATGATAGAATGCTAATTTTTATTCAAACTTTTCATTCTTACTCATTCGCGCCTTCTTTTCTCTAAAAGAATCATCACTGAACTGTCACAGCATGCTATCACCTTCAATTGCCTAGAACCATTTTTAAAACTAAGCTCCGCATTCTCTTTTTATATAAAATACGAAACATATATAATTTCGACATATGCTTGGCATCCTGCTTCATTTTCTCTGTTTAACTTGAATCGTTCTCATTCACTTGCAGGTGGTTTTCTCAGAACGCGATGCCATCTAATTTTCTGCAGAAAATAACGCAGTGCAATTCTTCCCTGTCTCTCCCCTTCTCAAATTTAACGTCACCTACAGCAATATCTTTCTCTATCTATCTCTCCCATTAACTTTCTCACCAACCAACAATCGGAATTTAAAAAGAGAGGGGGGGAAAAAAAGAAGAAATTATAACCGGGCACGCCACTTCCCCTTGGCCGATGACGACCCCGATCTTGACCGAGCGTCCGACACTGAATCTCCGAATTTCCATGGAGATGTGCTGGAGCCCCGAGGGAGGGTGTGCTTTTCTGTCTGTCTGCACATCTTGTATGATTTCTCAGTCAGCCTTGGTTTCTCCATCTGATACAACAAGAAAGTTTCCTCTCTCCCTCCCTCCCTCCCATCCCGCCCACGAGAGATGTCCATCTGAACTTGCATGCCATGCGAGTTCCAAAAAGTGACGCACCGCGCAAAAGCAACCCAATGCTTTTTCCCCTCCACTCTACTCCCATACAAGAGTCACTATCGACGGCAACTCAACCTCGGTCTGATTGTATTTACCCACAAACTGTCCGTTTATTCAAAGGAGAATCCGACGAGCAAGATTTAGAGCTGAAAGGTAAGAAATGTTTTTTTTTTCTTTCTTTCTTTCTCTCTCTTTGTCATTTTTAAAAAGGAATTCGTTGATTACTTTAACTGGCGTTTCTATAAATACATATAAAACTAACATTAAGAAAAAAATTCGAATATTTCCAATCCAAAAAGGAACAAAATTTGAGTTTAATTTCTCTCTCCAACACTTCTCTAAAGAAATTAAATATAAAAGTTTTACTTATATTTTGTTTATGCCGGCTGAGCATATACCAGCATTGAATATAGTACTCCGTATAAAAGAAGAACTCTCAAAGGATAGTGACGAGTTTATTTATATCATTTTAAAAACTTTTCTCTTAAAAAAAAAAAAAAGTTTTAAATTCGCATTCAGTAATATAAATAGCAATAATATAACTTGGCCAATGTTTACTCCTTTAAGATTATGAAATATTCTTCTTACGAAATAAACGGAAGGATATTGCATAATTTTTTTAATAGTACAATAATTTAATAGAGTGGTTATTTTATTTTCAATGGCATTTGGTTCTGTAGGACCTACACATAAATAAATGACCAATCAAATGTATCCAGCATTATACTCGTGTCCAAATGCAGAGGAAATGCTCCAGATAAGGGAGAGTTGTTAGAGCTGGATATCTGTGGAAACAAAGCTGAAACATTCCTCAAAGATAAACTTCAGGATAATTCTCAAATATTCTCCTTGAGTTAGAGAACTATCCTCCCTGCTTTGATAAAGGATAGAAAAGTCAGCTTTTTATTTTATTTTTATTACTTATCTATTATTTATCAAAGATAAACTAGAATCAAACGATAACATTTTTTCATTGTAAAAGCACGTTGATCTAAAGATGAAAATTAAAAAAAAAACAAAAAACAAACCACGCAGTCCAAGCATGTCAATCAATGCATATAAATTTAATTAATTAATTTTAAAAAAAAAACATTCTCGATTATTTTTATTTCAAATTCTGTTGCTATACGTGCGGTTTCGAATCCGAACAGTATTAGGCTCGCTTTAACTCGCTATTATCAACAAAAATCGATCGATAAAGTCTTCATTACTGAAGTGGGTTTCAAACCCGTTACCTCTGCAAGATTTTTCGAAATGTCAAAAATCTTTTTTTAAATTTCATGCAAACAACAAACCACGCTATATCCTTTCATCTTTTATTTTTTTCTTTTTGAGTGTCATTTCGGATAATTTTCTCCGAAACGCTTCTTTTTAAGTTTTAAGGCTATCAATAAAGGTCGCGACTTCCTTTTTAAAAACAAAAAAAAAAAAAACAAAATAAATAAAAAAGAATTTCCCCGAAAAATTACCGCAAATTAATTCCCATGTCCTATGTTATATTACTAAAAAAAAATTTGTAGCTTTAAAGATTCGTTGCTAGGGGATCTCTGTTTCATTAGAAATAAATGTAAAGCAAAACCCATGTGAAATAAATCGGAAAAAAGTAAACACACTGAATAAAGGACTCCCATTTCGATGCTTAATTAAGAAATGTCAGAGCTTCTTAATATTATTTAATGAACGCTGAAAATTTTATTTCTTTTAATTTAATCAAGTTTTTATTGTAACAACCAATGTTTTAGAGTAGCCTAATAATTAAAATGTACACATATTTAAATATCCATTAATAAATGCGATACATAATTTATATTCTTCATAACAATGAAGATTTATAAGTGTATGTTTTATACCTTATGTATGTAACCTAAGTATGTTTCATCAATTGATTAATTTATAGATGTTAATAAATATAATTCATTAATAGCATTTTCAAATAACTATTATACCCGTGTTTTGAGGAAAACTTCCTCGAGTTAAGATCGAACTAGAACCACTAATATCCCGGCATGCTCGTCGATCCCAGATCGCGGAAACTTTCCCTTTTATTTTCCAAATATTCCTCAGTCTTTCAACTTTCTTTATTACTCATGTATTTTATTATATACCTGTATTGCCAAATTTGAAGACTTTTTACACTGGTTGACACGTGTTATGATACAAGTAAAAATATACGCCGAGATGTTTTGCTTTCTGTCGTATTCTTATCATATATGTAAATTTTGTTTCCTACTGTTCACATAGTTCTAATTGATTTCTACTGGCAACAAAGTGACAAATAGAGTTCTACATCATCATTGTTTGTCATTTCATGAAGTGACATTTCTTCAATTAAATTTCATAAGCATACTCTTTTATGTTTTGATAGAAAATCAATAATTTGTTTAATCAGGTTTTCTTTAATGCGTTTCGAATGACATCATCAACTCCTAGATAAAATCAATATTTCCGAGAGATCTCCATTTAATAATACCACTCGGCCAAAAGAAATATATATATAATAAACATGAAAGAAAATCCAAACAAGCATATAAATATTTAATGCTTAGAATTATAACGTTTAATATGGATTTTAAAAAAGACAAAAAAAATCACATAAAAGACTCCACATGGATTCGAACCGACAACCATCTCCACTTGGATGAAGAACGTGGTCGAAAATGAGAACAACCTAGCCGGCTCAGGAAACATAGTTAAAACCTTCGAGCATGAAAATAGAAGGTTAAAACGCACGGTTAATTCAGTAACTCCGTAAATTAACTAAATCTAGAGTTCCGGCGGGCCCCCCCCCCCGCAGCCTCCTTTGTTATTTAATTTACCATCGTCAATAAGCAAGAGCGATGACGGGTCCATTTCAAGGGAAACGTATGGAAATGAACTCTTGTGGGCGTTCAGCACAGTTGCCGGGCCCCAGGGTTGTTAGAGGGTCCCCCGCCTAACAACCTTGGCCGGGTCTAGCTTATTACGAGCAGCCCTTCGATTTATTGTACCAAAATATTAGCAAATCCTCAGAAAATGGATGGGGGAAAAATCGCTTGTCCGTTAGGATTACCGGGATTTCATTATGCCAAAATTAATTGCTGATATTTACAGGTGCTTTACTCTTGTTTATTCAATTTCGTTTTCCTTTCGTATTTGAAGTTCATGCTGCTTTTTTTTTAATAATTCTAATACGAGCGAGAAGCAAATTCAAGATTAATGAATTATTTCGTAAACTTTCGTGTATTACTTAACACTATAAAAGTCCAAGCGTGTCAATCAATGCATTATTGTACTTTGGAAGACTAAAACACTTAAAACTCTAGTTCCTAACCTAACCTAAAATTGGGAGAACGATATTCAAAATGCCAGCGAACATACACCCGAGTTACATTTCCTGAAAAACTGTTCTCTGTTCTCATCAAATGCTATTCGCTTCTAATTTTATGTACGAGATAATCTTCTAAATAGAAGTCAAAGCAAAAACCGGTCAAACGAAGGGAAGGAAGATTTGCTTTTAGGGTCATATATATGAGATGAAGTAAAGAAACGCCAAGAATATTAAGAAAATTATCGATTTTAAGAGCAAACAATTCTCATCAGCACAAACGTAAAAGTTATCTCAAAAGTTTAAGAATACCTGACCGATTACATTTTTTTTAAGATGCATTAGATTTTTAAAGCAGGTCACACATACATCTCGGAAAACCGTTTAGCATGAGAGATTTGGTAAAGGCATGCACAAACAATTCCATCGTCCGTTCTTGATTAGCGAGTATGAAGGTACGCAGAAACCTCACGTGATTGCCTGTTCTTCATTTCCGTTCAGTCTATGATACGGTTTATGAGATTACATTTTCATCTACACAAGCAGAACTGACTAAGAGACATATCCCATTCATCAATTTTAATAAAGCAAACTTCTTCATCTTACAATTAGTAAAGCATCCAATTTTTATGTTTAAGAAATGAATGACAAAATGTTGAAGCTTCCAGCAGAACTCAGCATTGATCTCTTCAGATTAGTGCTGCCAAATTAGCCGTTCAAAGAATGTATGTCAGCCTTGGCTAAGACCATACGAGGGGCGATTGATAAATAAGGTCTCCATGGCTGTAACTTTTTTTATTTGTTAACCGATTTTCAAAATTCTTTTTGTATCTTATATTCACATTTGTCCTCTATGTAATGCACTATTCACTTTTCGACATAGTCCCCATTCCTTTCCAAGCATTGCGCCAACGCGTGACTAGTTGGGTGAACCCGTCGGAGAGGAATTCCGGAGTTGTTGTCGACACCAGGATTGAATGGCAGCGTTTACCTCGCCGTCAGAACCAACTCATGTCCCTTAAGGGGCTCTTTCTTCTTTGGGAAGTGGTGAAAGTCGCAATGTGCAAAGTCTTTCATTTTTGAACTGTAATTTTTCATCTTTGAACTGTAGGCGCTGCAACGCTTCTGGTGTGTGGTGACTCGTGTGCGGGCGGACGTTATCGTACTCCAGAAGAGGGTCCAAAGCTGCCATTCAATCCTGGTGTCTACAACAACTCCGGAATTCCTCTCCGACGGGTTCACCTAACTAGTCACGCGTTGGCGCAATGCGTGGAAAGGGATGGGGACAAGGTCGAAAAGTGAATAGTGCATTACGTAGAGGACAAATGTGAGTATAAGATACAAAAAGAATTTTGAAAATCGGTTAACAAATAAAGTTACAGCCATGGAGACCTTATTTATCAATCGCCCCTCGTATTAGACATATAATCGGAGACATTCATTTTCTCATGCGTTTGGAGTTTTTCTTTGACTAGCCCTCAAAATTATAGGTGATTATCAGGAATATTAACAATTTTGCCCATGAAAATGCTTTTATAAAACTTGAAATATTCGAGTCCATGTGGCATTGGCAACATAATATCAGACAGCTAATTTTGTGCACAAAATATGGAATAAAATTATTTGGAGAAGGGGGTGGGGGGTTATGTTCAGAATGAGTGACTCATTTTTACTTAGGATATTCTTAATCAAATGCTAATTTTCATAAGCCTCTTAAACAGAAGATAAAACTAACTTTAGAATACATTATTGGAAAATGGAAACAGAAACAGGGTGGCGGGCTATAATTCCATGCTAACTTTGTTTAGAATAAGAACCATCTTTAATAATCGCAGGTTTCTTAGATAATTCGATCGTTGTAATAAGTCACCTATTTCGAATCTTCATTTTGACAAGCTGTAATAAATTCCAAAGATATGGTTTTTGAATATTAAACTAAATCTCTGGGGTCCTTAAATAGTCACCTATTTTACCGGACGAAATAACTCTTGCGTTTATTACGAAAAGAATAGAGATGAATAATAAATTCAGTAAAAAAAATTTAAACATAAAAGGGTTCCGTATTTCTATCTCAAGCTTATTGAAAATTTTTCTTCATCGTTTGCGACATAGTTCAGGGCCAGATTTCTCGAACTCTTTTAAACCCGAGAACATGTCGATGGAAATTAATCGGGCAAGTTCATCATGAGCACATCGTGTTAATTGATGGTTTAGGATTTCTTGGCAACATATTTCGCCATCCCTCATCCCTTCCCGTAGCATAAAAGCCCGCCAAGAAGAGAAATCTCTCCTCGTTTGCTCGATCGCTCGTTGGTCACCGGAAACTTCGCCCGTTAATTTGGTCGACCTTCTCAAGTCGCTTTATTAGATAATAAAACGTAAATCGCCAGACGAATGACTCACCTGGCTGCATCCCCAAATCAACACCTGGCAGGACTCAAGTTTTCTCCCTTCCACCCTCCCTCTCAAATGTTTCCTTTTAATATTTTATGTGCTCTTTCACTCAGCGATGCACAAGAAAGCGGGCAAATCGCGAAACGCTTAGTTGGTTTTATCTGTTCGTGTGCCTGCTAAGGTTCGAAGATGCTTGGATGTCGGCGACAGATTTTATCGGGATTTAGAAAAAGACTAGTGTTTAACGAAAGCAATTAACAAAACAATATTAAGAATCTCGTAATTATAATAATGATACAGCGAAAGCAAATTTGTTTATTCGCTGATACAAATTATTCAAAATTTTCATTCGATGCCGAAGTTGAAGTGGCTGTGCTCAAAGAGGGAGGAATCAAACACACTTTCTTCATGGACGGAATGAAAAAGTGGATAGCGCGCTTGGAAAACTGTGCAGTAGTAAATGTTGAAATATAAAGTTTAATTAAAATGATGCGCTGAAATGGAATATACAGGGTGTTTAAAAATTCATTGGACAAGCTTCGTATATAGATTCTATACATAAATATAAGATAGGAATGTCTAATAAACAAGTGTCCAAATTCGAAGCAGTTTTGAGTAAATACAGATGTTTACATTGAAGCAACTTTGTATTATTGCGCGCCCCGAGATTAAAATGGAAACGCTGTTAATACTATATCCAACGAAAGTTGGAGTGGGCGTGTCGCAATTACATCATGCTTTTGAAACGTTGTAATTGATTTCCGTAGCTCACGAGAAAGACAGGCCCTGGCGCGGAAAAGTCACCTGATCATAACAATGTAACCTTCATTGTTTCCATCTTGGATTTCAAAAATCAGTGTTTTTTCGTTTGTTGGAAACAATGAAGATTGGATTGTTGCTCGATCTACTTTGGTCAAACAATTTTTCGTTTGTTAGAAACAATGAAGGTTGCATTGTTTTTCGGACTAAGATGATCAGGTGACTTTTCCGCGCCAGGGCCTAACCACCGAGAGAAGGCGTCTGCGATGAAACGTAATACACTATTACATCATCATAAATAGGGCATTGTTGTTCGTATTTCTACCAACAATAAGACATAAGTTTGTCCTATGTATTACTTTTCATCGCAGAGGCCTTCTCTCTCGGTGGTTATGGCCAGGGCCGGTCTTTCTCGTTGGCTTCGAATTACCCGAGGCCAACGAGAGACAGGCCAGGGCCAACACCACCTAGACAGAAGGCCTGATAGCGGAAACTTCATGCAATGTTACGTATCACTAGTCGACCACTGTTAATCATATTTCTACCAATAATAAGCCCTAAATTTGATCGACTAATGATGATGTAACAATATATGACGTTTCCGTTATCAGGCTTTCTGTTTAGGAGGTGTTGCCAGGGCACTCAAAATTACCTGACCATCGGGCCCCGGGCAACAATTCATCCTTCATTGTTTCCAACAAACGAAAAAAATACTGATTGTCTCCATCTTGGATTTGAACAATGAAGGATTAATTGCTGCCCGAACGCCGATGGTCAGGTGACTTGGAAATTACCCAAAGCCAGCTAGATAAACAGCCCCTGACCAAGACCACCTCTACTCAAAGCCTGAACGCGAAAACGTCATACATTGTTACATCACCTACGGTAGGGTATTGTTAATCGTATTTCTACCAATAATAAGCCCGAAATTGTCCCTACCGTAGGTGATGTAACAATGTATGATTTTTCCGTGAGCAGCTTTCTCTCTAGGCGGTAATGCCCTGACGCGGAAAAGTCACCTGACCATCTTAGTCCGAGTAACAATGTAACTTTTTACACTGTTGTCTGGACTAAGATGGTCAAGTGACTTTTTTGCTTCAGGGCCTGTTTATATAGTTGGCCTTGGAAATTACCCAAAGCCAACTAGAAAGACAGGCCATGAAACTCAAGTCATCTGACCATCTTAGGGGTCGTCCATAAATTACGTAAAGCTTAAGGGGGGAGGGGGTGTTTTGATCAACTTTAAGCACTGTTATGGAGGGGTAGGGATGTATCATGTACGACGTTACGTAACGCTTCTTTTGAAATTTTGTAGGATGGTTAAATTTATCAAACCAAGAATCGCGTAGTAAAAGAGTTTATTTAACCTTTTGCAGCCTAAGTTAATACAGTAGAACCCCGTTAATACGTGATTTTCCTTTGCTCCCTTCCCCTTGAAAGCTATTTATATGTAAATTCAGCCTGTTAATACGTATTTTTTCCACTGATCCGGATAATACGTAATTTTTGGCTCAAAAATTAAGAAATTCATTCTAGGAATCTTAAATTATTTGCAATGTGTTTGCAGGTTTTTTTTTTTTAGCCATGCGATATTCGATGATGTTCCGCGAATTCTGATTGGTTCTACTGGACATAAACAACAAAGCACGCGTTCTTACATAACCAGGAATTCTGATTGATTTAATCGGACATCAACAATGACTCACGTATTCTTCCAGAGCCGCAAATTTTGATTTGTTCTATTGAGGCGGCATTGAATGAGGAGGAAATAGTCCAGGTATGTCACAAAGGAAATCGAGAGGAAGATAGTGAAGAAGAAGGCAGAGACGTTATCGAACAGTCTGTGCCTTAAAATAGAGTCTATTTAATTTTAGAAGAGATTCGGACGAGTTGTCGATTTTAGAAGAGAAGTAGATTAAGGTCCAGGCTTTCATGTAAAAATTAATGTGTTAAAAATTGTCCTTTTTTTATATCAAATCGGTACTTTAATTAAAAATACGCCTCGTACATTATAATATACCAGACTTTTATATTATAATGTACGAACAGGCTGTTTTTTCACAACGAACATTTCAGATACTGTGAAACTTCTCAAATCAAATATTTCTTTCGTTAG
>JAHWFO010117560.1:609150-644864 GCA_023313115.1 Rhysida immarginata
ACTGCAACTTTGACAAATGCAGATGTTCTAGGCTAAGTGTCTAATTTGAGTGTGCTGATTCCAAATCTGAGCTCCAAATTTCTCTATGATGTTAGGATGTTAAGTTTCGGTTGTGTAAAACAGTCTCATAATGTCAAATTTAAACAATGGCTACCATTAAAATTAAAATTATTTATATAACTAGAGATTCTGACGTGATAAGGAAATTTGGAGTTAGATTTGGAATCGGCACACTCAATTAGTCTAGAACACCTGTATTTTCCCCAGTAGCAAAAATGTTGTTGACCAGTGCTATTGGCATGCATTTCGTTATCTAAACAATTGTTTTTACAGATTACAAAAAGTTAGAGCTAATTTTGCATTTATGTTCACAATCATATTCGTGTTCAGCACATAAAAATTGATAAAGAAAAAAAAAATGGCTTAATTTATTTTGGTAACATGACTTATGTAAAAATTTGTTGATCAGTATTATTGGTTTTACAATGTCCATCTGTCTGTCTGTCCGTCCCCTTCATATTTTCTACATTTTTTGACATATAGGAATGTGGCTTACTTCACTATTTAGTTTGGTTTTGATTGGTCCACTGGAGTCGGAGTTAGGGGGTGGCAGTTGAAGGGGACCATCTGATTAGGGCTTCCGCTACTTTTCTATGACCTCTTCTGGGGGATTAATCTCTTGTTAGAATTATTGTACATACCGCTGTATAAAAATCCAATAAAATCGTTTATTTCCTATTTGTTATTTTCCTTACAAGAGCATCATATAATATACTTTATAGCTTACATACACTATACTTAACTATACCGACGAGCTCAATCAATAGTAGCTCAATTATAATTTTTACGACTGATTATTATTATTATTATTATTATTATTATTATTACTATTACATTTGCTTAACGCGGTGACATTCGGGCATTAATTAATCGCATTAATACTTTCATTCATACTTTGTAAATTTCCTCGTGTTCTGCAAACACGCGCTCGTTTCGATTCATCCTCCTCCTCATTACCCTCATAACCAGAGGAGAGGATAGAGTCGATTCCATCAGACGTTCAGAAAAGCGCGATAATTAATTAGCATCTACTGGACTTGAAAAGAACAAATACACTGCGTTTACATGCACGTTTCGATCTGGATCGACTTGAGCTAATCCCGAAGTGCCTCGCGTTTACATGCATCTACCCATACCCCCTATAATGAATTTATTATAGGGGGTACTGATCTAACTCGAACCGGATCGAGTCTGATAAGATGCCCTGTTGGTAAAGCTCTAGATTAGGTACTGCTGACCTCGTACAGTCAACCGTTGACAACGAGACCGCTGAAGCGGCCAATCCATTGATGAAAATGGGTGGGAAGGGAGGGGGGAGGGGGGGGGGGGGGAGAGGAATTGTTTCTTCGTGGCTCACTTCACATAAGCGAAGAACGTCCAACGTCCCTCCCTACTCTGCTCACCTATTTTCATCAATAGACTGGCCCCTTCAGGGTTCTCGTTGTCTGTAAGCTTATAGTTGTCACCTATTAGGAATAGTTAATAGTCATCAAGGTCGGCAGTGAGATTAGGAATTAGTACGGAAAACTTTGTCGTCTGCTACAGAATCCTCCCTTGTTGGCTCAGTCGGCCATATCACTTGAGTTATGCTAAAGTGCAATTTTTTTTTTAATTTTCTCATTATTATCGTCTGGAAATATAATTGACAATCAATAAATTTTTGTAATTATTGATTTTCCTTTAAATTTTGTTTTCAATTAAAATTTGCTAATTCCGAATTTCAACTTTCTATCTCAAAACCTGCAGAAATTATGAAAGGGATGGACAGACGGATATTGTAAAGTCAATGTTCCGCTCCAATCTTCCGCTACTTATTGTTTTCACAATGTCCGTCTGTCTGTCCGTCCCCTTCATAA
This sequence comes from Rhysida immarginata, assembly GCA_023313115.1. NCBI lineage: Eukaryota > Metazoa > Arthropoda > Chilopoda > Scolopendromorpha > Scolopendridae > Rhysida > Rhysida immarginata. The sequence goes on from JAHWFO010117560.1 coordinate 611,067, forward strand.
TTTCCTCATTTTTGGAGGTAGAAGGTTGAAATTCGGAATGTAGCTTACTATGGGCATGTGGACCTTCACTATTTAGTTTGGTTTTGATTGGCCCACTGGTTATTTTTAATCGCTATACTTTAAATTCGTCCGAACAAACTGAATCATACAGGGAGAGTCAAAAGTCTGTTACCTCCCTACTAGCTTGGATACAAACATGGATATGTACAGTAATTAAGAAGAGAAAGCGGTCGATAAAATTTATTGAACCATAGATGCACATTTCGATTGTTATGCAATCATTATTCCGTATAAGACTTACTGAATAAGATTGCATAGTAATCGAAATGTGCATCTATGATTCAATAAATTATTTTGTGGAAAAGTGGATCGACTGGCTCTCTCTTCTTAACTGTAAGTATCCACAGTTTGGTTACTCTCTTAACTTAGAGATATGTAAATTCCACTAAAGGCAATGAATAGGAAGTTGCGAGAGAATTTTTTGATGGCATACTCAATTATGGAAATTAAGACAAACGTAATTCGTATCTTCTAACCTTAAGAGACAGACAAAAATCCTTAATTACAAACTTGTTCAGCATCAAATTCCAACTACAGATGAAGAATGAGTTTTACTAACCATAGATGTACATTTCGGCTACAAAGTAGCCGTTATCAGTATGAATCTCACTATTTTTTACAAGAAGTTTTTTCAAACTATGATGCAGTTTGAAAATACAGAATCTGACTCCTTACTATACCAAAAGTTCCGTTGGAAAAGAATAAAGTCTCTGCAATTCTCTGGCCTGCTGCTTATATTTTATTTTGGCCTTTTTGTTAAACTTTCATTACGACTCATGCGTATTAAGTGTTTAAAAAAAGTTGCATGTCGGAGGGAAAAAATCGCCATGTCGTTCGCAAGAACAATATACCTAGCTTGAAAAATTCAAATCGGGCGCATCTCCGATTCTTATATGTAGCAAGGAGAACGTGTCCAGAGTCGAAACTGAAGACCAAAAAAAATGCGGAGGCGATTGCTCCACCCGCCGTTTGACATTTCCTTCCGAAAAAACAATTCTTGACCTTGAAATGAAGTTTGCACAATGGAAAAATAAGACTCCCAATTAAACGAAAACCACCGCAACGAAATCAAAAACGAAATCGTTTCGCTCGAAATGAAGAGTATTTTATGAGAACGTGGGCGATAGACACGAGGCAAGAGCACCAATCGGAGCAACACGAAAATAAAATAAAAAATTCAGAGTCATTATTTAATTTAAAAACATCAAGTACTGAATCCATTCGTTAATCATAATAACAGGGTTCGGACTCTCTTTTCATTTCAAGGAAATTTGAATCGCATGCAAGATGCATTGCCAATACATACTAATTTACTTTCCTTTCATTTATAAGAGAGATTGTTAACGCATGAATAGATGACGGCTATAGGTTGGCTCTTTTGAAATATTTCTGAGAAATCTTTTTTTTCTAAGAAGAAATTAGTTTCAGCAGTTATCTCCGTTCCACCGTATTACTCCCTCCATTTTGTTTGCACAATATGTGGTTCGTTCGCGCATCTTCCAGTGCTGAAGGCTGAAATTGGACGTATCGGATTATTCCCAAAGCATTAATATATCGAGAGAAATCGGTACAAACTCTACAATGCGAGGAAATGTGTTGAAAGAATTAACACGTGAAAGAGGAGAAGGAAAGGGCGAATGCAAACAAACTCCAACAGTGAACAGCTATCTTTGTCGTTTCTTAGAAGACGTGGATGGCCAATTCGAGTAAGTCTTTAAAGAAACACCACTCCTTGTATCCAACTTACAAAGTGCGATTATTTCCCTTAAAATCAGAGTATTAGGGATGCGTTATGAAACATGTTTATAATTAAATAGAAAATTTTTTTATAATCTAAGATGTGGCTACCATTAAGCACGTGAAATGTGGCTGCTTAAATTTACGGAAATACTTAATTAGAAATTATTTTTATAATGAAATACTTCCCTTTATATTAATTCTTCATCTTAAGATGGCCGAATTCACGCTTAAGAAATCGTGTAAACATATATAAACTGGGATGCAATTGTACACAAAGTATATCTAACAAGAGTAACTTTGCAACAACGAGAATGCGTGGATATTCCTATAGCTCAAGAATCTAAAGGTTAACATGAGAAACGAAGGAAAAATTCAGAGACCTGGATTCGGGATCCGAACATGTGCCCCCACCGGATAATAGTCCCATAACATTAACGGGAAAGTGGATATTTGCCCCAAATTGCTCATACTGTAACTTCAGTTATCTTTCATTTTCAGAAAAAAAATAACTCTATAAAGCATTGCAGAAAATTGATCACATACAAGAAATTATATTTTTATCAATTAAAAATTAATAATAATGATACATAAAATCCAATTCAATCAAGTCTGATTGCATGTTCTTTACCATATAAAAATTCTTCCAACGTCTTCTTCTCCTGCACATAGTCTAGGCACAAGTCTCGTAGTCTACCCAAATCTCTTTCAATATCGTCTCATTCATCACTCACCTGTTGTATATAGTCAACAAAAGTACCGTAAAGATAAGATGCCTACTTTATTTTCTTTTATAATTTTTATTAGGCTAGGTTAGTTTAGTTTTTTTCTTCTTTCATTTACACTGTTGTTTCCGTTCAGGTGTACCATGGAGATCATCAATTTAATTTCTTGTATGTGATCAATTTTGTGCAATACTTTTATATAGTTATTAATTTTTTTCTGTAAACGAAGGATAACTAGGGCAACTGAAGTTACAGTCTGAGCAATTTGGGGCAAATGTCCACTTTCCCGTTAAGGCTATGGGGGCTGTTATCCGGTGGAGCAAATGTCCTACACGCCCTGGATTCGAACCAGGGATCACGAGCATCCAGCTCGTCGCCTCTACCAACTGGGCCATCGCCGACACAGCACAAAAGGCTGTCTCGTGTACTACAGAAAGATAGTAAAAGTGGAGGCCAGTGATAGGGCAGGCACCTGACTCGCAGATCGGGAATTCCTCCTTTCCAAATCGTCAAAAAGCTGATGAAAACTTTTAAGAAAGTAATAAAAAGAGAACTGGAGCATATTTTACATTATGTCGGAACATTAACTCCGGTTCTTATTTATTACTTTCTTAATCTAAAGTTTTTTGGCATGACTTTGGATCGATTTAGATGAAAATTTCTTACTTAAAGGTTATAAATATACAAGTTTTGTTCGTAACATCTTGATGCTGCCTGTAAATTAAATGCGGATTTCAAATTGCTTTAAAAACAATATATTACGTGGATCTAAATTTTTTGACCGCAGAAGTTACAAAACTCTTATATTTAAAGCTCTTTAAAACAATATGTATTTGATAAACAAACCTTTTGATGCCGCCGCTAAAGAGAAAGAACATGCACAGGAAAACGAACATGACAGCAACGGAGATGATGGCAATACCCCAAAACGGAATCACTGTTTAAGAAAAGAAAAAGTTAGATTATTATAATATCCTTGTAAAAAGCAAAAACAAAAAATATAAAACATGTTTCCAGATTTTGCAAGTGTTCTGTTATGTTTTCGTAGTTAAAACACTATTTACTTAAATTTATCCACTTTATATCTAAGAAAATTTTAGTTTTGTTTATTTCATGCCGAATTTCATTTTTTATTTAGTCAAAATTCTTGAGAAATCTTCAGTTTATATTTTCAAAGTATAACAAAGGTAAAGTTGCTTTTAAGTTGTATTTTCATTTTCATACACTCTGACATTGGCCACATAAGAATATGCAATTGATACTAAAGACAGTACATACAGGGTGTACCTGAAACCTCGTGTACGAACTTGGAGGGGAGATAGTACGGGTGATTCTAAGCAAAAAAGTTCATATGATCGTGGGTCCGAATTGAACGATAACTGAGATATGAACAGAAATAAAAATGCTACCAAGATCGTAACCCGTGTTCACATGTGAGTACTACCCAGCACATGCTACGATCTTGACTGCGTAACGCGGAAACTACTCGTTGGAAGTCGATCAAATTTTAACGGTATACACAGTTTTATGTACCCTATTATTCCCCCAAATTTCATTATCCTAGGCTTTAGAGAACCTGAGTTATTAACTTGTTGATCTTGGTGGTAGCATTTTTATTTCTGTTCATATCTCAGCATTCAAATTCGGACCCATGTTCGTAAGGACAAAATGCATCACTATACCACGATCTATTATGTGTATCATTATCTACCTTTTGTTTTTTGTCACCCTGTATATGTGCTCAGATAACTTTGTGGTATCAGCCAGCAAATTTCAAAAAAAAAAAAAAAAAAAATCGCTTTTGTGTCCATTATAAATCGTGCGTAGTCGCGTTCAATAAAGGGAACTTCGTTCTTCAGATTAGAGCAGTGTTTCCCAAACTGGGATTCGCATAATAAAAATGGAAGGACACATGGATACAGCCTTGCGGAATTTTTCCTTCAGTTTTTCATGTTAATATTGGACTTTCAAAATAACTGGATGATTTTTATCAGGCAGAAAGCGTTACATAAAGCAATCAAGTCAGTAAGACATTGGCCCGCCTCTAGTCTGATACAAACTGGTATCCGATGTGGTATGAATTCATACAAGTTGTCGAAGGGATATCTTGCCAATGACTTCTAATTAGCGAGCTAATTCGTCAATACTTTTGCTTGGTTGCAGTCGACGCCCCATCACATCTCAAATGTGCTGCCCATGAGAGAGATCTGGCGACCTGTCTCGCCAATGCAATGTGTTGCAAAAATGGAAACGATCCATGGAGGTCCAAGCATTCCTTGTGTGACCAGGCGTTATTTGTTGAAAAATAAGCCCCAGGTGGCGTAAAGCCCGTTTCACATTCAACAATTTTGCCGAATCTGGCGCATTCAATGCGGTTTTGGTTGCCGGATGCAGGCTGAAGAAACGGCCTTTAAAGGAATGGCAGTAATAGAGACCCTAAATAAAAGGGATATATACTCTGGCACAAATGTTGCTATCCCTTTCGTACGGCTATCAAACGAAAAGACATCCCAGACAATAACTCCCTGTTGTAGGACCGAATAAGAGCCAGGTCCTCCAGGCACGCCTGCAAAATTCTGATCATTAGCAAGTGAAGTTTCGTTACGAACGGTTGATCTTTTCGCGGTGCGTCGGTTTTTTTCTGCTTTTGTTTTTGTCAAAACTGCATTTAATACTCTTTCTCTGTATCTAAAATTAAAATAATCAAAATAAACTATAAATAATTACATAAGTGATAATTTAGCAGTGAAAATGTCTCAACATTCTTGAGTGTCTCGACAAAATCATCAGGGTTGAGACTTTTCCATCCACTAAATTATCACTCGTGTAGTTTATTTTAATTCTTTTAATTTTAGATAAAGAACAATTATATTAAATTTAATTCTGCTCATAAATATACATTCTTCCATTTTATAATAATTTCATTTTTCACGTAAAAGTCCTAAACGAAAAACGGAAGAGGAAGATGGCATTCTAAGAAAGAAATATCAGGATATTAATACATTGTAATTCACTTTTAAAAAGCAACTTAGAAACTGCCTCATTTTATAAAACCGGAACTTGTAATTTAATTGTTATTCAGTTAATTTGTGGTTAAACATGAACATAACATCCAATTTCCAATTATAAATTTTTTAATTAAAATGACCTTTTAAATTTTATAAAAAAAAAAAAAATTGGTTTTCGTGTGGTGCTCTTAAGAATTTATTATTTCTTACACAGTCAAATAATAATAAAAAATTGGCAAACATAAAATATAATGAATTCAGCAATATTTGTCAAGCCTACAAATTTGAAGCAACCTTTTGTAAAGACGACCCTAGGAATATTTACTTAATAAAGTGCTCTATCTATATCACGTTTTGAAGTGACGGGTTGGTAAAAGGAAATCCCGAGAAAGTTCAATAGAAAGCATTTTCATATTTCTTCATGGTTTTCTTTGAAATGTTTCAAAGAGCCGTAACAACAGAGAGAGAGAGAGAGAGAGAGAGAGAGAGAGAGAGAGAGAGAGAGAAAGAAAGAAAGAAAATGAAACGAAGAAAATAAACACCGTTCATAAAGCCGGATACGAAAATTGGACTTTTGACAAGGATGTTATAACTTTCTTCGGTAAATTGAAGCACGGACCAGCGTCATCGAAATTTGATCGTCTCTCCCCCTTTTCTCCTCCATTTCCTTTCACACTCAACCCATCTCCCCACAGCTAAAAGAATAAAGGTGAACGTGATGAAAACACACCAAGAAAACCTAACGTGTGTCACTTCAAAATAAAACCGTGTTCGTTATAAATCCTCCTTTCTTTCCAGGAAAATGGTGCAACAAACGGAGGGAGGATAATAGGAGAAAAAAATTATGGACATACTCCCAAGTACCAACTCTCCAGTGAGAAGTAAGGTAAAAAACTTATTAACCGATTATGTTCTAATTCTGGTTTCATCAAATTCCGATCATTTGTTAACTAAAGCATACTTAAAATATTGTGACGTGTATTTTAAGAATCTTCAGTATGTGATTTAAGTATACCTTTATGCAAATAGATATAAATAAACAAAGAGCAGCGATTAAAAGAATGCCCATGTATACATGTATAAATAAATTAACTAATCGTTTCTTAGAAGAAAGAACAGACTTAAACTCTAATTATACTTTTTTCCTGACAGAATTATATCACGACTAAACATAACAAAATGACTTCATCAGATGGCAATAAAACTGCTTTTTTATGAGCAAACAAAAAACAGAGATCAATTTTGGCATTTCGCAGCTCTTATCTCAATTACATATTCAATTAAAACACCCTTTAAGACAAAGTGTCTCACTCAAAAGCCTAAGTAAGCATGGTCTATCACTATAGATTCATGATTCTTCTTCATTGCCAAAAATAGTCCTTAAATGCAATTTCGTATTGAAGACCTTTTAAATTTTGCTTTCCCTCCGTTTTTCGTCCGAAGACTCAGTTCTTGGAATTTCAATTCAGAGAAAACGAAACCTTTTCGAAATGTTGATCGAAATCCGATAGATACCGATTGCGTTATCATTGAATTCATTAAAATGCAAAAGTAACTAACTAATCAACGGGAAAAAATATGTCTGTTTAACTTTGAGGAAACTTACGGCCTAGGTCTGCTATAGTAACTCTCAATTAAGTGCTGATGAATTGAGAAAAATTTGAATATTACTTATTTAAATTTCCTCGAGTTGATTACATAAATGAAATACAATTTTCAAGAAAAAAAATATGCACGTAAATGGAACGAGAGGGAAGCTGAATTCCAAAACCCTGTCATTGTTTTCATTTTATTACTTTACACACAAATGAAATGAAACTGTTTATTTCCTTGGCCTACTGATTTCTTTGATTTGATTTTACAGCTGTTTTAACTATAAAATTTAATTAACTCTCAACTTCAAAATAATATTAATCAAAAACAATAAAAACCAACCGATAATTTCAGAGAAAACAATCTTTAAAAATTCTCATTTAAAAGAAAAACTTCGTATTGTCCTTGAATAATCTATAAAATTTCCAATTCTCAAGAATGGAACATTTCATTACGGGAGTGTATTGGAACTTATTTAATTTGGGGGGGGGGTCCCTTTCTTGAATTGAAAAGAACTGGTACAAAAAAGTCATCGCGCTATGCTGCGAAAAAAAAAAAAAAACTCATCCACGAAAAAGAAAATATTACTGCAACATTGTTGAGAAAAAATTCTCTGTGATATATTGGTAATCTGAGGTTTCCACTGGACTTCCAACAATAGAATAATAAATACGAGCGTCAAATAGAGATATTTTTAGTTGATTTTTTTTATTGTTTGATATCATTATGAGTTAGTTGAGATGAGACTTAAATTAAATATTTCACTAAAAGCATTCAATCTCCTGAACGTACTTTTATTTTTATTGTTTTCGGTTCATTATGACTGTATTGAAGTGCAACTTTCTTTTGAATTTATAAGATTTAATCGATATAGAAAATAAAAGAGAAAACGAAAACAAGGAGAGAAGAGACGGGTGGGGGAGGGGGAGGATAATACTAAGAATAAACAATGGATTACTTGTAATATTTGATTGATAGCAACGATTATTAGGTTTGAAGATTGGAAAACTTCTAAAGTCGATTGCAACACTCGCTAACAATACTCAGAACTCGAGCTTAATTAAGCAGAATAATTTCGACTGCATTGCACATATGGTCCAATATCGGGCCTTTTAGGGACTGCTCAATTTAAAGTTCCGATTTCAGACGTTTAGTCGAATATGTAGAAAAATACTTGACGAATTATCCTGAAACTTCAGGGGTGCAAAGAGCATATTACACCTCATATTTCAGCGGAGGGTTTTGTCCCGCAGGCAAATAGGGGACCAGCAACAAATTGAACAAAAAAAAAATGTTTGGGATCAACCTGTAAAAAATAATGCTTGAAATGCGTTGCAGCTGTAGAACATGATTATGAGGCTTCTTTTACTTTATCTCTGTTCATTTGTATAAGAATAGCACACGTATATTTATGGAGATATAAGGTTTCTTAAAAAAATAAAAAATAAAAATAAAAAAATCTAAATTTTTTCGTAACATTTTTGTTTATAACAAATTTTTAGGATCAGATGAGCGAAAGGCCGGCTGAAAGGAGAAGTTGGTGATGGTGTCCGGTCCAAAAAATAAATATTTGGAGAAAACCCCTTATCGTTTTGTTTATTTTTGAGAGCAATTGAAATTCAACTCATTCTATCGGCGATAGCTTTCTGAATTTTCACAAAATTTGCTTGGGCTTTTTATAAGAGTAGCTCTATACATTTGGTTAATAAATTATGCAAAGACATTTTGGTAACGCTTGCGCATGCGCAGGTAAACATTATTTAGTAAAAATGCTCATATTTCATCAAATATCTAATATTTTTATATTCTGATTGCAGGGTGTTGTCTCTACTGTAGTTTGCCAAGTTTCCTGAAAATGGCATTGCATTGGGTTTATAAACAAAAAATTTCGATTTTTTATTTTTATTTTTTTAAGAAACATTTATATCTCCATGACTATACGTGATATCCTTATACAAATGAGCATAGATAAGTAAAAAAAGCCTCATAAGCATATGCTACAGCTACAACGCATTTCAAGCATTAATTTTTACAGGGTGATCCCAAACATTATTTATTTTTTTGTTCAATTTGTTGCTGGTCCCCTATTTGCGTGCGGGACAAAACATTCGCTGAAATACACTGAACGACCAATTTGTTAAGAGTTACCTCTTACCTCAAAATGGATCGGCCTCCCAGTGACACCCAAACAAAGCGGTGTATAGAAGGGATGCATTGGATCTCAAGTACTAGCGGTGTGATACGTTGCAGTCAGCAGCAGAAGTGGACTGAATATGGGTAAATCCAAGGATTTGACCGACTTTGAACGAGGCATGATCGCTGGAGTTCGACGGGCGCAGTTGAGCATTTCGCAAACCTCCTCGGGTTTTCCCGTGCAATGACAGTTATGCCAAAAAACAACCTCCAACAAACACAACTCCGGACGAAACAGAGCCGTGGATGAACGAGGCCAACGGCGACTGGCACGAATCATTCACAGCAACAGGACGGGAACAGCCAAACAAATTGCAGCGCAGTTCAATGAGGGAGCATCCCAACCCATTTCGGAACACACGGTGCGGCGCACCTTGCACCGAGCTGGGTTTAACAATAGGCGGCCAGTACGGGTACCGTCGCTGTCACCGCAAAATAGGAAAGGGCGCCTGCTAAGGGCACACAGGCATCGCCACTGGACACTGGATGAGTGGAAGAAGGTCGCTTTGTCCGACGAATCGCGGTTCCTACTTCATCATGCGGACGGCAGACTGCGCATTTGGCGCAGACAGCACGAGGCCATGGAACCATCCTGTCATCAGAAAACGGTACAGGCGGATGGAGGAGGAGTGCTGGTCTGGGGTGTCTTCTCTTGGGACACACTGGGTCCTCTGATATCCGTAGACACATCCCTGAATGCGACTCATTACCTGAACATTGTTGCCGATCAGGTGCACCCGTTCATGACGACTGTGTTCCCTGGTGGTGGCGGACAGTTTCAGCAGGACAATGCTCCCTGTCACCGTGCTCATGAGGAACATGACGCGGACTTTCACCTGCTTCAGTGGCCAGCTCGGTCGCCCGATCTCAACCCGACCGAGCATTTATGGGATGAAGAGGAGAGAACCATCCGACGCCTTCTCACACCACCGTCCAACCTGCACTAACGCTGTGATGTCAGCCTGGGCTGCTATTCCTCCGCAACGGTTTCAACACCTTGTTGAATCATACCAGCACGTATTCAGGCAGTTCTCGCCGCTAAAGGAGGCACAATAAGCTATTAGCGGGGTGTCTCTAATAAATTGGCCGTTCGGTGTATATTAGGTGTAACATGCTCTTCACATCCCTGAAGTTTCAGGATAATTCGTCAAGCATTTTTCTAGATATTCGACAAAACGTCTAAAATCGAAAGAGTCGACTTTCAATTGAGCAGTCAGTGTATAATCGGTTGAGGTCATTGGACGTTTTACAGTCGTATAGGCCATGATACATTTGGTGGCGCTCTTAAGGAAGGTAATCCATGGCAATCCTCCGCTGAAATTTCAAAACGATTATTGGAGACCCAGTCACCTAAAGTTCCTATAAGAATTACAGTAACCGGAGTCAACATATCACTTACTGGCTTATTCAATCATTAATGCATGAATTGGATCATTATTTACGCCAATGCAAGATTTGATCTACAATGATTTATAGCATTCTTCCATGTATCCATGAAATAACATTGTCCGATATTAATTCTAAGGTATAATAGTATAGTGTTTCTACGCCTATAGCTAAGAAATTATTAGGGAAACATGACCATTAGGAGTCTAGCCCCATGTTAGATGTACTGTGATCACTTCATAAAATTCTCCTTATTATATTGGTAATCTGATATCTTTATTGGAATTTTTCAAGCTAGGAAGTTTTCCTCCCGAACCCCCCCCCCCCCTCTCTCTCTCTCTTTCATCAATTCATAAATTCACCCAATAAAAGTTCACCTGCCATTGGGCTGGACCCACTTAGGTCATATTTACCACTTCTGCATGGAGAAATATTTAGTGATTAATATTTATTAAGATGAACCTGATGAGAAATCCTAGCTGGAGCGGGAGCGTTACATGTATAACAATTAAACAAAATTTATGATTGGGGCAGTTAAAGTTCATCATCGTTATGAAATCAAAAGAAGTTTTGTATCCATGTTCGAATCGTTTGCTGAGGGCAAATTTCATAAGGTGCTTTTTATGGGAAGCATTTCAATTATAATAAAGAAAATATTACTCGAATATAATTTAAATGCTGCTTTCAATTAATAAATGTTGAATACATTATTCAATAATTGTTAATGTGTTTGTTATTTTTTTTTGATTTGATCTATTGGTTATATTCTACGCTCATTGCATCCATCGTCTATATCTAGGAGATCCAAAATTTCTAAGGACATAGTCATTAACGATAGAGGCGACTAATTGTTTCCACTAACGATGGAAAATTCAAATGAATAGCAGCGAAGAGAGACAGGTACTGTACGTAAATATAATAATCCAAATTTTTCTTAGTTTGCAGTCACTTGTTTTTCCCTACATCATGAGAGGCATATTTAAGTTTAATGCTACTCTTTTCCCCAATATTGAATTATATTTTACTCCCGTCCAAGTTCAGTTATAAAAGCTTATTCACCTTAAATTATGGAGTAAATCAGGAAAGTCTATTCACGATATTAGCTGTTTATTAAATTCCAAAAAAAGAGTTTCAACAGCACAATATTCGGCAAGTTGATTTTGTAAGCCATTCTTAATTAAAGGAGCTTCTTTGGAGCAGATTCCTCTTCAAATTCAATTATGTATTCACAAATTAATAACGGCACTAAAAGTGATCATCTCAATCCACACGTGCGAGTTTAAAGCCCGATAATTTGAAAAATAAGATGCTTGCTTTCATAAGCCGGATAATCAACGTTTCCGGTTAATTGACTTCATTCCGATTATCATCTTTAATGAAATCCAAACTTCTTTTTTTTAATTTTTATTTTCGCTGAGAAATCCGCAAATGCATTCTCAGAACTAAAATCATTCCCCTCTTTTTTTCAATAACAATTTTTTTTTGTTCCTCTCCTTCCCCCCCCCCCCCCTCAGAGTTTCTAGTTAGTATTCCGAGGGCTAACATCGTCATCATTACGATGTCTTGACCAATCAGAGTAACTATAGGGATGTCGTAGGAAGGAATCTTTTATTTTCGTCTATCCTTTTGAAAGAGACGTCGAACTTAAAAACAGGTTCAGAAACTCGATTCTTTTCACTGAGTACATAATTAAACGTTATCGTCGTTCTATACCAAAGTGTCCATTTCATAATCATTTCTATTCTTTCGTTCGAGAACGAACTCTCATTAATTATTGAGAGAGAAATGGAAATGAATAAAAAGAAACGCGTACACACAAAAAAAATATCAAAAGGGAAACCTTCAAAGACGTTTCTTTTATTAATTTCAATTTTTGTTTAATATTTAAATTTGAATGCAAAAATTGAGGGATTAATTTTACCTCTTTTGCATATACAATAATTTGAGAAATAAGTCGGCAAATATTTTTTTTAAGTAACCTAGTGCAGCAATTCAATGTTCATCAAGAATTTGGGATTGACAGAATCACGCCAATAATTTCTCTCATCTTAAATAATGCAAGAGGTAATGCATTACATCTCACCAAGATGTACTTAAAACTTGTGATTATAAAATCTTTGATGTATTTGTGGGGAACACAAAAAATCCAGGTTAGATACTAAAATATAAATCGAACAAATTTATAAAGATAAAGGTAAGAAAGAAACCAGAAATAAACTATATTTACAGTTTAAAATAAAAACTAACTAGAATTAACTTATTAGAACTTTTTCATATTTGTTGACTTGTCACGTGACACCTTCTAAAACATTTTTCGATCCTATTACCGTATGCAATGTCGTACAGTCATCAAAGGGAAATAATCCACACTTGAATTTTACTCTAAGTTTTACCGTTTCAATATTAATTTATTTTTAATAATTTAATATTACATTTAGAGTTAACATTATTAAGATTATTAAATTTAAATAATTATAATTAAAAAGCTATTAAAACAACACATTAGCATGAAATGTAATATTAAGTATTAATCTCGCGTGGAAATCCCTTTGATGACTGTACATACAATATTTCTATTTTAAATTCATTTGCTTCTAATGCGAAAATAATAGGAGATAGCCAATGGGCTGAAAGCAGACTGCCCACTTACAGCATTCACTATTTTCAGTATACTGATAAATTATAATTATTATATTAATATAATAAATAAATAAAACTGAAATATTATAAGAAGCTTTCCTAAGCTTCATTAGATTCAGGTTTTTATTTTTTTTTATACTGAAAATTAACAAAAAAAAAAGTATCTTATAGGAAATAGGAATCATATAGTTTACAACGTTCTTCATTCAAGCGAAAAATTACGCCGTATATAATTTTTAAAACTGAAAAAGTGAATGTATATTTCAGAGAAAAATTATAAATATCTCTTTACCAGGAACCGTCATTCCTAGTTCGGGTCTTAACCACAAAGCATTTCGACGTGGGATTGTGCTGCTGCGCACACGCACAAAACGGAGCACAGCAGAAAGGAAGGAAAAACGGGAAAACAAGCAACTCCATTCACCTTCGCTACTTTGGAATAGATGGGCTGACCCTTCACACACTATCCTATTAGAAATCGTGGAAACCGGATTTCCACTTTAGAAATGAACGAACGTTCGCTCTCGATTCCATTTCGGACTGAGCGCGCACACACAAGAGAGAAAAAAAATAATTATTTTCCTCGCAAATCGAATTCGTCCAAGTTGAATGTACCCAAGATAAAAAAGAAAGGAAAAAAATTACCCCCTTGCAGGTAACTGTCAACAAACCAACAGGAAATAAACCTCCATTCTTATACTTCAACTTCAGCAGTGGCGGCAATTTAAACGAACAATTACATTGCAACACTCTGTGGAGTAAATTCTGGATGACTGCAAATAAAATACTTATGAAAAATTTCCGGAAAGAGAAATGGAACTTCAACTGCACAGGTAAAAAACTTGCTAACATATTTGAAATGAAAATTACTTCTTCATATTATTTTATCGCACTCAGTTTGATCATATTCACTTTCCGTCAAGTTCACTACCAAATGTTTCCTCAAAAAATTCGTCTTTATCAAAATATTGTTTGTCAAATATTTTTATAACCTTCCTTTAAAGAAATATAACAAACTCTGATTTCGAAATGATTTTAATTAAAACGATTCGACTGAATGGCAAAATAACTCTTGGACTAAGTAAGTGAATGTGATGAAAGTGGACTGCAACCGAAGTGTCACAAAATGATCTGCTGCTAATGAGTAGCAGCTGGAGGAAAGTGGTGGTTGCTTACCCTGCTTACTCCAATATAAAATATACAGTTTCTTTTTTCTTTCTTTCTTTCTTTTTTTTAAAAATATAATTCTGTTTTCCTTATGTGTCTTAATTTTGTTTAACGATTCGATGATATATTGTAAGGTTGTTTTTTTTTGTTTTGTTTTTTTGTAAGGTATTTTATTTAGTTTTTACAAATTGGTTTCATATAGTTTTACATGAATTTCATACATTTCTAAATAGATTTAATATAATTTTAAATGAATTTAATGCGAAATAATAAATAAGAACTGGAGCTAATATTCCAAACAGTAGGTAATAATATTATTTGAAAAAATGGAAGGAATAATTCTGCGGCCTGGATTCGAACCAGGATTTAATACTCTTTTAAAGGAATTTACCGGTGAAATACCCCCTCAGTACAGAAATACGGAAGAATAATTTTTTTTTCCTAGTATTACTGTATTTATTTTAGTTTAATTACACGGTGGTTAACTGTTACTCTTTATACGTTTGTGTTATTTGTTTATGTTACAATTTTGTTTTCTGTAATTTAACTAAAATAATAAAAAAATAAATTTTCTGAATATTTACTCAAACAAGATTTCATAAAAAATGTTTTTTCTTACTTAATTTTGGTAATTAAACTCCATTTACACTGAAATAAAGCACATATTTATTTAAAATTGTATTAAATCTATTTGAAAGCGTATTAAATTCATTTGAAAGTGTATTAAATTCATTTAAAATTATATTAAATCTATTTAGAAACGTATGAAATTCACGTAAAACTGTATGAAACCAATTTGTAAAAACTGTAATATGCGTTTCAGAGAAAATCGCAAAGAAAGCCTTGATAACAAATGACGGATTCAAAATCTTCGTTAATAGCACATGTATGCATACGTTATAGTAAACAACGCCTGCTAATTGTTATTTTCAAACTTTACAAGGGTGTTAACACTTTGCAGCTACCATCTGTCGCCTTGGTTAAGGATTCCATTCCCCTATTTAAAATAGGTTGAATGAGTAAATAAAAATCACTCTAAATTTTTGCCCTGGAGAATTACATTTTCAGCAAATTGATATAGGCGCAGTAACTTAGTTTGACAGAAAAAGTGAATTTGTGCTTGTGTACTTTTCGGTGTAGGTGAATATTCAAAGAAAACTACGCAGGAAATAATAATCACAACCAACAACAACAACAACAACAATAATAATAATAATAATAATAATAATAATAATGAATTAAATTATATAATTATTATTGTAATAATAGTAATATAATATGTACGATCTCTCTAATGAGGATCGCCCCCAACAGGCAACTGTCCAAAAACATGGTTAATGAAAAAAAAATCCAACAAAACACAGGAAATGGACATTTTATTTTTTTTTTAAGTACTTAATAAGCTAAAATTTACATTTCTCACAAGCACAATTGCAATAATTATTCTGTGAGAATTGAAAAAAATTAAAAACGTTACAAAAATTTATATTAAAATATATTGAGTTTTAAAGGGATAAAAAAATATTGAGTTTCATACTGGACCGATTATAGCAATCGACCAGTTTCAAACCGACATCAATACATTTGTAGTTAGATTTATAATAATCCCATGTAAGTTTGGCACCAGATCTTATTGTGCCAACATTGTGGGCAATTCCCATTTCATTCTAAATTTCATTACAAATTTTTTGGCATCACATAATTTTAAAAGTAAACATTGATAACTTCTGTCAGTCAAACAAAATAAAATAATATAATAGGTATAGTATTTTTAAAAGAGCTTAAAATATCGGTATAATATTTTTATCGATCTTTCATCGGTGACTTTATTGGCATATGCGGATGATATAAAGCTTTCTCGTAAGATTTCGAATTTAGCGGACTGCCAGATTCTACAGCGGCAATTTATTAACCTTCTTATACATGGACGAATGAGAATAAATTAAATATGTGTTAAGACATATGTTATGCCTATTTCAAAGAAGGATAATCCAACTGTTTTTGATTACGCGATTAATTTTAAATCATTTGTTAGTGTTAAAGAATTTAAGAATTTGGGAGTTGTCTTTGACCTCGTTTAATCGGGAGGTTTCTGCTGTTATTACCGATATTTCGAGGAAGTTGAGGCTGCGTTATTAATTTTAAATGTAATTCCTGTATGATTCTCTTTTATTTGCTATTGAAGTCGCGTCTTTTATTTGCTACTGAAAATTTTATTTTTGCCTAACTTTATAAATGCCCGAATTGCAGCATAGATTTTTATCTTGTACAGGTGGTCTAGTGGTAAAACGCTAGATTTCTATTTTACAGGTACGAGTTCAAATCCGGTCTTCGATAAATTTTTTTTCTCTTCGTAGATTTACATGTATGGGAATGTGTAATTCATTTACTAAATATATTTCCGATTTTCCAATTTGCTACCATCAATATTTTCATAAAATGCATATAAGTATTATTATAATTAAACATAATCTAAAATTTCCGATTTGCTAAGGTTATTTTTACATAAATTGAAAGGTTGTTACAAGTTATATTTATTTCCTCACAAAGAAGTTATAATTCACGAAGTTAAAATTATCTCTTGTAAAGACAGACAGAGTTAATAGTTAACTTCTGCTCCTAGAAATAGGAAATTGTAATAGTTCTAATTAAAAATGTTAATGAAGGGTGAATGATAAACTATAGATACCTGTACCAATATGATGCATTAGCATATACTTTAACAGCACAGAGTTGGTTATCCGGATCGCTACACTCAAAGCTGACATCTTAAGATGGAGCTTACAGTATAGCGGTGCGGATAAAGTATGCTGCTAATGTGTTAACATTTCGTAAAGTTTTATCTTTATTTTCCGCAAGTTATAACGAATCCTGAATTAGTACAGGTATTGGACATTGAAACTGAAACACCTTCGCAAATAGCACTGGATACCCCCAGGGCTGAATAGAACCTTCTGCTAGGTAATTAATCGTATGCATATCAATGAATCACGTGTCAGAGGTCTTGGTAGTCACTCCAGTAGAAAAGTTCGATAGTAAGCTTCAAATTGTCTGTGCAGAGCGCTATAATGGGAGACATATCCGACTTCAAATGAGGGCAGATTGTTGGGGCGCGTCTAGCAGGTGCATCTGTGTCCAAAACTGTCACACTTTGTGATGTCTCACGTGCTACAGTATCCAGGGTGATGTGTGCATATGAACAGGAAGGACGAACCACGTCCAGGAGGAGCAACTGCAGGGGAAAACGGAAGTTGTCGGAAAGAGACGTCAGGACATTGACCAGGATTGTTGCACGAAAGCGGAAAACCACCGCAGAAATGAATACACACCTCCAGGAACCTGTGTGCACGAAGACAATCCGTCGTTACCTGTATAAATCCAACATCCATTTATACCGAAGCCTTTCATCAGTAGTACAAATGCCTCCAAGCGGGTTCAGTGGTGCCGGACGCATAAAACCTGGACGTTGGATGACCTCAAACGCGTCATATTCTCGGACGAGTCCAGCTACACTGTCTTCCAAACAACAGGGAGGGTATTCGTCTGGAGGAGCCCCTCTGATGCCTACAACCCAGACTGCTTGGCACCCACAGTCAAACACGGAGGTGGATCAGTAATGGTTTGGGGTGCAAACTGTGCAGGACCTCTACCGATCCTTCCCAAGACGTGTTACTGCTGTGCTGGCTGCCCACGGTGCCCCAACACCTTATTAAATAAAGATTTTGGATTTCTACCAGGTGTTTCAGTTTCAATGTCCAATACCTGTATGAGCCTTGGTAAAATCATTATATTTAATAGTAGGTACATGGTGCAATAATTATTTAATCTTTAAATGTCATCCCAAAAATTACAAAATTTATAAAAATAAGTAAATGTGGATAAATCAACCTTTTTTTTAAATGCTCATTCATCACTGTGGATCATTAATTATAATTATTCGTACATGCATTTTATAAAAACAAAATGATGGTAGCAAATTGGAAAATTAGAAATATATTTCCAGGGTTCGTACGCCTTGTTCCATTTAAAATTCCAGACATTTTCCAGGCCTTTCCAGAAATATTTTATTCCTTTTCCAGGCTAAAAATTATCACAGTTAAACACTTAACATAAAATGTTACAAAAGAAACCATCACTCAAATTTCGTTTAATGATTTACTTTACATTTTATATTTTTTGAATACTCTTGACTTCTGTATTAATGCTAGAAAGAATTTCTTGCTGCTAGGCACTCAGGCACAAAGCATTAGAATTTATTTGAATAAAAAAAGTTTGTAAGCAAAGCTCTCCGTTTTCTAATCTATTTTTGGAAGGTAAGAAAAACAACATGCTACTTTTCCACAAAGAAGTTTATTCACCCACATTGCATTGCAACCGAAATGTACACATATATGGCTGAATAAACTTCTTTGTGGAAAAGTGGCGTGTCGTTTCTCCTGAGTAAGTATCCATAGCGTCTTTTAGGCTTTTTACTATTCATTAAATCTGTCTTTGTTCCCATTCTCACCTATGATCATGAATCTTGGGTAATGACTGAAAAAGTGTGATCGCGGGTACAAGCAGCCGAAATGAGATTCCTGAGAAGTGTGACAGGTACTACCCTACTAAATAAAGTGCACAGCAGCACAATAAGGGAGTCTTCAGGTGTTGAGCCGCTACTTCTCCGCATTTAGAGATCTCAGTTGTGTTAGGATGGCCACGTGTTACAGATGCTGTAAACTGGTCTTTTCTAGGCAGTTGCTTTTTTCCAAGCCAGTGGGTAAGAGGTCAAAGGGTCGGCCTGGAACCAGGTGACTAGACTACATTGAGAATCTGAGTTCGAGTCGTTTGGATATTACTATTGAAGACATGCGCCGGATGGCAGAAGATCGCGAGCGCTGGAGATCCTCCATAGGGTTGCTGCCCCTGCGATCCTAACGGATAAGCGGATTTGAAAATTAAGTAAGTATAAAAAAATAAAAATAAAAGAAAAGTTTTGCATTTGAAGAATTTCTGCAAGCTCATCTGCCGAACTCTTTTCTTGTTTAATTGAAGACTTTCTATTTGTTTGTGCCTACGCTTGCCATTAAAATCTCTGTTCTCTTCATAAACTCGATGGATTTTATGAATTCTAAATCTAAATGAAATATCATTCTCAATGGAATATGAATTTACAGAGATTTTAAAAAGGGTTACTCTTTGAAGGAAAATCAACGCAGTGTAGTCAAGAGAAATGGACCTAAGCGAACTTTGTTCAAGCACTAACCTAACTACAAAACTTAACACTATAATAACTATCGCTAATCCAACGATAACCATGGGACAATAGTAAACATTAATCAAAGTGAGTAAGTTAAAAGATCAATGTTAAGTTTTTGGATTTTTAATGACTCTGTAATGTAATTTAATGATGAAATTAACGTAACTTCTGATATTTTTAATGACTCTAGTTTTCAAATTTTTAATTAGTCCTGTGATAGTATCTATTCTAACTCCGCTGTTGGATTTCTATCCTTTGAGAGTAAGCCGCGACTGTGTGCTGACTAAATAATTATTTAATTTAATGTATTTATTTGATTAAATGCACCTTATATTATTACTTAATTTATATGCTATTATGTCTATGACGTTGAACTCTTGTGTGTTGGTCTTTTGTTTTTCCGTGGATTTTTTTTTTATTTTTTTTTATCACTTGGTTTTATACATAATATACTTGTCTAATTATACTATCTGTAACTTGCTTTTCTATGTTTTTTCATCAACCCCGTTTTGGGCTTTGGCCTGTTGGGGGGCAACAGGGGGCTTGTCCCTCTCGTTTGTCCAGTGGATTTTTATCCTGTTGGTGTCACAATTAGTATTATTAAAAAGTGTAAGACATAAACTACACTCGATTTAGATATCAAATACAAAATATACCCGAGTATTAGATTTTATTAATATGACCTGCCAAATTAAATGGCAGATTCCATCTAAAACAGACAACGAAATTATTTTTAAGTATTAAATATTAAATCATTAATAAAAAGTTATTATCAAAATTTCTTTCTTCCCCAGTGGTCAGGTGACTTTTGAGTGCCAGAGCCTGTCTTTCTTGTAGAACGCGGTAAAATTCATTTTGCCGGAAACAACCAGCAGCCAATTAATCATTTCTGCAAAGTGCCTGTTATTATTTCAATTTCTCTTTAATGTAGCTGTTTCAGATAATTAAACTAAGCATTTTAATTTCTAATATTATGGGATAATATAGATAATATACGACACGAGCATTTTCAAATAAACCTATGATTTTTATCTGAGCACACATATACAGATTAGTAAAAAAGTAATGGTACAACATACTCTATATGCCAACTTCATAAAATATTTTACTGAAATCGCCTTTAATTAGTGATTTTCCATCGTAATTTTTTTTCTTCATGCATACGCAGAAATTTGCGTAGAAAAAGCCAAAATGGCAGCAGTAAACTCGAGCGTACCGTTTTCTATTGCTGTCGAGTCTACTGCTGCCATTTTAGCTTTCATATTTTGCGGTTTCTATTCACAATGGATAATTTTGTCAAGAATGAAATGGAATTAATTGTTAAAATTCTTGCTAATCCCAAATTAATAAGTTCCTTAGGCTACAAATATCAAAATTGACTATGTGAAAAAGAAGCGCTAATCTTTTGCTTAAAATTTAGATATTGCGCATGGCTAATAATTCTAAAGAACATTTTTAGTGTAAACTGATTTCGAACGTGTCAAACGGTATTTTTACCCATTAAAAATAATGAAATTTCCCCTTAGGCCCGTTTCACACTGCTGCGGACGGTCCGCGCGGAGACGAAGTCCTATTGTAACTGTAGGCGCTTTCACACTGCTGCGGATCGTCCGCAAGCGGAGGAGCCATCCGCATCAGCAAATTCCATTACAAGTAGTGTTGCTTTCACAGTCAGGCGGAGTCCGCATGCGGATGAAGAGATTATCAGATTCAGTATACTTTCTATGAAATTGGTATATTTTTTGAGTATTTTTTGCATCTAGAAGATTTTTTTTTTAGTATTTTTGAATTTTTGTTAGATTTTTAGTATTTCAAGGGTTTTTATTTTAGTAAGTTTTTAGCATTTTATTCGTTTCCCCCCTGTATTTTGGAAAATAACTAGTGTTTTTCTTCGATGTATTGATATAGGCTTTCCAATTGTAATGTTCCAATTGCATAATTATTGTAGACTTGCTTATTACTGTACTTTTTTTTTTTTTTTTTTTGCTTTGTTATGGCATTGACTGGATCAGCGTTTGCTAATTCCAGTCCCTGTAATTGATGTTGATTGAAATTTGAATTATCGATGTTTTTATCCAGTATAAAAATATTACTTCATGTCAACAAACACTTCAATAAAGTTTCGAGAACTATGTGCGTGAAAAAGTTTCAATAAGGATGCATTCATATTCTGAATTTTGCAGTTTTCTTTAATGAACGACAATAAATTACAATCAGTCGCCAATAGCTAATATGAAAACAACTTCTCGAAAATATGGCAACTTCAAAACTGCTTCGAACTGAGGGAGTTGCATTTTGTCTGTGTTTTTTTCTTCCCCCGATCATGTTTCATTTACTAATTAACGGATGAATATTTAAACTGCCCCAAAATTAAATTGCTCATTCTTTTTTCAAAATTGAATTTCTCATATCAGCAAACAATCCGTTTACCCTGAACTATTTCAGTTTGCCAGAAACTACCCGATTATTCCAGCAACCAAAACCTTCTCTGGGACCGCGAATTTCTTTTTCTGAATATGTAATAGGCTGCGATAGCTGTAATATGTAATTGCAGCGAGCCCATCGTGTAATTTTCCAGCTTTTATATAGTCTCAAGCAGAGATATTTTCATAACCTCATACCGGGCTGCTATTTTCAGCTGCATCCGTCCGCATGACTGTGAAAACATCACATGCGGGTGCGGAGTCCGCGTGCGTAGCGTCCGCAGCAGTGTGAAACGGGCCTTAAGGCTGGTTTCCATTTAGCGTCGGCGCCCTTTTTGCTTCGGCGTCCTTTTTTGCAATCGTCGCCTGTGAGACGCGCCCCGATTAGCACGCGAGCGCGGTCGTTTTCCATTTAGCGACTTTCAACCGTTATCCTGAATCTGGTCTGATCTGATTGGTCAAGTCGCTGCAAACAATTGTCGCTCTCTCAAGGTGATGGAAAAAGAAGATATCAACCACTCCGGTCAAGTTCTTGCTTTGAATTTATTACTATATCATTTTTACTTAATAAATAAATGATTCACGAAATTGTTATAACCTGTTTATTAATAAATTCACGAGGGAAAAGTCGCGAGAACCCGTGTCGGCGAACAGCAGCTACGGCAGCCATGATTCTCCATCTGAATCGGCGAAGACAACTACCCAGAATCCATAGCGAAA
Source organism: Rhysida immarginata (assembly GCA_023313115.1). NCBI lineage: Eukaryota > Metazoa > Arthropoda > Chilopoda > Scolopendromorpha > Scolopendridae > Rhysida > Rhysida immarginata. The sequence continues at coordinate 633,958 of JAHWFO010117560.1, forward strand.
TAGATCGCACCTGATTGGTTAGATCAAAAAGACGCCTAAAAATCTAGCCATGCCAGATCTTGAAACGACGCGTGACCGACGCAGACGCTTAACAGACGCTAATTGGAAAACGAATGCGTTTTTCAAAAATTCCAAAAAAAGACGCAGACGCCTAACCTGCGCCGAACCGACGCTAAATGGAAACCAGCCTTTAATTAGTCTATTATATGTGATCGCCTGCGTTTTTGGCACTTCGTTTTCGCTGAGGAGAAACAAAATTGCAGCAGAACCCTGATTATCCGAGGTAATGTGGACCGGAGTTACCTCGGACTAGCGAAAATTACTGCTTTAGTAATTAAATACAGACTTTTTATTTCTTGTTTTTTTTTTAAATCAAAATCAATGTAAACTTTTTTTAAAAATCAAAAACAACGTACCCTTTTTTGATTAATTAATTTATTTATTTATTTAAAAGCAATAAAATATGAAAATTAGAAACAAAATATTTACAAAATAAGCAAAAAAAACAACAAAATGACAGATTAAAAAATTGCGTTTACAGCGTGTACATTATTTATTAAAAGAAAAAAAAATATTATATATTAAAATTTATTAAGATTCAGCTCGGATAATTGAAATTCTACGTATATACCTTACGAAAAACATTTAACATCGAATTCAGATATGTAAAATACGTCGCTGGAATAGAAGACTTTTCATTCGGATAGTATTTGTTACAGCATTCCTATGAGAGAGTTTTAAAATCGTGTTCCTATAGAGTTACGCGTTTTTCTGCTTGAGAGCGCATTTTCCAGAAATACAAGAAGCTTGTTCCAGGAATACAAAAACCAAGAGAAACAATAAAAGTAAAGAAGTGAAATTAATAACCCCAAAAAAGAATTGATAAGCAGGGGAGGCCTTGAGTTCAAGGGGATTGGATGCTTAAAAGTGGAGTAAATAATAATAATAATAAAGTGAAAGTTAAAAGTTTGGGAATAAAAAGTTGGGGATGTAATGAGAAGCGTTAAAGTGAAAGTTAAAAGTTTCCCGTATTTTTTATCCTTTTTATCTCTATTTCTTCTTTTTAACCCCAAATTTTTTTTAAATCAGAAAACTGATTTTCTTGTCATTTCCGATTTAATGACATGTCACATGCCTATATGTTGCAGTTTGAAATGTTAATTTTTGATGATCACATGCCCGCTGACTCCACTGGTACAATTGGGCCCAAACTTCTAGCACGCTAGGCCTGCATACCGAATATAACTCCTTTTACATTTCTACATACCATTTTGACCGGATGGACCCCTCTAACTCCGACCTCAGTGAAGCAAACCAAACTAAATAGTGAAGTAGAACATGTTCATAGCAACCTGCGTACCAAATTTCAATCTTCCATGTCAAATGCTGTTGAAAATATGAAGGGGACAGACGGACATGGTAAAGTCACTGCCGTTTTTTTTTTTGTTTTTTTTAATAAATCAAATTTTTAACAAAAACCTTATTATTTTTAACCAAAAACATTAAGCAATTTAATCTATTTATTCTCGTGTGTATTTGACGTGAATGTTCATGGAGAAGCTGGTTCAATCGATCTTCATCAAATCAACGGGGCGACCAGAACATGGCGCATCCTTAATGTTGAAATTACAGTTGTTGAAGCGTGAAAAACCACCATCGAGGCATAGCATCTTCTCTGTATACTGAACAAATGTCGCGAGCAGCTTTGGCGGTTTTCGCAACCTTTCTGAAAATGCTTTTTTTTTTCTCCCCTCTTTTCTCTCTCCCTGAACCTGACATCCATTTTCAGGGCTCGAAAATGAAAAAAACAAAAAACAAAACCAATTAAATCAACCCTAAAATCTAAAAACACTAGCGTGTAGATGAAAACTTTCGCTTTCGAATGACATAAAATTTGTCAAAACATTCTTTTTTTGGTGGCAATTTTCAAATTAAAAAAAAAAAAAAAGATTTATTCCTCAACTCAAAAGCTTCATTCTTCCGCTACTTAATAAATTTCCGTTATATTTCAGATGCATTAGTTCACGTGAAATTAATTCAATGCTAATTTAATTTAGAACGACAAGTATTATCGACCCACCTGCTTCAATGGACCACCAATATGTTTTTTAATATAACTTATTATTGAATATAATTTCATAAAAATATAGCAACTTTGCTCATTTCAAAATTATTATTCAAAACGACATATTTTTCAGCATGAAAAGCTATGGATTATATTCCTTAGTGAAAGAGCATCTTTCGAAATGTTCAAAAGAGTATCACAAGGTAATCGAGAGACCCTGAGAGTGAAAAGATCCATACCCACCACCGTGAAACAACTTTACAATTCTTCTCCCTTCATTTTAGAATCACATGTACAGTATTGAGCATGAAATATTCTTAAACTCTTACTGGGTTTAAACGCCATTTCTACCCTGCCCTCTCTTTTTTTCTTAGCCCGTCTGTCCATGTTCAACTGCTCTTTGTCACTTCACTCATCCAGTTATTATTCTCCTACTTTATGTTTAGTTCAACCTGCCTGAGTTATTAATTTGTTTTAGCAAATACATTCCTTAATAACATCATTAAACGAAGGCATTTGCAACAAACATAAAATAAATTATATAAAATAAAAACTTTTAAAGCACACACTTTTTACCTTAAAAAGTGCAGTATAAAATAAAAAATATAATTTTTTTTACAAAAAAGGTAAAAGTGTGGTGGCGCGTTTATTTTATTATATTATAATTTCTTTTTAAAAATTTAATAGTGTATATGTATAAGCACGTCACAGAATCAGTGTATAACAAGGCCATGGTTATTAAATGAAGGCTCTTTGATGGGTTTCACTTTAACGCTCTAGTAGGTTTATTTAAGTTGAACTAGTCACTTCCTATAAAGTTGAACTATAGTGAACGGGTCTCGCTCATTTTTTGAGAAGCCCTATTTTTAATGAATTTTAATTGGACATAATTTAAATATAAGTTTTGTAAAATTTGTGATATTTGTGATAAATATGCACAGAAAACGGCTAATAAGCGATAAATTTAGTAAAATAACGTTTGTTAATAACACTTTGCATTAATCTGAAAATGTAATTTTTTTCGCAAAAGAAGATTTGCATTGTACGTTCATGAAATGGATTTATTAAAATAATACATTAAATTTGAAAATGTATTATATTTAATTATTATTAAAAATTCTGCGGATAATTTTGCAGATCGCAATATTGAAGAGTTTAAGGATATCTATTCGACTGAAGTTTTGCTGCTTGCGTTTTTGTTTTTGGTGTTTTTATCTATTTTATTTCTCGTGGTGTTGTAATGTTTCTTTTTTCGAGTTATCATTTGTCTGCACTTAAACCCCGTTTTTTTTTTGGTTTTTTGGGGGGTCGCACATATACGGTGACAGCTTGGGGCTCTTTCCACCAGAATTTCTGCTGGGTTTCCCCAGTTGTCGCTGCTTTAGCATTAAATTAAATTAAACTTTTTTATTATTATTATTTTATTGTTATATAATGCTTATCATTATTTATTATATTGTATTCTCTGTTCTTGTTTGACTCGGCCTAGCTTTCTGGCTTTTGATTTTCTTATTATTTCACTTTTTCTAATTTTATTTGTTTATTTTATACGTTTTCTCATCATTAACTCCGTTTTGGGCTTTGGCCTGCTGGGGGGCAACATTGGGTTTCACCCTCCGGTTTTTCTGGCGGGTTGTTCCCTGTTGTTGGCACATTATTATTATTATTATTATTATTATTATTATTATTATTATTATTATTATTATGGACGAATTCTATAAGAGATTTGGGCGTGATCCTGTGTGACAATTTCTCCTTTGGTATGCACATGAACTCAATATACCTTGTGCCCGAGGACGCGGGTTCGACCCCGGCCGAGGACGACGAGGATTTTTTCAGGGGGAAAATCCTGAGATCACGCACTTCCTTCGGAAGGGAAGTAAAGCCGTTGGTCCCGTGTAGTCGTTTGCCGGCTGCACGTTAAAGAACCCTTGCGAGGCAAAATTTGCGGCCCCTATAACGCCGTCCTGAAATGGCCATAGCAGTTGAAAAGGACGTTAATACCAAACAAACCAAACCAAACCAATATACCTTGATTAAGAGATCTGCGCACTTCTTTTCAGACACTAGGACTTTTTACATTTTTTTCAAGGCTTTTATAATTCCAAAAATTAGGTATTGTGCGTGGATCTGGTTTGGAGGCAATTTTCAAATCCTCGGCAGAATTCAACGCAAGTCTTCCAGTCTGAATTAGTTTTTATCTAGATTTTTAACTAATTTTAATCCTTCATTTCATAACATGGTTGAGTTTAACATAAAGCGCATCGTTAGTATATCTTTATTCAATATTTTGCTTAGCGTATTTTTCCATAGGATCGCTGTGCTGTCATCATTTCCAGACTACAATTTTTACTCTTTTAGAAGGACTCGCAGGGGATTTGTCATCAACCCCGCTATCAGATGGAAATCACATATTTCTAAGCTCAACCCTGTTAATAAATTAATTCAGAATTACGTTGATCATTTTAACGGCATAGACTCATTCTCTGCCGATAGTCTGCATATGCATTTATTTTCTTAGCGTCTTATTCGTTTTTGTTGGTAGTTGTTTTGTTTCTTTTTTTAATTAATATTTTTCATTGTTTGTGTCCGTTCTTGCTTTTCATTCGGTTTTGTTTTGTTTTTTCTGTTTTTTATTTTCTTTCCCTCTTATTTGACTCGGTTGCTCTTTGCATCTATTTCATCTCGTTTATTACTTTATTTTCAATTTATTTTCCATTAACCTCGTTTTGGGCTTCTGCCTGTTGGGGGGCAACAAGGGACTTTACCCTCCGGTTTATCCGGTGGGCCATTCCCCGGTGCTGCTGTTAGAATTATTAGTTATTATTATTATTTTGAAATATAATAATAATGTAACAACAAAGGGAAAACAGAGCCAGACTGAACTTCAGCTGTGATTTCCTCCTTCAGCTCAGGCAAAGTGTGCGGATTGTTTGCATACACTTTACCTTTCAAGGCACCCCAAAGGAAGAAATCGAGAGGTGTGTGGTCCGGCGAGCGTGCAGGCCAGATTCCACCGAGATGATTCGATCAGCAAAGATGTCCTGCAGAAAGTGCATTGATGTGTGTGCTGTACACGTTTCCATGCACTACTGCACACTAACTTTTGAATCACCCTGTATAATGAGGCCTGTATCAACTTCAGCTGTCTCTGCAATTCATCTCGTCCTTCAGGGTAACTCAGAAGTGACTGACTCTGAGGAAGTGTAAAGTAAATATATTTTCTTTATTACTAACAATTCGATATCATAATTCAAATTTATATTTTCTTACTAAATTATCTTCTTATTTAACAGGTGCTCAATACTTTCCTGACTTCTGAAAAAAAACAAACCAAAAACCTGAAGTTCTAAGAAACAGTTTTCCTATTGATATACACATAATTATTATTGTAAGGCTACTATTGATTTTATTTTTTCGTGTAATTATAATCAATAATACTATTTATATAAATAATAAAACGTAAATAAATGAATGGTCCCAAGGTTACACGCTTTCTCTTCCCTGTACGAGTAGTCAAGTCCCTACTACCTGACTCCCTACTACTAAATTATTATCTTCAAAACGGAGCAAAACACAGTTTTGAATTTTTTGTATTGTTTTTATGAAAGTATGTGTAAGATATTAATAATTTTTAACGAAAAAAAATACCCACCATTTGAGAAATTTGGATAAATAAAATATTTTTATTAAATTAAAATATTTGCGCATGCGTAATACAATTTTAAAAATTTCATATAGAATCTACAGCTAAAGAGCTTTCATATGTCACCAATCACATCTTTCTAAATAAAATACAACCGAAGTTACAGTACTTCATAGATAAGGCCCCCACTCAAATTTCGAAAATTTTAAATGTCCGTAACTTCCATTAAAATGAAAAAAAATAAAAAATAATAATATTTGGCATTCATTCCTAATTCTCTAGCGCAGCGGTTCCCAAACTTTTTCAGTCACGGAGCCGTTTTTGAAACAAAAGTTTCTCGCGGAGCCCCGAAGCATATTACACATGATACGTATAAGGCATATAAGGTATATATATTAATAAAGGAAACAACGGTAAAAATTAAATGGAGACAACTGCCTTCATAACTGCCGTGGACGGAGCCCCTGAAAATCACTCGCGGAGCCCCAAGGGCTCCGCGGAGCTCAATTTGGAAACCGCTGCTCTAGGGCAATTGTATATACCAAATTTCATTAAAATCCGAGAGCTCAATGCCAAAACTATAAAATTTCTGCCTGAATTGACGTGGAATGACCCATAGTTGTTATGAATAGAATTATTAGTCACAGTTTAGAACAATTTGTACCTAAATGGAAGGATAGTTATTCAGCGAAACGTATTTTCCAAAATGATTTTCTCGCGATTTAAGATCTCTGTAGATGACGAAGCAAAATCTCCATAGAAAATGGAGGATTAATAAGTCTGTCTCAGATTATTCACGCTATTCGGAATCAAGAAAACGTTTTAAAAAACAACGGTCTTAGATAAAGGATCGTTTTACCTTACTCTTGAAAGGGATGTAACCAAAGATTCAAAGAGTTTTTGGCAAACTACGAATCGTTTATTGGGTCGCTCACAAAGAGAAAGAACGTACGAAGACCTACCAAATTGTGAAAGCGACTTAAATATCGTCGCTGATATGTTTATGAAAAATATGGCGAATGATGGGGCTTGCTCGTTGGAGCCACGTACTGAAGAGTGGTTGGAGAGTATATCTAACGTAGTTATGGGAAGATATAATATGAATTGCTGCGGCCCCTGGGAAATGCTCACGTAGCGTAGATCACGCTGGAATTCCGGGGTATATTTATCGGGCATGCATTGAACCTTTAGCGAGACCGTAATCACATGTTTGTAATTTAATCATTAAATCTGGGTCTTATCCTAATCATTGGAAGCTAGCGTTCTGTATCCCACTTCCCAAAATTTTAGACCAATTATGTTGCTCTCCTACCCTGCTAAGCTTTTTGAATCACTTCTATCCTTACTTTAAACCCGTTCTATCTCTGTGGCAACACGGGTCTAGCAAACATCGCTCCACTGCTACGAATCTCTTTCCTATCCGGAAAGATTGCTGATACTCTTAATAAGCAAAAACAATTGGATATTATTTATGTGGACTTAGCGAAGGCCTTCGACTCGGCCAATCACGATCGATTGATCGATAAGTTGGATGCCCTTGGCTTATCTCCACAAAGCTGCAATTTCTGTAGAGATCTCTCAGAGAGATTTTTCCAGGTTAGGCAAGGGGAACCCAAGTCTAGGTTCGTGGCCGTTTGAAGCGGCATTCCGCAGGGGTTCCTCGTTGGGTCCCCTGTTCTTCACTTTATATTTGATCGATCGGGACAAGAGTATTGATCCCTCTCAAGTGGGGATTTTAGCTTACGCTGATGATCTTAAGATCTTCCGTCAAATCAGTTCAGAGGAGGATGCTCATGTTTTGCAGGGTCAGATTGAGAGGGTAAACGTTTGGCTTATTCAAAACAAGTTAAAGATCAACATCGGTAAAACTACCGTTATGACCTGTTCTAAAAAAGATAACCCTCTTCACTTTGAGTATCATCTTTTAAATAGGAAAATTACTCGGGTTAATAGTATGAAAGATTTGGAAATAATTTTTGATAATGCCGGATCATTTAATTATCATATTAAGTCCCTGGTGACTGAAATTTCGATTAGACTTGGGCTTCTATTGAGGTTAAAAAACTTTTTTAATAATGTAGATACTTCTAAAACATTATTTAACATGCTAGTCATACCTAAATTTTGCTACGGGATCGAGATTTGGTTTCTAAAGGAAAAACAGTTCTACGGCTAGAGAGGAAACTTAATAGGTTTCTCTCAAATTTTTGTTATACTCGAGGCGAAACCGCTTTAACCAAAACAAATAATTTGATACCTAACACTATAAAGTTAATTAATTAATTATCAATTATACCGATAGTCGAATGTTGGTTTCTATTGAGAGTTTAGCTGATAAAGCGTTTATGAGAATTCTAAAACAGGTGATTGCTGGTAATTTTTTAGAAGGGCTCTTTTCGATATGGTCTGTTTGTAACCAAATTGATTTTGATTTCGTTTTTGACGTTGAACTCTTTGTTAGTTCTATTATGTTTTAGTCTCTTTCTTATGCTTTCTTTTTTCTTAAGGCGTTCTTTTCTTTTTTTTTTTTATATTTGTCTATTCTAATCTTTTTTTTTCTAATACGTTAGTTTTATATGTTCCTTTATCAACACCGTTTTGAGCTTTCGCCTGTTGGGGGGCAGGCACAGGGCTTGTTCCCACTGGTTTGTCCGGTGGGTTATTTTTCCCGTTGTTGTCACATTATTAAATATTTTATTTCTTTATTAATTTGCTCTATTTAATTAAAACTAAATATTTGACAATGTTGCTATCACATTTTAAACTAGTCATTCAGCTCGCAATCAGCTGAAAAAACATTTTAGTAAGCAGTGTCTCTGTAGCTGTAGAACAGTAGTTTATCAGTGTGGAACTTCAGGTGCTTTTTAAGCGGCCCAAACAAATGTCAATCACAGGGAGCCAAGTCTGGATATGGGGCAACATTTCCCAGCCCATTTTGGCAAGAGTTGCTGCTGTCAAATTCGCCGTGTGAGTCCGGGCATTGTCATGGAGAAGAATGACATTTCCGGACAACATCCCGGGTCTTTTCTCGCAAATGGCATTGTATATGAAATGAAGAATGACATTTCTGGACAACATCCCGGGTCTTTTCTCTGCAAAATGGTCTTTTTTAGAAATATTTGCAGTAACACTGAGTGTTAATTGTGATACCTTTTTCAAGAATGGCTTGCTCAACACGTTCGATGTTCACCGATGTGACTGCAGTCGGACAAACGTGTCCATGCATTGCATTTTTCACCACCCTTCGCCAAACTGATTACAACAATCGTGTATTCTTGCCCATGGCATCGTTTCTTCCCCATACTGTACTTGCAATCTTAAAATCTCACCAGATTTAACTTTCTCGTTCACAAAAAAAATTGATTATACACAACTGCTTACTACAATGTTTACTGCAGCTGCTGCGCATGCATCAAATACGTCACGTCGATCGCGTAGAGTAAATCGGGGAGAGTTGCCGCATGCGGTATAGACTGCGCACCTCTCGTAGTTTCAGTAGAAGCCGACAGAGTGTGCGTATATGCACTCTACAGTTGCACAGTGGACGCCAGAAGACGAGGGAAGTGTTTTCGTTCCAATCGTGAACGTTTTGACTGAGCTAGCGTTAACAAACAAGGTAAGTCTCTTAATCCTACATGCAAATATTTTGTATCGTTACGATTAGTTATTAGTTGGTGCTAAATAGTGATTTATTTCAAAATGTCTGAGTAGTTGTATGAACAGTAAGTTATGTTAGGAGGCTTTTGATTCTAGTCCGGCCATCTTGGCTGCCAAGGTCACGGAGTTATAGGATACGGCGTCTCTCCCGCATAAATCGGTATACATGCCGCACTATTTTTGAAAGGGATACTTGCCGCACGAGTCAAATAAAAGTTGAAGAAATGTATGAACGGTCCTATTTCGATTATATTTTTCTTTGGAGGCTTGCCATGTATTTTAGAGAGTTTATTTAACCTTATACATAACTTATTAATAAAAAAAGCGTTTTATAGAATTTATATCCTACTTTAATTTTACTTTATTATGTAGGCCTAACTGGTGTGTTTTTTTTTCAGGCCTGACAAAAATGCCTACGTTTTATAAACGAAAACTAGGGGCCAAACCTCGAGGTCTTTGGGATCCGGAAAGATTGAAGGAGGCTATCTCAAGGAATTTACCCTGTCGACAGAAATATTCTTCCAGACTATCTCTTTTCGATATCAGATAACATTTCGTCTAATCCCGAGGTGGTACCTCCACAACCCCAAACCGGATCTTCATCGACAACTTGCACCTCAAAACCTAACAGCGAACCACAACCTGGTTGCAGCAAAGACAGCGTTGGGCCTGAGCCTGAGGGAACGCCTTCAAAGTTTCTATCAGTCATTTCCCCTATACCTAAACTAGCCCAAGGAAAACCCAGAAAAGGAATGAAAAAAGGGGCAGTTTTATTAACTTCCGAAGGAAATCGACATGAGCTGAGGGAGAGGTTATCTGAAAAGGCTAAAAAAGAAATGAAGAAGAAAAATCCTAAAGCTAAGTCTCAGATGGGAAAAAGGAATTTAGACGACCCAGATTATGAAGAATATGGGCCCTCTTCAAAAAAATCATATCTTGATGCATGCAAAGAGTGTGAGGAATTGTATCAGAAAACCACTAAAAATGTGACTGGTTACGCTGCTTAACATGTAAGTTGTGGGTGCACGAAGATTGTACGATCTTTGACACTCATTGTGTTGATTGTGGCAGGAAAAACAAAAAGAAAAAATAATGAGCTTAAGGGTATCTTTTGAGAAACTTTACATCAAGAATTCTTTGTAATCAAGTGAAAGAATAATGTTTAATTTTGTAAAATACATTTTTCTATTATTTTTAATAAGCTAAGTTTTTTTTACCTACCGTTAAATAGGCCCTAAGTTGGTTAGGTAGGCCCTATGTTGGTTAAGTAGATCTTAAATACTAAAATATGAATTACAACTTATGAATTACATGTATTATATGAATTACAAAAATAAAGAATATCATTGTTAGTTCTATATTTTAGTGTTTTTTATTCCTGAACTGTATTCATCATAAACTAGCAATTTAACAATCAATAACTTTTCTTTGTTCACAAAAATATATATTTACTTAAGCATTTACGAGAATGCGGCATGTCACCCATAAGGGCGCGGCATGTCACCCGTAGCATAAGGGATAGATGCCGCAGTGTAAGGT
>JAHWFO010117560.1:649864-668916 GCA_023313115.1 Rhysida immarginata
GGTTAAAAGGATAGTTATTATAGAAACAAAACAAAGAATTATTTCAAATAAACTTATTCCCATGATTCAACGGCGAGTTGTCACTAAAAGCCGGAATTCTGCGGATTCTACCTTTGGCTAGTGGGTAATTCCAAAATCTTGCGCACCTGGCGGCGCAAAAATTATACACTCTCCATTTATCACGATGCGTTAAGTGCAAATTTTTTTGGTAGCTACTGTACAGTCGGGTGCAAAAAGGTTTTTACCTGCTCCGTAGGGCTGAGCTTTCTGGATGTTGATCGGTTGCAAAATCAGGTACTTGTACTGAGAGTCAAGGCAGATTAGAATGGACCTGTCCCTTCTGAATGAAAATAGGGTAGCAGGTATACGCTTGGGATGTGCTCGTCGCTTGCTCCCTCCTGTCAATAATAAGCGATAGTGGCTGACAGCAATGTCGTTAAAGTCTCTGCCTACTGCCTCGAATGGATAGACATTTTCGTTCGATAGACTGTTCGAATCCGATATGGATAGACATTTTTTTTTTGTTCATTATCGCGTTTTTGATTTCGTTTAAGTTTTAAACAGTGTATGTAAAGGCAATTTGATCTGTTTATTTGAGGGTTTAAAAAACTTTTCATGTTAATTATCATGTTATGCTTTATTCTATATTTTGGTTTTTAATAAAATATACACTAATTCATACCACCGTTACTTTTACAAAAATCCTCTTTTGTTCAAATCTTTTAATATTCTCTACTATTAAAATATATAATCCTATTTATTAAAACGCAAAGCATTTTTTGTAAGAGCAAAATTGGCACTTCTGCGCATGCGCATCTGAAGCCAACAAGGAAAGTTAAGACAATCCATCAGAAGCCAGGGATTGTTGTAATGAGACAATATTCAATCATTGTTTTGAATTAAATAAACTGAAGATTTGCATTAAGAAAATCCTGCCCTGATCATTTTATGACGTTTCCTTGTGACTACAGAAAAACTCTGAAAATGTTATATCGTTAGAAAGAGCTTTAAAAACTGATCATTTTATCCGCCGACACTATGTCTCAGTTTAATACTTTCAGAGAAATTTAGTTTAAACTATTTTGACTCATTTCTTATTCTTTGAGCATAATGAGATATTTAAGCTCTGATTATTCTATTTGTTGCTCTGACAATTTTTTATTTTATTATTTTTTAATTAAAGAGATGGGGATTAATAATAAGATGGGGTGTTCTCCGTCAAATTTTGACGGGATCCATCTAGTTAAATAATAAATTCAAAACAATTTTCGGATGGTATTGGTATAATTGTCGTTGATTACTTTATATACTCACAAAAAATGAGACTTGTAACCTTTCGAGCAGTCAAAAGAAAATAGCTTCCACTTACACCCAGGGAATAGGGAGAACGGCACTCCCTATTCCCTGCTTACACCTGTAAACCACTTCCGTAGTACACCATAAGGAGCGCTGCATCAGCTTATCTCTTGATCACGCATATAATTATATCGATACTGTGCACCATTTATGTTATACTATTAACCAAATAGATTAGTTTATTATTAATAAAACAAAAATTCTCATGAGAACAGCCAAAATAATCTTTTTGTCAACATAGACGTAAAACTTGCCTACCCCCGACGCTAAGCAAAAACTTAATGGAATCGTTCCATAGTAAGCGTGCTCGACTAGATACCTTGGGAAAAGTAATCTCATTGGATTGAAGTATTGTAAGGAAGCCGAACAATTTTGACTTAGATTGTGCACCCGACTGTACGTTGATTGGATAAGAATAAGCGAATGAAGAGAAGAGATTGGGTACACTATAAAAGATAGAAATAGACTAACTGGATGAAAGCAGAAAAATAACGATTGGACAACAAATAACAGACTACTATAGAACACAAAAGTTGATAGACATAATTGAATAAAGAAAGGGCTAATCCATAAAAAGAAACGGAAAAAGAAAATAAAATACAGGCTGTGGTCAAAAACCCTCACCCGTGAGAGAATGATGACGTAATTTCTCACTGGGCTAACCGTCTTTTTCTCGGTGAGGACGGTGAGACTAACCGGTTAGTCATAGCAGCACTAACTGGCGTTTCTGACCGCGTTAAAATGACGTCACAGTTTTCTCACCGACCAAACGCTAACTCTTCTCACCGGTGAGAGTTTTTGACCTTAGCCACAAAGAGAGAAATACAGTAAATCTGAGACGGGATTAAGAATGGAAAAAATGTCGAAATCCGTTTGACAGTTAAGGAGGAGGTTAGGAGACCAGTTCTTGGCTTTGAAAATCTCTATGGATTCCAGAGTTGCAGTCTTAAAAGGCCAATCCAATACAAAAGTGGATTATGGACATCACTTCTTCACATTTCATACGTGCGTGTCCAGGGATGGCAAGGAGGTTTGTATAATGGGATTTGCATAGCTGCCAACATTGAAAAGTGAAAATCGGGAGGTCTACCAAATCGGAAGTGGGTTGAATTAAAATACGCTGTGGCTACAGTCACGGAACCGTGTACGAGTTTTCAGTCCCGGAATGACGTCACTTCCTGCTACGTGAAGGGAAGAGCAGTGCACGGCGGTCGCGTTGAATGTTAAAATCACATGTGCGATGGATTTTAATGATGAATTTTCATCATATAACGAATTATAAAGCTTTGTTAAGGATATTCTAAGCAAAATTTTGTTCAATTGTGGACATGCGACTCTAGAACAATTGAAGGGGCCACAAAAAGAGGACGAAAACGACACATAAACGACGAACTTCGCTCCCTATTGCTAAATAGAGAAATAAGGAATTAAAATGACTGGAAAATGGTTTATAAACATGAGGGTAGCGAAATTATTCCTGCATTTCCTTTGCACGATCACAAATTTTATTACAGCTAAACAATGAATGAATTTCCCTATTGTAGCTAAAAACTTGAATAAGCAGATCCGTGAAACAAATCTCGATCACGATCCCGTGGTCGCGGTGCACCGCTCTTCCCTTCACATAGCAGGAAGTGACGTCATTCCGGGACTGAAAAATCGTACACGGTTCCGTGACTGTAGCCACAGCGATTAAAATAGGCTAACCGGAAGTTTAGGGGGAACAATTTTTTTTTATTTTGATCACAAATGATAAAGGAATGACTAGCAAAAATAACTTTAAAAAATAACAAAACAATCTATTAGCATTCACTAACATATCAGTTGCATACTTGAGATAAAGATTGATATTTTGCGGAAATTTCCGCTAAGTTGACAGCCTCCAGGGGTCTATCTACAATTTCAAAATCCATACCCATTTTTGTGAAAATACCTAGATTTTTGTGAAAATTTTTAACAAAAAAATATAAAACACTGGGTTTAATTAAAAAAAACAAACTTTTTTTATATTTGAATTGACATCATTTACATTGCTAAACGCCCATTTTTGAAGGTAATACGTTGATAAACACGAGTTAAAATTTTGTGAGGATACCGTTTCAGATCAAAATAATTTTGTGAAGATACAGTTTCCATTTAAAATAATTTTGTGACGGTACCCTTAAACGGTACCAATTTGGCCTTAGATAGATCCCTGGCCTCGCATTCATTTTCTACTTTCATAGTAGCCTCGTACACATTTAATGGATTTTTAGTTGTTTCAGCGGTTTTAACAAAAAAAATAAATAAATCGAGTTGGCAATACCGGAAATAGCGTGAAAGGCACTTTTTCGCTGCCCAAGTATTCAACAACTGGGGATAAAGTTGTAGCACGTTCGTAAGAGAAATGTTTTGTTCTCGGCATTATGATCGTGGAAATCGTGGAACATAGTCACAGAATACGAGAATTTTAAATTAATTTATTTACTGAATTAAAAATCGGAAGGGCGGGAGATCAGTCTAAAAATCGGGAGTCTCCCGCCAAAAGCGGGAGAGTTGGCAGGTATGGATTTGTAATCTTTCTTCTGGAATGATGTCATATATTCTTTGAAACGAACAGCAACAGTACGGGATGAAAGTCCTACGTAAAACTTGTCACAAACTCCGCAGTCTAGAAGATATACATCGGAATGGGAATAGTTGTTGGTATTGGTATGGATGGGAGGGTTCAATGTACAGAAACATGGGAGAATAGTGGCCTTTGTCATGCCATTCGTTGTATTTTATCCAATCATATTACTCCATTGTACCATATTTCTGTATATAAGGGTGTGAATCCTCTAGTGTACATCCTTGTTAAAGCCAAAACTAGTGAGAAACTCTGTTCTCCCTTTATTGTATTGTAAAGTCTCTACCAATTTCATTGATAGAAACAATATAAGGACTCCCAATTTGTGCATCTTTTAAGTTGGAACCATCAAACACTGGTGGTAAGAAGCACAGCTTCCATTCATAAGTATGGACTTGCTATAGTTTAGTATTATTCTGGACTAAGAGGTATTTTGATTTCGTTCTATGGTTCTTTGTTTATCCACAGTTTTTTCTTACTTTTTTTGGTAGTGTTATTATGTTTGAAAGTTGTGCTACTCATCATTGATTCTGCACTGTTCCATTGTGACAGTAAGGCAAGATGCATTACATGAAAGATGTGATAAAGCCATATCAGAGTTGTAAAGATCTTTAACTACTTCCAGGAGAATGGGAATGTAGTCAACAAACATCCTCAGACTATCTATGTGGGGAAACAACAGCTAATGAAACGAAGATACACTTTCAGGGCTCTGCACATATTTCTCTGGGAGATTGGGAACTGTAGTAAACAGTACAGAACAAAGAGAAACAACTTCACAAATGGTTTAAACTATATATCTAAAGTTTGATTTATTTCTTTATTTGTGGACTCATTTTTATTTACTGTTCTGCAGTTGATAGCACTGAAAATATTCTTTATTTTTTAAACTTTATTTGAACTTAAATTTCATTTTAACAACATCAAGCTCTTCACATGCTTAACAATTTAGCTTATAAATGTCATTCATATATTGTGAAATGAATGAGTTACCACCAGGGTTTAGTTTCATGAATCTAATACGGATTCAGCCAAACTAAGAGAATTGATCATCTTTCTGGATTTAATCATGCAGAAATAAAAGATTTAAATTTCTATTCAGAAGGAAAAATCTTTATAAAGCAATGAACTAATTGACTAATGTGAACTCTCCTTCAATGCTTTGGAATATGTTAATTTCTTAAATGAAGGACAATTCCTACTGATGAAAGTTTTTGGATTATACCCCTAGAGTCATAACTTCATGGGCTTAGCACAGAGCATCGCTGGCATACATTACAGCACATAGATTGCATAACTTCATAATGTCTTATAAGTTCCTCTCTCATTCCAGCGAGAGTTACTTTCATGCTTACAGAGTAAACAGAACTATGGTCTTTGTTTTGAAAGACAGTAAACAGAAATGTGAGCAGCAAATGATGAGCATTCTGAGCAACTCAAGAATGTCGCAGTTTGAGCAACGGCCAAAGATGAAGTTCTGCCAAAATATTAGGCAAATCAGCTAGCGAAACTTTTCAGATAATTATCACAAGTGTAAGGTGATGAAGTCATGGGCTGCTGTGCTGTGTTCCAAATGGCACAAATGTAGCTTGTCCAAGATGAATTGACACGGCAACAGATCGTCATTTTTCCACCCCCTCCACATTGACTCGATCTTGTACCAAGCAATTTTTTTTCTCTTTGCCCGCAAGAAAAAAGAGCTATGTGAACATAGATTTCAGTCGGCTGAGGAGATTGTCACTACCACAAGAGCAGTCATAAGGGATATTCCTGCCAATGTCTTTCACAGATGTTTCCAGCACATATACCAACATTGGCAAATGTGCATAGTGGCCAATGGCAACTATTTTGAGGGAGAATGTGAATATGTATAAGCGTGTGTGAAGATACTGGTCATATGGTACAACTAAAACAACAATACACGAATTTAATGACTGTAGTAGTATATAGTTTTCTAAGATTAGAGCAACAGTAGTAGATAATTGGAAAAAAAAAGTTGTTCAAAATATCATACAATTAAAGAACACTTCCTGCCAGGAAAAAAAAAATTGAAAAAAAGTCATGGTTTCAGTATAAATGTACAGTATTTTTTAATATAAAACTGAGGTATACAATTGCTTTAAGAGCACACAGTTTTGGATTGTAATGGTTTTTATTTTAATTTAAAATCTATAATACTAAACAAGAAGCAATTTTAAAAGTTTAAACCAACTTATCCAAAAAATTGTGAAATATGTCAGTTTTCAGTCCACAACTTGAAATTTCAAACTGCACTCACTTTGTTATGTTTAAAGTTCACAATTTTCACCACACAAGTTTTATGTATGATGAATTCAATCATCAAATTTAAATGAAAATTTTAAAAATTGTTCAAACCGATAGAAAAAATTTTGATAGGTTTGAGAACTAATCTTCTTAAATTGCCTGGAATATGAAGGAAGACAAACAACATGAAAATATTTTTATATCAAAGCCTGTAGCAGTATTAAAAATTTCTCAAAATTTCTTCATAACAATTTCTGTATAAAGAGTGAAATTTAATTAATTGTTTAATGCTAATGTTTTACTGAATATTTATCAAATGTTAAAAAAAATAAGCAGGAATAATATTTGCACTGATGACCCTCTATGCTCCTGCAACATTTTAAACATGGACTCACACAATAAGGTTAAAAATAAATAAATAAATAAATAAAACATTACAATATCATTTCTGGCTTAAGGACCTATAAATGTCTTAATCCATGGATTACTTATGTAGGAATTATGATCTTAACAGGGTGGTATAGATTCTAAAGGCAATACAGAGTGGACCAAAAAAAGCTCGCCACTGAAAATTTCTAAATCCAATGGAAACGGTCCACTAAGGGGTGAGCGATTCTACTAGTAGAAGGAAGAGCACTACCATTAATTAAAGCAGGCGTTAACGTTAAATGGAACGAGTCGATTTCTAGACGAGGTGAACATAATCTTAAATAGTACACAAGTTGAACACTTTTTAGATCATTGGCTCTTTTATTGAATATTTATGTATTGACTAATATTAAGTGAAAAATAAACACTTTACGATTAAGTTCGTATAACTTCATGTCTGAAGCATCGTTCCATTTAATGTTAACGCCTGCCTTAATTAATGGTAGCGTTCTTCCTTCTAGAATCGCTCACCCCTTTGTGGACCGTTTCCATTGGACTTAGAAATTTTCAGTGGCAAGTTTTTTTTTGGTCCACCCTGTATTTTTAGCAACAAAATTTAAGTATAATGCAGTCCTTATAAAATTGCCTTGTAGTGAACTTTCAATACGTCCCATTGATAATTTCAATTATTAATAAAGCACAAATTAATTTTACTATAAACAATCACAAACATACAGCCATTAAGTTCCTTATACAACAGTCAGTACTTTCTCTTTATATTTTTAATACTGTAATCACTTATTTATATGAGGCATATTCAGAAAATTAAGTTCTGTTTTGTAAGTAATAAAAACAAAACTACTATATATATTTTCAAAATTTTTTCTTTACCAGATTCTATATAACTTTAACTATTTTTGTGCATAGTTTCCAAATTCATTTAAACATTTGTCATAGTACTCAACGAGCTTCTACATGCTCAGTTCATAGAAGTCTGCGGCCAGTGAGGAAAGCCAAGCAGTTTTCACTTCATCATCATTGAAACGCAGGCTGCCAATGAAATCCTTTAGATCCCAGAATAGGTGGTAGTCACTGGTTGTGAGGTCCAGGTTTGGTTGATTTGGGGGGATGCTCCTGCTCTCCTAGTCCAGGGGACCATAAGGCAGACACATGGAGGGAAGGATAAACCTCTATAGAGAAACTGTACGTTACAACTACAGGTGAAATTTCAATCACCAAAACAAAACTATTCTGTCCAAGCAAAGTTGAAGGGTATCAAACGATACAATGAATGAGTCACCTTTTACTATAAATATACAGCCATCCCTCACAATATGGGTGGTCTAACAAAAACAGTTATGGCAGTTTTCTCCGTTTGTTTGTTTGTTTGTTTATTTATTTATTTATTTATTTATTTATTTATTTATTTATTTATTTTTATCGAGGTCCAGGCTGTGAGGCGGTTGGTCAAGTTGTTTCCAACTAATCAAATCTTTTGATTGGGAACAATTTGACCCCTGCCTAACAATCCAGACCTCCCGTCCTGTGACTACCACTTGTTCCAGTATCTAAAAGAGTTTGTTGGCAGCTTGCATTTCGGCGACGATGAAGAAGTGAAAACTGCATGGCTTTCCTCACCGGTGGCAGACTTCTATGAAGTGAGCATGCAGAAGTTCATCAAGCACTATGACAAATGTTTAAATAAACTTGAAAATTGTGTGGAAAAATAGTTAAAGGTATATAGATCTGGTAAAGAAAAAATTTTGAAAATATATATAGTAGTTTTTATTACAAAATGGAACTTACTTTCTGAATATGCTCTTATAACTATAGATGGTCCTCAATACAGGGTGTCTCAAAATTCCTGGTACAAACTTTTAGGGGAGGTGGTATGGGTGATTCTAAGCAAAAATGTTCATATGAACACGGGTCCAATTTGAACGATAACCGAGATATGAACAGAAATAAAAATGCCGCCACCAAGATCAACATGTTAATAACTCAGGTTCCGTAATGCCTAGAATAATGAAATTTGGGGGGATAATAGGGTACAAAAACCGTGTATGTCGTTAAAATTTGAACGAATTCCAACAAGTAGTTTCCGGTTTACGCAGTCAACATCTTAACACGTGCTGATTAGTACTCGCATGTGAGCACTGTTACGATCTTGAATGCATAACTCGGAAACTACTCGTTGGAATACGATCAAGTTTTAACGGTATATACAGTTTTATGTACCCTATTGCTCCCCCAAATTTCATTATTCTAGGCGTTCTGGAACCTGAGTTATTAACATGTTGATCTTGGTGGCGGCATTTTTATTTCTGATCATATCTCAGTTATCGTTCAAATTCTGATCCATGTTCATATGAACTTTTTTGCTTATAATTACCCATACTACCTCCCCTAAAAGTTTGTACCAGGAATTTTGAGACACCCTGTATATGACACTGATATTCATTTCATATACACTTTACTGATTAATTAGGGACAGTAAATTCAAAATTTATTATATATATTTGCAAATTACTTCATTTGAACTCTGAACCTGACACAAGTATGCATCTCGCATACAACATGCATACATAAAACGAGCCCCACTTAAAACACTTGATGTATGTATCAAAATACAAACGGTAATACTGTATGTCTTAAATATTTCATATTGCCAGGGTCAGGAGAATTATAACAGGAAGAATAATAAAAATAATTGAAATTACTTTAATCATTTCATGATTATTTTCCAATTTTTTTTGGCAACTGCAATGAATTATATGGTTATTACAGTTTAATACAAAATAAAATAAGCACTCCTACTAATATGCTTATCTACTTTCATATACAGAATGATATTTTAATTAACCTACAAAGTTTAACTTAAATAACTTCTATTTTTCTATTAATTCTATCTTTGGGGTCATATGAAAGATTTGGTTTACAAAAAGAAGCCGACAGACCTTATTAGCCTCAAAAAGGTCCATAACTGATGCATTTGCAAGCATTAAAAAAGAAACTCTTGAATGTGTAACTGACAATTTGTGACTAGGTTGCGCTATTGTATCACCTCTGAAGGTTATCACTTTGAAAACCTTGTCCATTAAATTTCTTTTCCACGTTCTTTTGGAAAAAAAAAAAAAAATTGTAGTGCTATCTGCGATGACTCAAAAGTTATTTAGTTTAAACGTTGTAGGTTAATTAAAAACCACCCTGTATTACAGTTAGTCTGGTATCACCCACATAATACATTGTCATGCTTTTTAGGATCATAACTATACTATATAATAATGACTTCCTGTAATTTAAAAGTAAGCTGTCAACAGTAAAAGTGTTTAGAACCATACTACATGAGATCTAGGTTGGTTCATCATAACATCTAAAGTTTGGTGTAAAATTCATTTGCATTTCATTTTAACATATTTGACTAATTTGAAGTAACATAACATGCAAAATTTTTAACTCAAACTGTTTTAAAAGAGTGTTGGAAATAAGAGTTTTTATTAAAGAATGAAAGGAAAACTGTGGAAAGAATCAAGTTACACCATAATCCAGGGTTCGCGCTAGGGCAAAATATCTACGAGTCAATTTGACTCCCTAGCCTGAAAAATGCGAGTCAAATTTCAGAAGATGCGAGTCAAAATTTAGATTTTTTTTAACTTCCATATTTTTACGTGCATCCAAAATCTTTATAGCTACTGACTGCTTTAGTTAATTAGAAATTTAAACATGTGACAAAATGAAGTAAGGTTAAAATATGGTGAGAAAGATATGGGCCGATGATATCCAAAATTTAACAAGTCAATTTTGACTCGCTGGTCAAAAAGTCACGAGTCAAGTTTTAGCAAAAATGCTCATTTGACGCGTAAATTGCGAGTAAGCGCGAACCCCGATAATCCATTTATAACGAACTCGCTTACAGCGAAATTTCACTTATAACAAAAATTTTCTCCGGCCCGAGCCCACCAATGTAATTTATATCTAAAATTGCTCTGATATAATGTAGACTTTTTTATAAAAATTCAGTTATGACAAATGAATTTTTCGACTTTTCTGGTGAAAAAGCGAGATTTTTATACAAAAAATAATGCCTAAAAACCGCATTTGAGTTATGTATGACTCTTGTAAGCAGAACACTCTTTTAAGTGGAGTGCTCTCATAAGTGGATTTTACATAAAAAGCTAAGTGAACAACACAGCATCATAAACCCTGAACTCTATGCTTTAAAGAGACTACCATTTAAAGACTATGTAGAAGTAGACAACGTTATAACCTCAGATCTTTAAATGACGATAAAATTGTGGAACTCTGTCAAGACAGACAAAATGGAGAATCTATAAATTCTGAAAGTGAAGATGAAGAGCCTTTAACTGAGCCAACGCCATCGTTAAAGCGTTCCCATGCGAGTCTAGTAGATCTAAGCGCATACATATTGTCACAGAATGATGCCCCAGAAGAATCAGTAAACGATTTCTATAAATGGGATGATTACTTGAACAAGAACCTTCTTACAAATTGTGTGCAAATATCGATAACCCACTTTTTCAACTAATCGTGAATTAAAAACAAAAAATCCACGTTTAGTAAGTTTTTTTCATACCATATCCCATTTATAACGAAAAAATTCTTCGTGCACTTGAATTTCGTTGTAAACGAGTTATGGTGTATAGCAACTTTGGAATAAAATGAAATAATTTTTTGTCCCCGTAAATTTCGTTATAGACGGATATGGTGTACATGTATAAAGAATCAGATAACTTCACTTCAAAAGGTGTACCTTTATTCTAAATCGTGAAAGTGAGACTAAAATCCAAATCCAAAGAATGTAGAGCTTAACAGGGGTAGAAAATGGCTAGAATCATTCCCATTAGTTAAGCCTAAGAAAAAAAAATCATGGTCCAATTTAGGGATGAAAGGATCCAATAAGAAAAGGTGAAGAAAAAATTCAGCAGCAGATCACCATGCCAATAGGAATGGATTAAATCAAATGGAACAGATTCTGGAACTGGTCCTTTGCCAGTATTTAACAACATAATGGGATCCCCTTTATAGATTTCAATGCTCTCAAAGCGGTTTAACTGATTTCTTGGACTGACAGACCTAAGTAACTTTATCTAAATTAATACTGTGGTCTGTTTACAAAATGTTTGTCAATGCTCGATTTCTCTGATCTACGAGGCGCATCCGGAAAGTAGGTTTCCCTATTTAAAAAAAAAAAAAAAGAACTCACACTTACAGGAACATATTTATTGGCAACAAGTACAGCAATGTTTCAGCTATTTTTCAACATAGCCACCACCAGAATTGAGACACTTGTCGTATTGTGGGATCAACTTTTGTATCCCCCTGTCGTAGAACTCTGCCGCCTGTGAATGGAACCAGCGTGTGACAGACGTCTGCAGCTCTTAGTGACAATCTCATGCAACAAGGATCGCGATATCTGTGGAAAATGGGTGCTCAGCTCCGTAATCGTGAAGCGACGGTTCTCCATCACGCGCAAGCTCAACAAGATCATCATTGATGAAGGATGGTCGCCCACTGCGCTCTTCATCATGGACACTTTGACGACCTTCGGAAAACGGCCTACACCAGCGACGCACCATCTGCTTACTCATGATGTTCGGCCCATAGACCTGACAGAGCTAACGATGAATTCCAATTGGCGCAATGCTTTGTGCATTCAAGAACTTTATCACTGACCGAACCTCGCAGGCGGCGGGAGAAGAAATAAGAGCTTCCATTTCGGACCATTGCTACCACGCTACTGGCACGAGGCGGGACCTATCCGGCTGGCATATGATTGATACGTCATAGATCTGTTACGCATGCGCAATTGACACGGCTAATTACATTTACTTTAAAGGGGAAAACATCGGGAAACTTACTTTCTGGATGCGTCTCGTATTATATTTTGTGGGCAAAATGCTCTTCCAAAGCAATTCCATATTTTTCAGGAACAGCTACGGGTGTCTTAGAATGTTAATTGCTAACCTCTTCACGAGCGACTTTGAAAACCCAAAACATTCCATTAAATGAAACCCGTTCCGAGTCAAGTACAGTATGTGTTTTAAGAAGAAGGCAGGTAACAGGAAATGCAAGCAAATAGAGTAGTATTTAATGAACAATATTGTACACAGGTTTTTCAAAAAAGTCGCCCATGGTGTTTAGGCATGCATCCCACCGTTTGGGGAGATGGGAAATTGCATTCACGAAAAAAGATGTGGTTTGCTGTTTGAATCAGTCTGTAACTGCTTCTTGCTCCTCCTCGTCAGTGTTGAATCGTTGTCCCTTGAGGAATTTCTTCAACGGTCTAAAGAGAGGAAAGTCACAAGCGGACAAGTCTAGGCTGTAAGGAGGATATTCGAGAACCTCCAATTACTTCTTGGCTATTGCATCCACAACAACTTTTGCACGACATACAGGCGTGCATTGTCGTGGAGAATGATCACACTTGAAGATAGCAAGCCACGTGTTTGTTTGTTTTTATAAACATCTGTTTTTCCACAGACTTAATTTCTCATCTCCCCAAACAGCGGGATGCGTGCCTAAACGTCATGGGTGATTTCTTTGAGAAATGTGTGTACAATACTGTTCGTTAAATACTACTCTATTTGCTTGTTCCCTGCCTTCTTTGAATGGGTTTAATTTGAACACGCCTCATATATCTGGTATTTTATAACTAAATCTTTCTTGTGAATTGGAGACGATTACTTTTTTTCAAGCATTTTATGGCTTAAAAAAAACCTAAATTAAACAAGTTATAGAATAAAATAAATACAAAACAAAACAAAAAAACTGCAACTTAAAAATGCCAAATACAATAATAGCCTTATTAAAAATAATTCTAGGTCTGGTTTTATAAAAAAAAAATTGTTTTTATAGGATTAAATTGGATTCATTTCCCTACTATACTGGGAGGACTTGGAAAGTGATGTCATTTTCTCGTGGGCTAAGTTTGTGGAGCAGTTTTCAGATGTTTATGTACCGTATTTTCATGAATATACCCCACACCCTTGTATGTCTTGCAAGGTATCCAATATTATTTAAATCAGAAGATTAATAAATATAATTATTTCCAACATTGAAATCAGTTAAAAATTGTAAAAGTAGTATTAGCAGTATGAAAATATTTTTATAATTTACAATATGAAATCACATTAGACTACAAATGAATAGGAATAAAAAATATGAAATTTTGATCCTATGTGGTCATGCTCTTATAAACATGTAATTTGAAGATGCATGTGCGAGTTCTTTACTGTATATGAAAAGAAAACGAGACAAAATGAGCTAAAGAATAAGAGATGGGAGAGGAGTTTATTCAGTAGAAAAAAAAACCCACAAAACAGTTGAGTTGGAAACTCAATTTATAAATTAGCAGATGATGGGTTGTAAAACCCACACCCTTGTATTCCCCACACCCTTTTCAGGAATTAAAAAAGGGTATAACCCACAGAGTATATTCACGAAAATACGAATACTTTCAACGTAAATTAACTGTATGTACAAGTGAATTAACTTTTCTTCTTTAACTTTTGTAGGTGATTTTGTATTCCAGAGTTGCAAAACAAAAAGAGTGAAAAAAAAACAGAGGAGACTTGTGTTTGCCGCTGCATGCTGTACGAATATCACAAGGGGAACAATGGAACTGTCACTCAAAAAAAATTTGCAGATTTCTCTGAATGCAATAAATGTCAGCAAATAACTGCATTGGTTTGCCAAATTCCAGTCAGGCAATTTTTACCACTCTGATGCCCCTCATGCATGAAGGCCAAAGGAGCTGTATAATAATCTGCTGCATGCAGATCCTCATCAAACCACTGAAGATTCATCCAACCATCTTACTGCATCAGTCAACTGCTCAAGGGTGTCTTAAGATAGGGAAGGTCAATAGACAAGGTGTTTGGGTCCCACACTGATTACACATGATTTTGACAACATGATTTTTCTTCTGTAAGACAGCCCCAGCAAAAAATCTGATATTGGCTGGCAGTTCTGCCCCATCAACCTTATTCCCCTGACATTGAACCATCTGATTATCATTTATTCAGATTTCTGCAGTACTTTCTTAGTAAGAAAAAGAATCCAAATGATTTACTATTTCAAAACTGGGCTCTTGGACTTTTCTGCATCAAGTTTTCATGTTTTTCACATTCGATTTTTATGGTGGCCAAGTGTGATAGGTATATAGTTAAGAAATATTTTTCTGTTACAAATGGCCTTTATCTGCTTTAAAAAATGGCATTACTTTCTGATTGCCCCAAAGAATCAGAGGCCGTGGCCTAGTGGGGAGGTATATTTATTTAATCAAATCTAGTTCCATATTACAAATTAGAGATAAAATAATTCAAAGAAAACTAAATGACTCAATGATTGTTTCGGCATTTTTAAAATTCTTTAGATATAAACTTGTAAAGATTTTTATAATGGCTTTTTATTATAATACAAAGAAAAATGGACACCAAGCTGAATGATATAGTAAACTTTTTTAATTTTCACACTTCCGTGTTACACCATTAATCTCAGGTACAGTCAACCAAAGGAAATAATCCACACGAGTTTAATATTTAATATTACATTTCATGCTAATGTGTTGTTTTAATAGCTTTTTTAATTATAATTATTTAAATTTAATAATCTTAATAATGTTAACTCTAAATGTAATATTAAATTATTAAAAATAAATTAATATTGAAACGGTAAAACTTAAGAGTAAAATTCAAGTGTGGATTATTTCCCTTTGATGACTGTACATACATACATAACACTGGTTACCAAAAAAAAAAAAGTATTTTTAACTTTTTCCTCTTATAATTTTGCAGTTATGCACTGATATCGAATAAGACATTAGTTTTTGTTTTTTTAACAGCTCTTGCTTTTGAATATTTTTAAACTATTCTCACTTAGATGTCACGTGCAGTTTTTTTTTTTAAGTTTAACTCTTCTCAGAATTTTTTTTTTTAAACTTTCGATATGTCTACAACTCGGAGACATTGTTGACATAATCCTGTTATATTTGTGGCGAATATGTCTTTAAAAAATATCAAAAACCTATCTCAGACTTTGTTAAAACTACGTATTTTCATTACTTTCAGCAAAAATTGTGCAATCAAGACAAACAATGGGTGACTCATATTGTATGCCAGAACTGTATTGTGTGTCTGCAGCAATGGTCAAGTGGAAAAAGAAATGCTATCAAACATAAAACACTAATGACCTCAAAATCACCACGACGACTGCTATTTTTGTGTCTAAATAATAGCAGCATTAATTCTAAAAATCGTAAGAAGTGGTCATGTCCAAACTTGCCCTCTGTTCAACGACCTCTCCTATACTTTGGTGATACACAAACTGCATCATCTAAATGCTCCGATGTTTTGCATTTCTTTCACGCAAGTTTCCAGGATTAAGCACAGAAAAATTGAAAGCGGGTATTTTTGATGGAGCACAAATTAGACAACTTGTAAAAGATCCAAGCTTTGTGTATTCAATGAATTAACTCAAATCTAAAGCTTGTAAATCGCTTACTTTGGTGATTAAAAATTTTCTCGGAAACAATAAGTCGACAACTATTCTGAGTTAGTTGAGTGTATGCTGTCTAATTTGAAAGATCTGGGCTGCAATATGAGTATCAAGTTTTATTATTTGCACTCTCATTTAGATTGATTCCCAGAAAATCTTGGCGATTTCTGTGAAGAGCAGGGTGAAAGATTTCACCAGGATATACGTACAATGGAAGAGCGTTATCAAGGAAGGTGGGACGTCCATATGATGGCAGATTACTGTTGGAGTTTATAAGGAGATCAACCTGAAGCCATTCCTTCAAGAAAATCGTAGAAAAGGACATTTCATAGCATTTAATAACAAAGAAACTTAGAAAAAATGTGGTATTTTTGGAGAAAATTGTAATTTCATCTAAATAAAAAAGTAGAGCTGATGCAATAAACTAATATTTTCTTCATAATCAGTGCCTTAGATATACCCTAAAATACATATTAAACTTCAGGAAAAAAATTCAGTGTTGACCAGTATAATAGAAACATTGACAAGAATTCGTATATCAACAGGAGTAAATTGTCCACCAATCAGGGTGTGTAAGTGGCACTGAAGAACAGGATGATGTCACAAATAATTGGTTAACTTCTTTTAACATTTAAGGAAGTTCAGGATGGTATCCTTTCAAAGGTGACTTGATTATTGAACAGTTTTCAGTGACATTACCCCATTCTCTATTATGCTGTTTGCACTACGCCTTAATCACGATCAAACAGAACTGTGCGGCTTGCTTCGGTTACCTAACCTCATTTACAGCTCGGTTAGGAGTCAGTTAAAGACAATTTGGCTCTCCTTTGAAGTATTTTGGTCTCCTTTGGCTCTGAGATATGGTATTTTATTAGTTTGATCATTAAGCGTCAACTGCCATGGGAGGCCCACTGTTAATCACAAATCACTCTCAAACTTCTTAACCCAAACACGTGAAAATTTATTTTTGGATACTTAGCAATAGCTTTGATCATATAATAAGCAAAAGAATGGAACTAATTTTGCAATTTATCTTATCTATTAGAATATTAGGGTGAAGTGGGGTAAATGTGAAGTAGGCTAAATCTGATATTGGTGACAATGGATGAACTATAAATAAATGACAGTTTTTTTATTACTACAAGGCAGAGTTTACATACAGGTAGCATTAATAATTTTATAGCATTCTATTAGTGGTAACTAATTATCGCACTTGAACCATTCTAATTTATCCCACATCTATCCCACTTCAACCTAATTCAATAGAAGCATTATGTGATTAACATAAAATGGCACAGATGTTGCAACAAGGAAAAGAACATAACAAAATCAAAAAAAGGCTCCATTAAGCATCACAAAAATGATCACAAAAAATGGTCCTTCCATGTGACTGGTTTGAAATTTGAGAACCTCATTAAGGAGTATTACCTCCTCTAACCCCAATGCATGTTTTGCATTCGTTTGCCATGATTTCCACTAGACTATTGAGAAGAGCCATCTCGTTTTTCTTTTAAGGCAGTTTTCTGTTCCTGCAGCGTTTAGGTCACATGTCTACTAAGAGCATTCTAGACATGTTCCTTGTGATTCAGGCCCGGGGAATGTGCGGGCCTTTGCAAATGCTGAATATCCTCAGATACCCTAATTGTCCTGTCCACACATGAACACAGACTGGACCAACTGTTCCAGAAAAAAAGACAAACGTGACCCAGAAGAATCTCCATGCAATACCTATGTAAAGATGTGAAGCAGTGTTCTGGCATTATGCATGATACCCGCCAACACCATGACTCCTCAGCCAAAATGTTTCCCTTCATGAATGTGTTGCTGATAATAACGAGTTGTTTGTTCGTGCCAAATCAGCTGATGTCCAGAATCACTTTGAATAATGAACTAAAAATTGTCAGAGAACATCATCCTGGACCACTCCTGATTGCCCAAGCATGATGCTCTTTACACCACTCTAATCTCTTCTGTCAGGGAAGCACTGATAGTGGAAAGCATTTGGTAGGCTTCCATGTACACTGCCCAACATTATTCAGTCAATGAGAGATGGTTCTGACAGAGATATGTATGCCTGTAGCAACAAAAAGGTCTGCGGTTATCTGTGGAGTTATCAGATTTCTCCCCCTTTTCACTGAAGGGTTACGTACTGATCCTCTTTGGTTATTGTGCTCCTTTGACGACCACTATCAAAAACATGCAACGCACGTCCTTTGGCATCAGCAACACTTTTCAAACGAGAAATGATGCTTTTTGCAACACCCTTTGTTGCTGCAACTTCAGTCACACATTTGCCCTGCCTCGTGCTGTCCAATAGCTCATCTGCCATCATAATCACTCAGATGTCATCTTTATGCTATATAGACTCAAGATTTACAGTATCATTCTCCAACACCTTTCACGTAACCTCTCCTTAACACTCCACTGCTGCCGATTTTGACATTTTGAATCCAAGCTCATTAGACACTTGCCTTAGAGTCAAATTATTAAGTAGCGTAAGAATGGAGCTACTTATTGATTTCACAACATCCGTCTGTTCGTCCGTCCCCTTCAAAATTTCTGTTTTTTGAGGTAGAAAATTGAAATTCGGAATGTAGCTTACTAATGGGCATGAGTACCTTCACTATTTAGTTTGGTTTTGATTGGCCCACTGGGGTCGGAATTACGGGGGTGGGAGTTAGAGGGGACCAAGTGATCTATGTGGTATTATGTATGTATGGGAGTGAAATTCGATATCTATATTTCTCTAGGCAAAATCTACATTCCTATGAAGTTTGGGCCAAATTGTCCCAGTGGGGTCGGAGTTGTGGGGGTGGCAGTCACTTGGTCTTTAGAACTATGGCAACATTTGGCATGTGATATATCATTCGATCGAAAATGAGAAAGGAAAGAAGATAGCATTGAGAAAATATAAATGAACCCTAAATTCAAGAAATTC
>JAHWFO010117560.1:669016-681934 GCA_023313115.1 Rhysida immarginata
ACTCAGGACTTCCGCTACTTTCCTATACCTCGTTTAAAGTGAAAATGTCAATATTAGGCCCAAACTACAACACACATAGCAAAAGGTAATGTTATCAATGCAGAAATCTTATTTTTCCCTTAACATTATTTTTAAAAAATATATTAGTTGCAATTTTTATAATATACTGCACAACACAGTCTTGTTCAGTGTTTTGCTGTGTCTGCATGCCTGGTATGCAATCCTGCAGAGAGAACTCGTGTTCTTTAGCAATTGTCAAACGCTGTATCTTATTTGTACCTATTGGGTTGATGCATAAATTGAGGTGTTACGGATACGAAGGGCGAACTCATCAAACTGAATACGAGAAACATGCGTTTGAAATTTTTGCTCTACCACTCTTATAAGTCGAACATTTTACTTTCAGCCTTTATTTTATACGATTAGGAGGGGCCAACTGAACAAAAGACTATACCACCTTATTCTTTGCTGGCTGAGAAGCCGAAAAATAAAATTAAAAAAATTAGAACCCTTCGTATCCACAGCACCTCAATTCGTCCCCTTTTTAATTTTATTATTTATTTATTTATTTTGCTTTGCCATGCCAAACTAAACGGGATGAACTTATGCATCAAACAAATAATTTTGATCGAGTCTTGTTTTATTTATCCAGGTGTAGCAGCTAACACAAGTGGGAGAGTTTAGTTTGTAGATGCCATTTTCATTGTAATGGCTTCAATTGTATTCCATTGTTGATAGCAGTATGAATGTAATGCGGTTGTATAAGCTTTTGGCCTTGAATAACTCAGTAAGTTCTGAATTTCTTGATTGAACTTATGCTTATGCTTCCCTGCCTGGAAGGGTGTTTGGATCTTACCATGATTTTCCGGTTTTATTAATCCAGGTTTAGCAGCTGGCTAATTTCTGTGTTCAGTAGTTTTAAACTCCCCACTCCCTTTGGGCCCAACATGTGGTTCATTTTGAAGGATTAATTCTCCGGCCAGAATGAAATTTTGCACATCTGTTCCTCAAATATATCAATTTTGCAATTTACACGATATCGAGCCTCATATTTAAATTCAATATCACATAATCTACTTTCATTATGGCTAGAATCAAGATGTAACTGGTTTCATGCTTTCTTTGGAATTGTAACCCAAATCATGTACTGATCATTTTCATTAATTAAAGCAAAGCTAACCACATGAGCCTGAGACAACCTCAATGTTCATTTTTAAAAGTTTGTGTATGTCAGCAACAAGTTGACCCTACTAGAGAAACCATGCTAAATCAAACTGGTCTATAGATGAAATAATTAATAATATCATAATAATAAACATGTAGAGACATACTAATAGATTAACAACATGCTTTGGGGTTCTTTGGAATGACTTAGAAAATGGATGGATATATACTCTAGAAAATTGTTGAAATCATAAAATCAACCAGTGTTACTATTTTGTGTTATATGCATTATTTATTAAAATACAAATTAATAAATACATAAAATTTTAATAGGACACATTTTAAGTAATTTATTGAAGAACTTTTTATATTAATACAATTTTTAAAATTTTCTTGGAAATTTTTATTACCGGTATTTTATTCTTAAAATCTTCATGTTTTACTTTCTAATAAAGTAAAAATATTATAAATATTCCAAGAAAAAATGTGTTATATGGACTGATGAACTTGACATTCATCAGCAATTTTTCAATATTTTCTATTTAATATAAAACACACCCTATGTATACTGTCTTTTTTCCTGATAGATCAGGTTTTACCCTATTCTGATACACTGTTTTCCTTGATCAGTATCTATCACTACGTTTACATGCACGTTTCGATCCGGATCGACTTGAGTTAATCCAAAATTGCCTCGCGTTTACATGCATCTAACTCGATCCGGATCGAGTCCGATAAGATGCCCTGTGGGTAAAGCTCTAGATTAGGAAAGTACGCCAGACTTTGTCATCTGCTACAGAATCCGCCATTGTTGGCTCAGTCGGCCTTATCACTTGAATTACGCTTCCTCTAAAATACAGCTGAAATGCAATTTTTTAAAATTTTCTCATTATTATCGTCTGGAAATATAATTGACAATCAATAAATTTTGTAATTATTGATTTTTTCTTTAAATTTTGTTTTCAATTAAAATTTTCTATATAAAAATAATAAGGTTGAGGTTATTTATAATGTTAACTATATATCAAGTTTTTGATTTATTTACCTCAATATAATAATCCTTAATAACTTTTAAAATGCATTTGCATGTTTAAGTTTTTAATACTTATTTTTATCAAAATATAATTTTAATAGATTTTATCAAATTAATTTTTAGATTTATATCAAAAACTTCAATTTAATAGTTTATTTTAATTGTATTAAATAATAAAAATTATAAAATTACAATTATACTAATTATAAATAATTATCAAATTATAATTTAATAAAATAGAAATTGTTAAATTGAAATTTTTGATATAAATATAATATTTAATTTGAAAATAATAATTTGATAAAAAATTATAAAATTAAATTTTGATAAAAAAATATATATAAAACTCCAATTTGATAGACAATTTGAAAATTTTTAATTAGGAAAAATGACATTTTGATAAAAACAAAGTTTACAAAAAAAAAATTTTAAATTTGTAATATTTTAAAATTTATTCATTTATTTATTTTTAGATATTTATTGTGTTGAGGTATAAATCAACCAAGAACTTACTTCAGCTAAAATTTTCTATATTTTTTTCTTTCAACCAAACAGCAATTTTTTTCTTTCGATCCGGATCGGGGTGTTTACATGCACATTATTGGATTGACCTCTTTCCTGAGGCATGCTTCCCTGGTTTCAAACCACCTCTTTCGACTGGATTGAACTCGATCCGGATCGGGGTGTTGAAGCCCGTTTACATGCCACTTTTTGCAGGATTGACTTGAAACTGGTCTTTCGATCCGGATCGAAAGTGTGCATGTAAACGCAGTGTATGAGCCTGGACAAAAGGAAGTAGGTCAATGCCTGAGACTAGACTGTCACTTGACATGAGAAATAGTATAAAATATGCTCAACTTTGCAAGTCAACAGTATTATCCAAGAAATGAGCAATTTGTGGTTTCAGTGTTTGAAATGTTAATTGTAGCTGCAAAATGATAGCAAAGTCCTTTGCAATGTTTTAAGTCACACAGTATTTTACGTTTTTACAAATTTACTACAAAAATTAATTTGTTGCTCATTTAATGGAACAATATTTAGTCTGAACAATATTAATGAAGAGCAACAAAAATATATTTGCTGTGAAAACAAGTTATTACAGGTATATCTCTATGCTTTAGCCAGATGTATACTTTTTATTGATGGATGTAATACAGAGACATCCCCTTTTTGAGATTTAAGATTTTCCCCATATTAAAAAATAAATTAGAAACCACCTAAATTAAATTTTAATTGTAGAATAAATATTTAATTCTTTAAAAATGTTCAATATATCCAACCAATGATAATCTGCAGCTCTATTATTCTTATTTGTTAAGCCTTTCATGACCTTATATGTGGGACAAATGCTAAAGAAAAAACGAAACTTTGCTTGCCTGCAGGAAACTCTTGAAAGAATTTTTATGCCACCAACATCAACAACGAAAGTGCGACAACTTGAAAAACAACAGTCGTAACAGTAAAACATTCATCTAGCGAGAGTAAATTGTAGAAGCTATAAATTTTAAGTCTTGTAATATTTATTCTTTATGGTGTGTTTTTTTGTTATCAGTAAACTCTTATGTAGATGTACAATATACAGCATTTAAAGAAAACTGGAAAGTCATTTTATCCCAGTAACAATAAAATATGAGATCCATTAATGCGGTTTTCATTTATCCACTTTTCGTGGAACCAATAACTCACGTAAATGAAGGGATTAGTGTTTTTGTTTTTTTACTTAAGCGTAACTTGTCTAATTTGTTATTGGTATGCACACAACCACCTCTCACAAATCCATGGTAGTTTATGTTGTAATGAAACTGAAAAGTTGGATAAAAGAAGAAACAATTTTTTTAGTATTGGGTTAAGTTTCAATCAGACCTAAACTATCCACTTTAATTACTGAAAAGGTGGTACATGTACAGATAAAATCAGTACAATTAAGTTTTTTATTGTTGTGTAAACACAAAAAAATATGATCTTTGTAAACAATACTGAAATAATATTTTAATTCAAATACATGTATACTTTCTGCTAACTAGCTGTCATCAGGAGTGTAATTATACAGGTGAGTGATCTGTGTGAATAGTTAATTGATTTCCAACATCAGAAAGCATCTATTGCAGCATTATCCCTTCAGGGCATAAATGTTATGCCACAGAAGGAATCATTAAAGCAGTAAGCAGGATGAAAACCAGAATTGTAACGAAAGGAGAGAAGTACAAAATGGATTACGTACAATAAATAATTTGAAAATACAAATCAAAGACT
Source organism: Rhysida immarginata (assembly GCA_023313115.1). Classification (NCBI taxonomy): domain Eukaryota; kingdom Metazoa; phylum Arthropoda; class Chilopoda; order Scolopendromorpha; family Scolopendridae; genus Rhysida; species Rhysida immarginata. The sequence continues at coordinate 673,467 of JAHWFO010117560.1, forward strand.
GTACAAATATACCAGTAGCAAAAGGAAGAAAAACATTAATGTTAGAGCAAAAAAATGAAATCGATAAAATGCTATCTATAGTGCATGAAAGTTACACAAATTATTTGCATGTTAGATATACATAATGAAACAAAAAAACGGACATATATTTATCACTGCCTTTTACTTAAAACAACACAAAATTTGTCTTCAATTTCAGTATATTTTTGCCAACAATTAACAATTTTTGAATTCTGCCTTTAAAAAATTATTTTCCCTTGAAACAAATGGTATACTGCTGTGAATTCTATATCTGAGTTATAAGTTTTGGCCTTGAGGTCTTACACCCATTTGGAGCATTATGTATAGTAGTATATTTCAAAGTCTCAACATGGACTGCCACTATTTTTGTTGAAACAACTTATTAACAATTTCTCCTCCCACCTTTTGATTGAGCAGTAACATTGCTAACAGCATTCTGAACTCATACCATCTTTTTCATGTATCAGAGATGTACCCTGGCTTTTTTGGGGGGAGCGGGGTCAAGGCGCGTCGCAGCTCCTCTACTGAGCATGCCATGCCTTTTGCTTTCAATGCAGCTTATGTAAGGTCTCACAATATGTTTCAGCATTGACTGTGTTACCCCGAGGTAAAAAATCCACAAGCAAAACACTCTGCTTATCCCAAAACAAAGTGCACATGATTTTTTTGCTTGTTTTGCTTCTGTGATGGCATGCTCAGTAAAGGGACCATTTTGCTTCACAATGACTGTGCCAAAACAGCCATGCTGGAGTGGGTAGCAAATCAGGCGGCCAATTTCTATAAGTGGCGTAATATAGGTGGAAATTATGTTGAAAAGTATATTAAGGTCCAGGCTTTCATATAAAAATTAAGGTGTTTAAAAAATTCCCTTTGTTCTTTTTATTTGTTTTTTTTTTTAAATCAAAACTGTACTTACTTAAAAAACACTCCTCGTACACGCCTAACCAAGACTTAACAAAAAAATCCATTAGAACTGATAAAACGTTCCGTAGATGCCCAATCAAAGAACACCAGAAACCTATCCAATCTTCAACAATGCCATCACTAAACACATATTCCATTTTCAATTGTTAACATAAAATCATTCAAACTGACAACTCTGTCTCAAATCAACCATAAAAGAATTTCTGGAACCACTGTCCTAATGCCACCAGATGATCTAGCTTGGCTAAGTTATTGCCAACATTTTGAATAAAGAAATAGAAGGCCTCCACCAAATCATTATCAAGTCGTAACAAAACAATTCAATTAATAATAAAACTTCTGATAACACTTTTCCATGAATTGATTGTAGTATTAATTTTTTCAAATTAAGTTCATTTCAAAATGTAATGCAATAATTGCCAATCATCAAAGTCATGTTGTGGTGCCGATGTTGGATGGAACAAAGAATGCATTGGAATATTGAATCTTAGTTATTTCACAGATAACTCTTCAGTTATCATGATTAATATAAGACCAAGAATCTAACAATAGATCTAACCTGAAATTTTAAACTTCCTATAAGCAACTGAATTTTCCTCTCTTCCTCCTCTTCTGGAGTTATTTTTTAATTTTATCACTGCAGAAGATCAAACTGCATGCACATAGAGTGCCTTTATAACCAGAGTATGGCCATATGTGGGACAGTTTTCTATTGGTCGTTCATTGTCACGTGTTATTTTCCACCATGTTGTGTCCAAATTGCAAATATTTAGCATAGAGTTGTGTGGATGCAAGACGGTTTTTGTAATTTTAAAAGATTTTAGTGACCACAAATGCCTTCCTGTGTGGTAGTAGGGTGTTCTAATTGCTCTGAAGATGGTTTATAATGATAAGTTTTCCTCGCGATCCAGAAAGACGTTAGATTTAGGCTGCGAAGACGAAAAGAGAAAAGTGGAAACCTTTTGACAATAGTGGCCTTTGATATACCGGATTTATTCTACTATAATGCGAAAAAATTTTGGTCTAAAATACACCTAAATTTGTGGGACAGTATTATAGAGCTGCAACGACGGTGGCAAGAGTGAGGGGGGTCAAACAAACTTCGGCTGACGGAGTTCCAACGAAATTAGCGTAAAATATACATCAAGGTGCATTAATTATACAGTATATACAATATACAGTTCATTATACATTAATTCACTTTTTATTCAAATTTCCCGTTGCCAAAAGCTAATACGAAAATAATATCTCAAAAAAGATGGCGTTGATCTTTCAAAACTGCTTTGATCTGACAAAGTTGCATTTTTTCCGATCATATGAGAAGGATATGTAAGAACATATGACAAAGAAGTATAGTATTGTGGATTTTAATAAAAAAATTTTCAATTAGTTTCATTGAGAGAATTTAAGCTAGACTTGGTGTGCTACATAAATGATATTTTTTCACTCTGTTTGGAAGTGGAAACAACGTTTCGGGAATTAGAGCGGTTTTTTCTCGAGCCTAATGTTCAATGCAAGAAGCTTGTTATAAAAACCCAAAAAAATAGTGACAAAATTGCAAATGTTACATTCCCTCGTTGTCATAACATAAAAAAGCAAATTCTTTAAGAGATTTGTTGTTTTTCGTTTGAAAATTGTTGGTGTTTAAAAAAAAGAAACTTATGAGTGCAAATGTATGGCAATGCGTACCATATTGTCAAGAAATTAACTTTCAAGTTTTACATCTTTAGAATTTCATCTGTAGTTTGTTGTTGTTGATATTGTTTAACATACAGACATGTATTTAAACTGTATATGTAATTTCAAAAATATTTGTTCAGATGTTTTTAAAATACATGTTTCCCTTTATTCAGTCAATAAATTAGCCATTTTTTTTCTCCATATAAGCTTATCTGTTTTATTTCGTTTTTTCAGTAACAAAAAATTATTCTTTATTTTTAATAATTCCTTGAGTTATTCTTTAATTATGTACATGTAATGTTTAATAAAAATTTTGATAAAGTAGATATTCATTTTATTAAAAAAAAAAAAAAAAAATTAGTGACCTGATTAATAATTTAATAAGTATGCAATGGGAAGAAACAAAAAATACATTTTAATTTACATTTTTTCATTTCTTCTGATAATTAAAAGCGGACTTTTATTTTCAATTCGAGGTTTTTTTTTAATGCCACCTATGCAAAAATTTCTTTTTTCTGCTACACTAATCTATGGCAGATTGGACACAACATGGCTGCCATGCCTCTCACGGCCACACTCTGGTCATAAAGGCACTCTACATGCAAAAGGGAAAGGTAGCTTCTCCAATTAATGCATAAATTTCTAAATGCCTACTTTCAGCTCATGTGGACATCTGAAAGGGGACCAACATACAAGTTTTACACTTCATTCAAATATTAGGTCAAAATTTTAAGCACTATCATTTCTCCTCTGAATAGCTTAACTGCAAAATTCAAAATTTCAGGCCTAACTGAAACAGACCTTCAATGTTTTTGGGAATTTTTTCCATAATTATTCGATATGATCACTTTTCAGTATCATTACTATCTTTAAAAAAAAAACCCTATTTTTAATGAAAATTTTTACATTAATAAAAACATACCGCACAAAGCAATTACAATCTTTAATGTTGGAAAGAAAATATTCCTGAAAACATATTCTTCCAATTTAAAGTAAATTCTCATCAACTGTTTTATTTTCACAAACGAGTACCATTTTAAAATCCTAAAAACTAAACCGAAATAAAAAACATAAAATACTAAAAAATTATTTTATGTTTTTTATTCCAATTTTGGAAGTTTATCCAACAATATAAAATTGTCATATACTGTATTAAAATCACTGAAAAACTTATAAAATCTCATACATTGAGAAGGGAAAAATGAAAAATATAATGAGAAGAGAAAAATGAATAATTAATAATGAATAATATAATCATCAATGTTCATAGTTAAACAGTTCACTGAGGGAAGCCCCTTCATGAGTTCAATACATTTAATTAAGTTCCAATTAATTAAGTTGGGAAAATAGAATTGATTATCACAATAAAAAATCCAATTATTTGCCAACACATTAAACACTGGGAACTCATGAACTTCAAATGGATTCTTAATATTATGCATCTCAATATTAATAATTACAGTAAAGTACAGTAGAGTAAACACCCTAGGAAATTAAAGTATAAATATAAAGATAATTTCTAAAAATATTAATGAAGAATAATGATAGTGGTCAAACGTATCAAAGTTTAATTAAATTGGATTATCTTAACATTAAGTAAAATACAATGGGACCCCATGTAAACCAACACTTACATAATGTTATTTCACCTAACATGTTGCAAAACCTTGTTTAAACCTTTTTAAACCATTATTTTAGTATCTGAACTTTTATTAATTTTGTATAGACTTAATTTTCAAAATAAATTATCTTAATTTTTTAATAATTTTCTACTAAAATAACATACTGTTGACAATACTTAGCACTATTAAGGAATGTAGCAATGTTTTCTGAATAAAATGTACATTTAATAAATATAAAAATGATTTGGAATTGAGAATTGTAAACAAATTATTCATTATGTAATTCAAAACTATCAGATTTCTTCACAGATCTGCTGGCAGCTGATAACAGAGATTACTTTTGGTTAGGTTAGTTTTAAATTAGTCTTAAATTCAGTTTCTTGATTCTTCGAAAATCGCTTGTGTCGAAGCGTTTCTTACAGCAACATCAAACTAACATCCTTATTACCAAGATAATGCACAATTAACTCATCTGCTTATTTCACGCATAATAAGACTGTATTCTACATGAAACTCCAGTACCACCTTTTGGTCAAAAATGTAACTAATAAAAATATTTTTCATTATAAACAAAAATTCCCCAGGTTTCTGAGCATTTCTGTGCAAACCGCATCGTTTTATTGTAAATAGTTTAATAATTATAAGGTTTTAAAAATTCTACGGACTTTAGGATCACCCTGTATATAAAAATTTGAATTATTTAACATGTTGAGTGTAAAGCATTAAGGGCCTAAATGGTATTTCATGGATAATATGATTAATAAGACATAAGTCAAACACTTATACTAAATATACAGCAAAAATTCAAGGCGTGATCCTTTGGGTTATTTTAAGAATCTTTTGTCCTTTGATGATTTTTCGGAATGCCATTTTGTTTCGAAGATACAGGGCAATAAAGGTTTTTCGACAAAACAATCTTTTATTACCTAATATTACACGTAAAGTTTCTTAATCTGCAATAACTGCTGAAAATAACTATTGCCAGCTAGGATGCGTGAATTTAATCTTCTCACTGACTGCCGAACTCTTCCAAAAACACCAGGGCTGTTTCTTTTTGCATTACACCCATCAACTATCTGATTTCTCAAATCTTCTACATTTTCTACTGAAGTAGGGTCAACTAACGACTTAAGATGGGGATTGAGCAGGGCATAACTGAGGTCCATCTCGACAAATCCAGCGGTCTTGTATGTTGCATTTAAAAACTCACACGCAAACACACTAAAATCCATTGGTGCGCCATCGTGCATAAACCACTACATTTCTTGTTGCCAGTGTGTTATATCCCTAGACAGACAGGTAGTGAGTGTTCCGAAAAAATTTTGATACACTTCACCAGTAAGTCTTCCTGGTAGAAAAACCAGTCCAATTAGCCACCCAGAAACCTTCATTGCCTTGTACCTTCGAAACAAAGTGGCATTCCGAAAATCATCAAAGGACAAAGATTTTTAAAACAACCTAAAGAATCACCTCTTGAATTTTTGCCATATATTTAGTACATCCAGTATATAAAGGGTATACATTTTAAACATTATTTCACAGCCCTCCTCAAGGCCATTAATTTTTTTGAGGGAGGCCACCAAATGTTTGAAAAGGAAATGCATAAATAAAGTAATTGAATTTTTCTTTTCTTGATGGGGGCCATGGAATATTTTAATTTTTTTAAAGAGGGCTTTTATATTCATAAGCTTGAGAAACACTGATCTAATTAATCCAAGTCTCTAAATTCATCGATAAAAAGCAATATTTTAGTAGTCCAAATTGGAAGACATGATGTTTATTAGAATTTTTGAGGCAAATGGGTTACTTTTGGGCACACAGTCATTACTTTCCGGAAAAACAGGCTACTTCTACACTACACTACAATGATGGAAGACACACCTCATTTTTATGAAATCTGACTTGCATGTTGGAACCCATGCTCACACAGCAATAGCATATGTGATTTTATAGCTTTTGTGTGGTAACCTACTTGTGTAATAATGTCATAGGTGTAGAACGGCTAAACTTAGTGAATTTGATAGAAGAGTAATCGTGATCAGGTGCCACATTGCAAGCACATCTATTCATAAAATTTCGCGAAAATTATCACAACCACATTCAAATATTGGTAATATCATGAAGAAATGGAATGCTACAAGCATTGGAACATGCATGCCCACGTCAGACGTTCCCCAAAACTCACTGAACATGATCAACGGGTGTTAAAGCGTGAGGTTCATAAAAGCCCTAAGAAATCACTTCAGCTCATCAACAAGCAGTTCGAACAGGCAACAGGAGTCAAGTGTGCATTACAATGCTTTGCAGAAGGAACTGCATGCACTCGGCATTCATGAATATGTAGCCTCAATCAAGTCAAACAGCTCACCAAACAACAAGGCTGTCAGACTCCAGTGTGTTTGAAACACTGACATTGCACTGTCGAAGAATGGAAAACATTTTATGGAGTAATGAATCACATTGCACTTTGTTCCAGTCGGATGGGCATTTTTGGGTATATGCGAATGCCAGGGGAGCACCTTTTACCTGAGTGTATTGTTCCAACCAGGAAGTTTGATGGTGGCTGATTCATGGTGTGGTTTTTCATGGCATAGCTTGGGACCCTTGCATGCGGTTGAAGTGCAAGTACAGGGTGATTCGAAAGTCCCCGAACTCCAAGTTTAAAACCTATTTACTGAAAAACTATAAAGATATCCATGTATTTCTGCTTGTAGCAGTTGTGTGTGACCTTTGGAAAGCACTGCACAACATGAGAGCACCTCGTGACACGAAGCTTGCATGGGCGAGAAGTGACGTTATGTCAGTCATGGTTTTCATGCAAGAATAGAGAGTAAAACTTCATGCAGTAAAACTCTTGCGTTTAAAATCTTAAAACATTATCAGTAAGCAATGAGTTTTTCCAAATTCAAAGAATGAAGCTCTTGCACCACTCGAATTCTGTATGGCCATAACTTTAGATGTTTTGTAGCAGTCTGGCTGAATACGAGGCCCCTAACTCTTGAGACAACCACCAAAGTGATTTTCGTGGAGAGCGCTGCAGAGAAACCTGAATTTTTTCCAGACACGTGGTAGTTTCCACGGCCCGTTGGCACTTTTATGCTTATCATAAACACTGCCTGTCTGGTGAAGCTGGCATACAAGATCATACACAGTTGTTTTCCCTGGTACAGTATAGAAACACCAGGAAACTTCCTTTGAAAGTGCTGAATGCAATGCTAGTACAATTTTTCCGCAAAATAAACTTCTAAGAATGTCCAAATAGGGAGGGAACTTCTAATCCACAAGGAGATTTGAAATACCGGATATTCTAAGAACGTGACTGTTATTGCATGAGAACCATGACCGACTGAACGTCACTGTTTGCCCATGCTTGCGCAACCGTCATGTCACGTGGTGCTCTCATGTTGCGCAGCGTGTTCCTAAGGTCACACACAATTACCACAAACAGCAATACTCTGATATCTTTTATGGTTTTGCAGCAAATACGTTCAGGGACTTTCGAATCACCCTGTATTTGAACTCTAAAACCGACAAGGGCATTTTAGACAATCGAGTGCTTCCTAAGCTGTGGGAATTTTTTGGGAACAAGGATTGTTACTTTAAGGACTATAATGCACCATGTCATGTTTTGGCTTCCATAAGGCAATAGCACACAAGACATGAATATCCATCAATTTTTGTAGGCCACACAGAGCCTTAACCATAACCCAATCAAACATTTATACGGCGAGTTGGAACGTAGAGTGAGAGCTAGGGAACCATGTCCAAAATATACTGTTGACATGGCTAGATTCTTGCAGCAAGACTGCCAAATACCAGAAGCTGTTTATCGGTACCTTGTAGAACTTATGTTCAAAGGATGGCCGACATATTTTCAGCACAAGGAGGTCCAACAAGATATAAAATAAAATATCACTTCTCTCGTACCTGTGTACTGTCCGTTCCAGTACTGCAGGGTTGTTTACTATTAAAAAAAACTGGTCATACACCCAAATTAATTTTCTTTTTATCCCAGTAGATTTCTCCTTTGTTTCCACTATATTTTATCTACATATATAGAGATTTTATTATTAATTGACTGTTTTACCGCAAGCTTTGGTCACCATGGCACTGTTGTCATCTGCTAATGTCTGCTCGAGTGTAATGGCAGTATACATTGATTTACCCAATAAAATAAACAGGTGGTGGCCTTACAGTATAACAGAGGGACATCAGGAGTTC
>JAHWFO010117560.1:691934-716831 GCA_023313115.1 Rhysida immarginata
AAGAAAATTCCATGTACTAAGGATTATTTTTTTATGCAAATAAAACATTTTATTATAAAATAAATAATGAAGCTTAAATGATATTTATGTATAAATTAAATTTGGCAGATTTTCATTTACATAATAGACATAATAAATATTTATATAAATGATGATTGTTATCAAGCTTGATGGTGGTGCTATTGTGCATGAAGCTGCAGTTTAACATTAAATGAATCATGGATTGGTCAATAATAAATTATATACATTTAAAACATTTACAGAACAAAAGGGGAAAAGAAAGCATATAAATTATACACAATCATTAAATAAATAAAATGAAAAAGAAACGGACTGAATAAATTATTTGGGACTAAAAATAAATAAGGAGAGATGATTGCATGAATTTGTAAAAGCTGCCTGTTAATGGACTGGCCATCTTCAATGGTATCATGTGATCACTGTTAACATCAAGGATTCATTTCAATTAAGAACATGACAAATTTTGTAGCAACAGATTCATTAATTTGATAAACATCAATATAAGCTAGCTTAATTTTTTATGACTTCTTTTCCGATCTCAACATTATTTATATATAATTTTCACAATTACCCTTTAAACTCGAAGTAATGTTGTCTTTTTTTAAAGAAAAAAAAAAAGTTTTAGGGTCAAGTGCTTATACATACTTAAGAAAATGCAAATTAGTAGCCACAAATGTCAGCTTTCAATTAAAAATGTTTCTTAAAATTAAATCTTAATCATCCTGCATCTATAGCATTGACAAGATTAACATTAAGAAATGGGATCCAACCTTCATTTCCTCTTAATGAACATGGCCGTGTGACAAAAACTTTGCTCTGAAGGCCATCCATTCTCAAAGTCTGCGCCCTGATGCTCAAATTGTATTCAGGATCCTTCTGCTGTAGATCATTACTGCTTTCACATGGAATTGGTAAGGGTATAAATCGAAAACGTGATCCATCTTCAGTGAAAAAATCATCTTTCTTCTTTATGTTATCAGATTCACTATCCTCCCAAGCCAGGCTGATGACCCATTTAAGAATAGGGCCATTTGGCTCAACAGGATCTTCCCATTCAATACGCATATGAGTGACATTGAACAATTTCAAGTCAGTGATTGATGGTGGGCTGGGAACTAGAGAGAGAGAGAGAGAGAGAGAAAGTATAAAGTATATTAAAAAAATTGACGATTTAATTATATACTGAGTGAATCCAATATAATGAAGAACCAAAATTTCTTTTGAAATGTCAATTACATTATTCCCAAGCAAAAACGAACCATTAAATAAACGGAGTGTCTATTTCCACGTACGTACGTAGAAATAGACACCAGGCTATTTCTACGTACGTACGTGGAAATAGATAGCAGTCAAAGGGCCGGCTATCTCTACATACAGTTGCTATGTAATGATTGTCAACGTGACCGGAAGTTCCATGTTCGTAGAAATAGCCCGGCCTCTGTAGGCTAAGCTATTTCTACGTACATTAAACGAACTAATTGAACTGGGCACGAATTTGTAAACAAAATTCTCTAAGAAAAATTTGTGAACAAAACCTCTAACAATTTTATTTCTTAAAATTAATAATTAACCGCTAATAATATCTAAGCTTAGATTTATGACATGATGTTGTTTACGTCAACTTCACCACGTGTGTTTTGATTGTTTTGATTTCGTGATTAGGTTAGGTTAGATTTTCCATCTCATTAATTTCTTATCGAAAGCTTTCCCATTGAAAATCTTTAGTAATATTTTCAAATAGATTCTCAGTATATTTTAGGAAAATTGTTACTAATTGTAATTTGGGTATTGATCAACTTAATGGTAATTACTTTATGACACAATCCTTATGTCATGGAGGCAATTTTTGGGATAAATTTGACATTTCCTTCATGGAATGACTTTGCAGATGGTTTAGAAAAGTTTTGTGATTGTGCCCTTGTTTGTCATTCGTGACAGCAAGACTACTGATAAAGAGAATGGACATCCTGGAGCTAAACCAATCGATTTGTCTGTCGGATTTCCATGTAGAAAATGGGAAGAAAATTTCAATTCATTTTTATGATGTGGCCAAACAAGCAAACGGATATGATTGCGGACTCTATGCTATTGCATTTTGCAAACTCTTATACAGTAGTCATGATCCAAGTCTCTATAACCTAGATGAAGCAAAACTTTGTCAACATTTGAAAAGAAGTTTGCAGAGTGCTCAAAACAATTTGGAAGACGTTCCAATTTCAAGTGACAGAATTCCCAAGTCTCCCATTGTCAATATTCATTGTCCAGACTATTCCTTTTGTCGGAAACCAGATGATGGAAAATATATGGTCCAATGTTCTGAATGCCAAAAATTTGGGGGGGGGGGGGGGTCAGAGAAATTAAAAAAGCTGAAAATTATACAGTCGTTCCTCCGCAAGTCAGAATTCTACAAGTCAGGAAATTCCACAAGTTGGCAATTTTTTCCTGAAAGCCAAGATGGCAGAGAATGACTTCCGATTGGAGATTTTGACAAAAATTAAATTGGTGACAATTATTACAATTAAAACATTCAATATTAGTTAATTTTATAGTTCCGTTAACGCATACAGTCAGACACTTCGTGATTCGCTAATTCACAGATTCACCAAAATTTCTTTGGAACTGAATTTCTTTGCATCTGTGGTTTTTTCGCACATCCACAATACTGTATTCTGTAGTTACGTCAAACATTTGTTTATTTTTTTAAAGGTAATGTATTAAGCTAACCTTTAAATGAAATTAAAGTGTTTGGGAGCATGACTGGGTTTCAACTATAGAAACAAACATACATTACCCTTTTTAGTGACTCTACCAAAAATCCGTGAATCCTCCTCATTCGCGACGGGTTCTGGAACCTGACCTCGCGAACGTCCGAGGTATAACTGTACAATCTATATTGGGGGGGGAGGGGGTCTATAAAAGTTAATTGTTGAAATTAATATAAGCAGACTTTCTTCAAGTTGGTTATTTTCCACAAAATTCAAAATGGATTTTTGGAAAAATGGAAATGGATTTTGATTATAGAGGCACCCCTTCCCACTTAAACAGCTACATTTTTCCTTAAAATGTAGGAAATACTGACTTGCGATTAAGATTGCCTTAATTTGAAAAGTATCACTATATTTATTCTTTTCAATTTTTCCTCGCAATATTCTTCTTCAAAAGCTGTTAATTTTCTGAAGAGTACATATTATGAACGTAATTTGGCAATAAAGTAGACGCGAATGCCTATCTTGGAATTCCGCAAGTCGGAAAATTCCATAAGACGGCAAAGCCCTGGAACCGAAGTTTCCGACTTGTGGAGGGACAACTGTATCTGTCAAAGATGCCTTTGCTATGCTTGAATAAAATTTTTACTACATAAAACTACTTCACCGGATTATTGAGAAAATCAAGATAAAATTTTTTCTATCAAATTAATTCTTAAATTAATTAAATTAATTTCACAAATTTAAGATCACAGCAGACTAAGAATTAAAGTACGTGGAAATAGCCTGGAGACTATTTCCACGTACGTATGTAGAAATAGCCTCAGCCTTAAATAAATAGATACCATCAATTAATATTTTTAAAGATTATCCACTTTAAAATAATCTTAATCAATGCAAATATTAAAATCTTAAAATTAAAATCAAAAATCTAACTCCATATCAGTATGAAATAAGATTTCTATTTGACTAAACATTTGGTATGAAATTTTCCAAAGCAAATCACCCATACAAATCATGTTCATTTCATAGTCAGAAGAAAAATAATAATAAAAGAACTCTTTTACATCTACTTTCGGGATAGATTTCTAAAGCCACAAAATAACACAAATTGAGTAATAGCTAGAGTACAAAATTTCAAATCATTTCAAATCAATGCTAATTAAATCACTTCTTTTGAAAATGTGCCAAAAAGATCAAAAGAATTTTATTATATTCAACAATTGGCCAAAATAATATTACAAATACTGTATAATTTGACAACAAAAAAATTAACACTTGGTATTTAATGGCAGTTTTAAAAAATACACTAAAACCTAAATGAAACAGAATCCCAAAGGAGTGGAGAAATTTCTGCATCATGCAGGCTTTTCATCATGTACAGGATGAAGCCACAAGAATCAATCTTCTTGAACTAATATATAAAATAGAAATGAATGCAAAGCATACGAATATCATACTGGGGTATTAAAAATCGGCAAGATTAAAATGATAAAATTTAAACAATAAACCGATCTCAATTTTCTTCAATAAAAAGTTTTTGACTTGAAAGTTTCAGTGTTCTTAGACAAGCTCAAATTGTATTAATTTCTCACATTTATATAAAACTTCCCATCTAAATCTCGCAGTTCCCACCTCAGACACATCTAATGACCAAGAAATTTTAGAAGGTCTGCTTCCGAGAGATTTTATTTTATCCTAAACAAAATTTAGAACAAAACAAATTATTCATAAACAATGAGAAGAAAATAAAAGTTTGGAGAAAGCCTCTTATCATTTTATTTATTTTTGAGAGCAACTGAAATTCAACTCATTCTATCGATGATATCTTTCTGAATTTTCACAATATTTGCTTGGGCTTTGGGCTAATAAATTATGCAAAAGACAATTTGGTAATGCTTGTGCATATGCAGTTAAACATTATTTAGTAAAAATGCTCATATTTCATCAAATATTTAATATTTTTATATTCTGATTGCAGGATGTTGTCTCTACTGTAGTTTGTCAAGTTTCCTGAAAATGGCATTGAATTAGGTTGAAAATCCTGCATGTTATAAACAAAAACTTACGAAAACATTTCGATTTTTTTAAAGAAACCTTAATATCTCCATGAATATACGTGCTATTCTCATACAAATGAACACAGATAAGTAAAAGAAGCCTCATAAGCATATGCTACAGCTACAATGCATTTCAAGCATTATTTTTTACAAGGTGATCCCAAACATTATTTTTTTTTGTTTAATTCATTACTGGTCCCCGATTTGCCTTCGGGACAAAACCTTCGATGAAAGATATGATGTGTAACATGCTCTTTACTCCCCTGAAATTTCAGGACAATTAATCAAGTATTTTTCTAAACATTCGACAAAACTTCTAAAATCGAAAGTGTCCGATTACTTTTGGGTAGATATTTGCAGCTGAAATCATATTAACCTCTTCACGACCAGCCTAAATTTTGAAGGATACCTCCCAAGACCAGATTTTATGTACTATCTGGCAAACCAATGATGAACGTGCGTTCGTCATGTACAGTTTTGTAAGAATATTTCTGTTTCAGAATCAATATTTATTTCAAATCAGGATCTTTGGCATCACAACTTGCATCAACATAATTATAATCATCCATTTTTGTAAAAAATGGAGCAAAAGCATTGTTGCTTACTGTGCAAATACAATGTACGACAGTGTTGAAATTAGCAATCAAAGAATAAATGCAATGGTTCCATCTATCGACAGGAAAATGGACCCATAAAAGAATAAACTGTTCCAAATGATTTTACTCTTTCATTCCTGAAAAACCACGTTTTCATTTCGTTAGCAGAATTAATAACTGAAAATGACGAACGCATGTTCGTCATGGTATTGCACAGAGGGTCTAGCTTGATGAACACACGTTCGTCACTGGTCTTGAAGAGGTTAATCTGAGAACAACAAAGCAATAATGATTAAATTATATATAAATGATAAAAAATTATAAATTTTTAATTTCTGCTATATTTCCATGTTCATAAAAGCAGCAGAGAAACAGAGTAATTGTAGAAGCTCTGCTCATTTACAAAACAAAATTTATAGTTTCCATACTACCATTCTTTGGTTTGAATCAATCACTGCCAAAAGGTTCCCTGAGGTGAACTCCCAAAATTATTTTACAGGGGGAAAGTAAAGATTTTATTGGAAAGTTTCACACATGAGAGGAGGAAGGAAATAAGCCCTCCCCTTCTTCCCAATGTGCCTTTAGTGTCTCCGTTATCAAACGGTTAGATCCCAGGCTGACACGAGACCAAAGTAATTATGAAGAATGTTACTGGCAACACTGACCCACCTAGGATTTTTTATTTTTTTTAAACAAAGCCAAAGTGATGGGGAGAACAATTAAAAAATTTAAACTGAAAATTTTTAAAAGCATGATTGACGTATACTTACTCCCAATTTCTGTGCGAACTGACAATTCTGAAGACGGTGGAGAACACATGTCACCAAGAGTACAAGCAACAACATGGATGCTATAATTTCTATAACTCTTCAAGTTTGTAAGCCAAAACTTGTGCAGTCCTTCGGGGATTATGCTTTCCCATTTGTTGTCATCAACATAAAAACGAAACTCCCTAATTATACCATTAGGAATTTCAGGATTTTGAACAATAACAGCAACAGATGAATTGGTTACTTCAGATAAAGTTAAGTTAGGAGAATCTTCAGGCTCTAGAAGTAAAAAGAAAGCATAATTATAACTATCAATTTAATTGCAAATTTGTCTGCATAGTGCATTAATGTTTATATATATATTTAAAAAAAATAATAAATAAATAAATAAAAATAAAAATAAAAAAAAAAGACACAAAATGAAAAAAAAATCTTAAATTTTGCCAAGAAACATTATCAATATACAAGCTAGGATAGTCGTAACTATTTCAGAGAATCCTCATTATACAAAGCCCATGCAACATAAGGATAATATAAGGGATCATTTCCAAAATCTGCTTTCTCTGCTTAAATTAATTGTTCAGTAAACTAAAAAAAGTTATTACATATATTTCTGAAGGAAAATTCATTTTGCACAAGAAGTTTTACCTTGGAAAATAGTAGGTTTTTTTGTAAAGAATTTTTATTGCATTACACAGGGTGTAAATTAAATGTTGGACGTTACTTGGAGCATAGTTTCCTAAGGACAAAATAAAATAAAAATGTTCTTGGAAGATTTTAATGGACGGATTATGTTTTGTGGAAAATGACTTTGAAATGTGATGTCCTTTCCAGCAGTGCAGTTATCACATCACAACATTTCCTGCAGAACGTTGCGTCCATCCGTGGCAGGGCCCTCACTGGGGGTAATCGTTCTGAAGCGCGACGACTGTACACAGAGAGGTTTCTACAACATCATCTCCCCAATGAAAAAATATTTCAACATTTGGATCAATGTCTGAAGGAGACAGGATCTATCAAGATAAAAGTGACAGACTGAAATAGATCACCATTGGTACGAGCAACTGCAGAAGAAGAAACGATGCTACAACATGTCAAAGAACATGCTGGAGACAGTACAAGAATTGCATTGAGGAAAGATGTCGATCACATGACATTCTGGAACATTCTAAAAGTAAACCTGCTGTATCCCTACCATCTGCAGAGAATCCAAGTTCTGTGTGTGGGTGATTTCAGTCATTTTTCTCGAAACGTATGCCATCTATTAAAAAACTTCCTTGGGAAACGATCCTCCAAATAGCGCCCTGCCATAAACAAAAATAATTAACTCCTTCTGTGGATCTTACTTCAGTAAACACACAAACAGTCCAACTGCTTTTCCACATGGTTAATAAATCTTGGTTGTGGAAAAGCAGTTGGACTGTTTGTGTGTTACTCTGCCATAAGATTGCCAAAACATGAAATAACCATAAAATCCTGGGTTTTGGAAAAGGAAAGTTTTGGAAATGAGTCTTCAACTTAATATTTCCTCTTATTAACTTTTACTACTTATCATCAATTGAAATAATATGCTCATTGTGAAAAACTTATGCATTTAAAATTGCATTTTATCATAATTTTAAAGAGATCTTCTCCAGGATTCTTACCCATGAGGTGCAACCTAAAGGCCAATAAATAATCAATGTTTATGTCAATGCTAAATTTAAAGTAAATCAAGCTATTTTGAAATTTTTAAACATCCCATAAGATGCTAAATTTATTTCGCTGATTTCTTGTCTGGTCAAATTTTTCCTGATTGGTGCAATTTCTAATGGTTTGCGTATGACGTAAATTTCTAAATTCCTGATTGGTGCAATTTCTAATTTATTTTTAAATTTTTCCTAAATTTTTAATTTAACATTTAATGTTACATGAGGTCTACAGTTTGCACAACTTCTGGTATTATAACAAACAAACAAATTAAAAAAAAAAAAAAAGTCACTTTGTCACATACAAAGGTTTCGTAAATTTCCAAAGTTCAACAATGGCAAGAAGCCATGTGAAAACATTCGATCATATTGAATCGCTCCACTTACTTTCCATGAAGGAGTGCTTTAAGGTAAGTTTGTTACGTGCAATAAATAATTATTGGGAAAAATTTTTCATATTAATTTATAATGCCCATTTTAGTACTGTATTGTTTTAATGATACTTAAAGGTTTTCTTTTTTTTTTTAGTGATCAGTCGAAAATATGAATAAAAAATTAAAAAAAAAAAAAAGAAAAAAATGAAAATAAATTTATGTACAAATTCATTTTGTGTAATTTGCATAAATTTATCTGTAAATAAAATATAGCAATAAATTCATTTCATAAATATATTCCTTGTTTTGTAAATTTTTTTTGAAAGAGTATGCTAAATAAATAAGAGGGGGCTCAATAACTACAATACAGGGTGAATCAAAAGTCTCCATACAAATGGTGATAATGGTGACTAATGTCTATTTTTCTTTTTGCAGTAGGTGAACCAATTAAAAGGAATGCCACTAACGAAGGAAGAACGAACGGATATCATTCTGTTGGCTGGGAGTGGTACCATCAGTCATGTAGCACATACATTCAATGAAATTCACGGGAAGCAGATAATCCATGACACTCATCCAGAAATTCAAGAGGGCATGTTCACATGGATTTTTACCTTTGGGGCCACCTAAAATAGATTGTGTACTAGAAGAAAATCCGTACTTTGAACCATCTTCAAAGGAGAATCACAATAGCTTGTAAACAAATAATGGGAGAAACATTGCCATGTTTTCAACAGAATTGGTTGGAGCACCTGTCACTTTGTTTGGACATGGAAGGGAAACATGTGGAACATATCTAGTAACTGTAGCAAAATCCCCATTTGTATGAAGACTTTTGACACATCCTGTACATGGGGTCTCGGGACTTAATAATTTTTCTCCCTAAAGTTAACTCTGAATAATATTTTAAAGTTTCCTTCTGCATAAATAAACTTTATTTTATAAAGTTTCCATTTCAGTGTGATTGTACTCTCTCACACCATGTATCTATTAATGTACACTGTTATGATCATACAAATCAGTAATACACACTTGTTTCAAACGTCCCCTTAGAAGCGCAATGTGACTCCCTTTGACCGTCACAAGCACTAAGTTCTCCTGTTCAGATTAATACCCACTATTTATATGTTTAGCCATAAAGAAAACAAAAAGTGGATCAATTATTCCCTATGATATATAATAACTTTGGATTTAGTCAAATTCCCATAGGCTCCTGAGCTATTTGCTAACAATGTACCATATGTCATGGATACACTTGAAATAAGGCAAAATGCTGCTTGTGCTAAAAGTATAGTACAGTCCTCATCCGGTAAGTTAAACCTCGACCTAGAAGGGAAGAAATTTATTCTATTACTAAAATGGGAAGCAAGAGGATGAAAAAAAATCTGATGTAGTACTAGTACTTCCCTGCACTACATCAGATTTTTTTTATCCTCTTGCCTCCCATTTTAGCAATAGAATAAATTTCTTCCCTTCAAGGTCGAGGTTTAACTTATCGGATGAGGACTGTACATACTTTCCCATAAGCTAAGTCACATGACTATGTGGGCCCTAAGTTTTCAGAAAATTGGCAAAACAAAGTTGGAGGAAGTACTGTATATAAGAGAAAGTAACATTTATCACCCTGGTATGAATGGCACAGTGGTAAACACTGTGCATTTTAGGCAGAGAGGTGCAGGTTCAAATCCTTGCAAGAGCATAATTTGTAAATTTTTCCCTTCGCCTTTTGTGCAGTAAAAGCACGTAGAATAAGTTTTTGCAAAACATTAACCATTCAAATAAAATAATGCTTTTTTTTTCTGATTGTTTTTCAGGTGCAATCAGAATCTATAATCTATTATTTTCTACCTCGTCTCCTTGATCTCTCGACTAGACGTGACTCTTCTATCGCGGCTTACATTGGCAAAACTTTCTGAATTTTCTGGTGCAGAATACGTCTCAACTTGTAATAAAGGGATTTCATCACATGCCATTGCTTGATATTCATGATAAAAGTGCTGAAAGCAAATTATTTACTGATACCAACTGCATGGCACCAAATGGGGTCATCTGGCAATCACCGAGTGACAAGTTGCATGACTTTTTCTTGAATCAAAAACATGCACCCCAAACGTTCTTATAGTATGGCTTGTTCTCTAGTATTCTAGTTTGATACCATAAATGATTGGAACACTGGTACAGAGAGAGTGAAATACCTAACACACCTTGATATGTGGTTTATGTCTGATATTTCACCATCTTCACCATGCAGTATAACAAAACTGGCAATCTCTCAGAATAAGTATTTAACTTCTCTGTTTGCATAAGTAATTTTACAATTGCTTCGAGGTGTTGAAAGATGTTGGGTACGAGAAAAATTTAAAATGTATGGTTCCATAGTGTGAAAATAATTCGGTCATTGCAAGCCGCAGTAGAAGAGTCACGTCTAATCGCAGAAGTACACGGGGTGAGGCCAAAAATAATAGATTTTAGATTCAGTTTAGATTCTATTTGCACCTGAAAAAATTGGGACACATGCTTTATTTTATTTGGATGGTTGGATGTTTTTTGCTAAAACTTGTTCTACACGTTTTTACTATACAAAATTTTTAAAATTATGCTCTCGCAATTGGAGACCCAACGCAAAGTGGCTGACATCTGGCGGTCAAAAAAACCAATCACTCGAAAACGGGATAAATAATGGCTGCCCATACAATTTACGTGTAAAACCATACATAAACATTACACATATAATAGTGTTAATTAGATATTTATATTAAATATTTTTTGAAAAGCGCATGCCTTACCTCTATTGTATTTATAGGCCTTTTTTTTTTACATATTTTTCCTAACCGTACACACATTTAATACTTAATGTTGCATTTCATCTTTATGTTGTTTTAATAATGTTTTAATAATTTTAATAACTTATTTAATTTTAATAATCTTAATAATGTTAATTTAGTTTTAATAATTTAATATTACATTTAGCGTTAATATTGAAACGGTAAAAGTTGAGAAATTGTTTTCCTGTAATATTTTTTGCCTTGTAATTTCTATTATTTCATGCGGTGCTTCCGAGGCATAATTCCCACATTTTTGAGGTACAATTCCACGTTTCATACATTCCATTAGAATTTCAAGTACCTTTTATCCAATGGAACAATGTTTGGCTCTGAGAATTTTTTCACCCTCAATAATGCCTCAGACCTTTTCTCCAACACAATTTTTCACACCCAAGAAGCTTAGTCCATCTATTTCTTACCAAAAATAATAAAAAATTATTTGTTTTAGAGGCATATTTTGCAAAGAAACAAGAATTTTTTTTACATTGAAATACTGTGGAAGCTATTTTATTACTGGTTTTTGAAGCCGACAGTAGCGTCATCTCTCGGTCGGTTGGTTCTCGAATTACACCTGCGCCACTCATATTATTACGCAGAGTGACAAATATTAGAGTTCTCACACTGTAAGGTGAAATGGAAGAGTTCACTTTATCGTGCTCAATAAGTAGGGATAGGTAGGGAAAAATGTTTTAAAATGCTCCGATTTTCTTAAATCCTGGCACTTCAACAATAGACTGCAACGAGCGGTTAAGTGAAAAAAAGCGGTTAAGGCTTGAGTGAAAAAAAAAAAAAAGCAGCTCACAGCTCGCGCATGAGGATATAAAGTATACTATATCTATGACGTCCCTACCTATTGAGCGTGATAAAGTGGACTCTTCCATTTCACCTTAGTGTGTGAGAATCCTACTTTCTCTTATACACTTCCTCCAATTTTGTTAGGTCAAATTTCTGTAAACTAGGAGCCTACACAGTCATGTGACTGACTTTGTGGGAAAGTATGGACCAATACCTTTAGCACAGGCAGCATTTTGCCTTATTTCAAGTGTACCTATGACATATGGCATATTGTATGTGATATTATAATTAAACCAACTGATCAGTGAGAACTTCCATTCTTGTAATAGAAAATTTTACTTTTATATCAAATATTTACAGACTAATGAATGCTTTATGGGAGTGTTTCGGCGAGAGATTTGCTAGTGTGCTGCGGGATTTTTCAAAAAAAATTAAAAATTGCTTCAATAAATTAAAGAATTGTTAAAGCGTTTTGTCCAGCTCAAGATTGAAGTGATTTCATTCTTGGAGGTTGAAAAAAATGCCACAAAAATTTTTAGATCTTTTTAGTGTGTCACAACATAAAGTTTGGGAAACACTGCTTTATGGCAACAAGATTAAATAGTTCATTAATCTTATCTTATATGAGCTCCTCTAATACTTAATATTCTAAAATAGGATGGAAGAATTGGGAGAGAAGAATTCTCTTATATAGTCTTAAATATTAATTAGACTTGTCAATCGCACTCTATTCCGATCGGATCAACTTGTTAAGGTTCAATAGCAAGTTTCATTTTCATAAATGCGTTTAAGAGCTCCGTTTCAGGTGCGGTTATTTGTTTATACATTCTCCCTAACTTAAGGCTAGCCTGTTCTGCAGTTGGGTTTGTTTCTGCTTTTACACTGCATCTTAGACACAATTCAAGACACTTTGACTACTAAAGTGTATCATATGTTGATGGCTCGCATGTTGACGATGTTTATTCGGCCACTTGGTCATCCTCTCCATGCTTGTTGTCGATATCTGGAATGCCATTTCGTAGTCACATTTTCTGAGGAGACTGTTCCCACCTTGATGATAATCAATCACTTGTCACTAATTACTTTGATGTGGTCTGCTGCCCAGCGTCGCCATCCCTTGGTCCGAGCTTCTTCCCACTCGTTCCTGACTGATTTTCTTCCCCATGCTGAAGTTCACAATGCCCCACAGGTTGTTCAGTGAAACCTTTCTTGCTTCCTTTGATTTTTAATCACATAACCTACTAACTTTCAGCAACACACATTTACAACCATGCACTATTATGTTATTGAATAATCGAGTGCATATTTGATCGTTTTTTCTTGCTACTGTTTTAGAAGAATTCAGAGTTTCATTTCACTATGCACATGTGGGTCCACATTCCTTTGTGTCAGTTATCTCTCTCAAACTTTCTCTCTTTGAACAATTACAGAAAGAACAAGAGCGCCAATCAAAGGCTTTCCCTCCTGATTTCCTCTCGAACATTTCCCCTCAAGGCTTTATCTCGTCCGTTAATCGTTGTCATGGCGACTCCCTCCATCTCAGTTTCTCCTCCCCTCCTTTCATTCGCCAACAATGATCACGTTTTTTTGGAGTGCTCACCTAGCTATGAAAAAGAGTAATTCAGTGAGGTGTTCGCAGTACGAGATCAAGAGAAAAATTTATTTAACACTTAAAATTAATGTTATAATAAACGCAAATTAACGATACAAAAATTTCACAATGGAATTTGTTGCGACATTACAGTTTGGAATATCACTTTAACATGGACATGGTTCGAAAGCTTGTTGGGCAAAAGTACTGTTATCAATAGAATGTGGATACCATAATGTTTTGGGAAAAATGGCATTTTTAACACAATTAGTAATTACTTGATCAATGATTTGCTTATCTGTGACGATAACGTTCTCTGTACTGAGGAAAATTCTACCTCATTTTCAAAAAACTCTGTTAGAGTACACTCCATGCAATGTGGTAGAGTTTGACTGTGTTGGAAGAGACAGCAGTCATTTTCCTTAATGCTACCACATTGTTGGTAGAATTAAATAGTCCGGAATGTTCAGATACACTCCAGAGTTCATGATTATTATTTTTTTTTTTTTTTTTGGTTTTAGGACAACTGCCTTCCAACAATAGGGATCATGCATGGATTTTTTTAAAAAAAAAGTAACAATAGTTTTTTATAGATTTGGACATGCTAAACATGAAAACTTGATTAAAAACATCAATAACTTCTAAATATTTATTAAAATTGGATTTTAAAAATGATTTCCGATTGGTTTTCCTTCAGTTGAGAATCAGACCGAATCGGATTCACATTTCATATCGTCACTTTCTTTTCGTTGAACTTTTGTTTGCTTTACAAAAAAATTACCATGACCGACCCAATATATAAAAAAGGGCACTCAGATAATTTGGCAAATATCGGCGTATTAATGGTTACAAACTTTTTTAGAAGCGACTAAATTAAGACTTAGTTTCGGCCTAAGTTCAAGGGACTAAAGGTACAGAGTCGAGTCACATTATTATGACCACCAGCTAATATCCCGAATAACCGCCTTTAGCGGCACGGACAGCAGCTGGATGGCGTAGGAGTGAGTCTATAAGATTCTGGTAGGTTTCTACTGGTAGATGTTGCCATGCAAACTGTAAAGCATCCGATAGCTGCTGAAAGGTACGTGGTGGTTGTTCCATAGCATGCACATGACGATCGAGGTGATCTCAAAGATTCTAGTTTGGGCTGAGGTCTGGGGAATTTGAGGACCAGGGTAGTGCTTGGAACGCTTAGTCGTGTTCCTCAAACCACCCCTGAACAATTGCAGCCGTATGACACGTCGCATTGTCTTGCTGGAACGTGCCATGCCCCTTTGGGAAGACATTCGCCATGTAGGGGTGTACTTGATCTGCATTTATGGATAAATAACCGAATCGGTTGAGAGTGCCTTCCACAGATATCAGTTGGTCCAGACGATGCCATGAGAACACTCCCCACACCATGGCGCTGCCGCCACCAGCCTGGATTCGTCCAACAATGGTTGGAGGATGCTTGTTTTCGGAGGTTTCTTGTCTCACCCGCCAACGGCCGTCACTTCTGCAGAGCAGAAATCGTGAGTCATCGAGAAGAGAACCTTTTTCCAGTCAGAAGTGGTCCAGTTTCTGTACTGTTGGGCAAATTGAAGCAGTTTTTGGCGATGAATCTTCGTCAGCATGGGTGCGGTGACCATCCGTCTACTGCGGAGGTCCATACGTAGCAGGGTCCTCTGTACTGTGGATTTTGAGACATGCCTGGTAGCACCCTCGTTGGTTTGAGCGGTAAGTTGGTCCACTGTAGCTCTTCGGTTGGCCTTCACACACCTTCACAGCCGAAGTTCACGTCTCTCATCAATGGCACGTGGTGCTCCACAGTTCTCATACCGTTTATTCCGAACGGTCCCATTTTCCCAGTCATGGTATACTTTAACTACAGCAGCACGAGAACCGTTCACAAACTGCGCCGTTTACGAAATACTGCCACCCTTGGCCCAAAAGCCAATTATCATTCCCTTTTCCAGATCTGATAAATCACGTTTCTTACCCATTGCAGTAATGAGTGATATGTTTTTAACATGGTGGAAACCTACCTTATAATAGTCACCTAACCAATTTCCAACACGTGACATAGTTCCTCGGCTGGTCAACCCCGAAGACAAACTATAATGTGGCTCGACCCTATACCGTAAATACGGTATTAAGCGCCCGGGCGCTTATTTGCAAAAATTCAGCAGACCCCCAGGTGGTTAATGCAGGCGGGCCGGTATTACAGGTCCGGCGCTTATAAAATTCTGCACAACTGTGATGGAAACTAATATTATTTCAAAATATTAAATTTTCCAAGCAGGATAGGAGTTACTTAATAAAATGGATCAAACAACACAATTTATATGAATTTAAAATAACTGAAGTTTTGGTTATTCATCTGCCATGTTCCTTAACTGAATCCAAAATTAGTAAAAGTAAGGATAAAAAAAAATTTTAAAAACACACTCTATCGCCATCTATTGATAAAGTCCTCATATAAAAATTAAATTAATTAATTGCCACTAACTGATCAATTATTTAGTGGATTTTTTAACCGATTCATGTATAGTCATCAGGAGTAAGTAAGTGTGCAAAATTTCATATCAATCGGTTAATAGGAAATAACTTTAATATCGATTACAAAATTCCACCTAAACAAACAGACAGACAGACAAAGTAAGTAGAATAAAGTGTCTTAATAAAAAGCAAGAAATTAGAAGACAATCATGCATGGTATATAATTTGTGGTTTAGAAGTGGCAGTTGGGAGAGCAAAAAATACCCGTGAGAAAGCAGCAAGAGAGGAAAAATCCACGACATGAACTGAAATAAGTGCCCGGGCGGTTATTGAAGGTCCGCCGCTTATTTGTAAAAATTTGCTAGACCCCCAGGCGCTTAATACAGGCGGGCCGGTATTTCAGGTCCGGCGCTAAATACAGTATTTATGGTATTTCCTTGACTTACAATCGCACTGTTTAATAACAGCTTACAAAATATACTTTCATATGCCTGTAAACTTAAAAATCCAGGCAGAAAATGATTTTGTTTTGAAGGAAAAATTTAATAATGTATTCTCTTATTTAGTGGTCAGACAATTGATGATGTTGTTTTGCATTTAATGAGTTATTACAGCTACATTGCATTAAATGAAAAAATCTTACACTTGAAATATGAGAGATAATTTACCGCACGAATATTGTAAGCATAATACATAAAAGTGTATTGCAAATAATATTTTTAGATTATTTAAAGAAATAATAAATAAGAAAGAAATATCAATATAAAACCGATGAACTTTATCTATTATTTTTATTAAGATTTAAAAATAAAATTTAATTTAAAGTGGGATGCTGAAATATATTTTGGTGTAAAGCACATTCCCGAAAGTTTGTTTTATTTTAAATCTTAATAAAAAGTTTACCCTCGTTTTTATTTTTCATATTATACTTCATTATGTGTAAATTGAAATTATGATTGGTTGGTTTGGTTTGTGAACGTCCTTTTCAACTGCCATGGTCATTTCAGGACGGCGTTATAGGGGCCGCAAATTTTGCCTCGCAAGGGTTCTTTAACATGCAGCCGGCAAACGACTACATGGGACCAACGGCTTTACTTCCCTTCCGAAGGAAGTGCGTGATCTCAGGATTTTTCCCCTGAAAAAATCCTCGTCGTCCTCGGCCGGGGTCGAACCCGCGTCCTCGGGCATCAGAAGCGATCACGCAACCCCTGAGCCACCGAGGCCGATTTGAAATTATGAAATAATTTATAACATGTGAAATTGTAAATTTTAATGAACATAGTAATTGGAGAAACACGTTGTGTTCACAATAAATAAAATAATCAAGTAAAAATAAAATGCTGTTCAGCCCCTGCCCCCTACCTCCACCCTCCCAATCTTCTTTGGAAAATTTCTCCCCCTCCCCCCCTTAAATGATGTAATGACATAATGTGCTTTTATTTAATTACATTAATTAAAACTAGTAAATAAAAACCCTTCGTTGAAAAGGTCTTTGAACTATTACAATGCAGATTTCTTTCCGACAGTGTGACGCATGCTATTTCTTCTCACTGCTGATGAAAAAAAATTTCTTTTGTCAGAGTTTTTGGGACCTGTTACAAGGTTCTAGGAAGAGGTTCAAGAAAAGGTACAAAACCCAATTAATTAATTTGGTAAATTAATCTTTAAATTTATCTTCTAAAGGAATCCCCTCCCCAAAAAATATGAAAAAAACACTTTCAAACAATAGGTTTCTGTTTTTTATATTGTTCAGATAACTCGCTAAAACTGATCTCAAAATTATTTTTTAAAAATAATATATAAATCGAGGCTTCATTAAAAATGTGCCTTCCCAAAGGAGGGAGATAAAATAGTCTAACATCAAATGAAAAGATCCTGACCTCTCCTAATCGAAATGTTTTTTATTCTGACTCTATCTAAATACTGGAGTAATAGCACCAACGAATGTGTATATGAAATTTTCGAAAACACAAGTCCAATAGCAATTTTTCGAAATCTCTCAAATTAGTCTGCCTTCCTATATGGAGTTAACTTATATGCAACTGAAAAAGTGGAATCAAGTTTAATGAAGAAATCAGCACAAAATAAGCACAACAGAATAGCATATTTATAAACATTGAATGGAATAATCGGGGAGGATGGAGATTCAAGAGTCGTCACCTCCACCCTGAAGATTTTTTCTTTATTAAAATGTTCTTAATTTATATTTCCCCCAATATTTTCGTTTATTACCATATCTGAAAGAATTTTATTTTTTATATTTTGCACTGTAATTTGAAATTTCAAAGTTTCATTTTAAAACTTCGTTCAAAATCTAAATTAAGTTTTTAAAACATTTTAATTACATTTGATGCATTTGTCTGATGCATTTTGGGGGCAACTGTCCTAGGGGGCGATTTTCTGTGGGGGGGGGGGGGGGGAATTTAACAGTTGAAAGAGCACAGTCCAAATAAAATCATTTGTCAGGGTGTTGCCAAACCCAAACTTGAACATCAGATTGGACTTATCACTCCAAAGAATGGCTTTCCAGTCTTCCACAGTCTGGGAACACTGCTAGCCAACCTAGTTTAAATGGCATTCTTCTTCTTATTTTCAGTTTCTTGTTTAGGCTATTTAATTACCTGCATTTATCTGGCTTGTGTATAGCTGCTCTACCATAATTAACCAAGCTGTGCACAAGTTTCAGCTGATGAGGGAAATGGCAGAGAAATATTTTTTGATTACAAATATTTCTTAGCAGGCTGAGCTCGTTTCTTACATCTCTATTCCTGTGCAACATTCCGAACATTTATGTGCAATAGTTGTATCATCCTGTTTTCATCTCTTATGACATCACTCACAGTCGATTTTGGTATGTCTAGTTTAGCTGCATTGCTCCATCCTAACAATAATAATTACAAATGTCTGTAACCATCATAGAAGAGAAATAAGATAGAGAGAGCATTCACTTGCGCAGTGAGCTATTTTAGATGCCAATATCGAAGCGAAATAGCCAACTGCAATTTGGGAACAGATGAGAGCGAAGTGGCACTCTTTACAATACAAAGACTGTGTAGTTTAGCATTTTCAGGAATATAATTTTCTGTTCGAGGAACTGTTGTTGTGAGGAGTGGCATAAGGAGAAAGTGAGGGCTTTGCGTGGTCTTATTTCTCCTTTATGGCAACCTCTAGAAATTAGCGTTAATTTTCTTTGAGCACCAAGAGATGGCATTAATTTGGGAGCACATCTTGGCATTAGTATTTTGTGCATAACCACTGGAAGTGAGTACTGCTTGAATTTAGTGCATTGAAATAAATTTTATTTTGGACCAGTGGTTTTTTCACAGGAGAAATATTATTTAAAGCTGGAACTTGGAAAATTCATGTCCATTTGGTTGGTTGTTTGGTTTGTTAGAATTTTTGGCGTCGACTAAGGTCATTTTGCACCTTTTACACAAGTTATATCTATACATAGCCTGGGACAAACACAAACATCCATACCCATGGTGGGATTCGAACCCACGACCAGGTGGGACTCGATAACTAGAAAGCCTACCCTCTCGGCCACCTGGCCGGCCCATGTCCATTTGGCACGTGTGTGTAAAAGTTACTGATAACATAACAGAACATCTATTCTATTCCTCTTTTTATCTTTCAGTGCCGAGGATATTAAATAACCATTGGATCTATTTGAAATTTAACCTAGCAGGGGATCAGCATACTGAGGCTTTGCTTGGTCTTCTAAGCTTGTTAGTAAAAAGACAAATACAAACATTCATGCCCTCAGCGAGGTTCGAACCCTTGATTAATTGGTTCTAGAATGACAAGACCTACGCTGAGGTGCTCTTGGCCAACATAACAGAACATCTGAGCTTTATACAGGGTGTTTATTTTATCTGAAGACATTGAAATATCTCGAGAACCACACATCGGATCAAAAAAAGTGTGGAATGAAAAATGTTCGTCTCGAAGGGGGACATCTAATGATACCAAACTCGACCCCCCACCCCCACCCCCTGGAGGTGGGGGAGGGAGGAGTTAAAAAAATTTAAATGGGAACCCCCATTTTTTATTGCAGATTCGGATTCTCCAGAAAAAATTACCCCAATTTGACCTACGATTCGAGTCATTTTGGTCACAGATGGCGCTGTAATCGACAAAAATCAAAATGGGTAAAAAATCGTTGAAAAATGGCGATATCTCAAGAAATAGGTATCAGATCAGCAAAATAAAATTAAATTGATTTGACATTCTTACAAATGCTACTTAATGACACCATAATTGCCACCCATCCCCACCCCTTGGGCATGGGGAAGCGAATTATGTCAAAATTTCCAGTGGGAAACAAATTTTTTATAGGAAACCTTGGTTTTCTTATACCATTCATTATTCATGTAAATTATTTCGCAGATGGCGCTACCATCGAAAGAATACAGAGAAGTTCATTTATTCATTTATTGTTAAGCAGAAACTACGTTTGGCGTTACCCAGGAAGAACGACGTGGACGTAGTAGTTTTCTGTTCGCTTTGGGGTGCTTGTTTTATGTGAGTCCCCTTGCCTCTCACAATTTGGGGTGCTGGTTTTAGGTGCGTCCCCTTGCGTTTCATTGTTCAATTACTTACGGTAAATGTTCGAAGTTTTGACCACCAACTTCAATACACTTATTTATCCTTTTTTCAAATGATTGCACACAGGACAAAAGAAGATATGGGGGAATTTCAGAGCAAGTGTTTCTAATACGTTCTATCATGTTTTCACAGGTTGTTGGCACTTGTTGGTAAACCTTATCTTTTAGGTAACCCCAAAGAAAGAAATCAAGCGATGTCAAATCAGGTGACCTAGCTGGCCAATTAATCGGGCCACCTCTGCCAATCCACCGTCCATTATAATCACGGTCTAATACTTCCCGTGCTGCTATTGAGTAATGCACTGGACAACCGTCATGCTGAAACAACATACTTTGTCGAACATCCAAGGGAACATCCTCAATAGTACTGGTAGTTCCTGTTCCAGGAAATTTTGATATTTAATTCCATTCAAATTACTTACTTACTTACTTTTCAAACCCGCTTATCCGTTAGGGTCGCGGGGGCAGCAGCCCTATGGAGGATCTCCAGCGATCGCGATCTTCCGCCATCAGGCGCATGTCCTCCCTGGTAATATCCAAGCGACTCGAACCCAGATTCTCCATGTAGTCTAGCCACCTGGTTCTAGGCCGACCCCTTGGTCTCTTACCCACCGGCTTGGAAAATAACAACTGCCTAGGAAGACTAGTTTGCGGCATCCGTATCACGTGGCCATACCAGCGCAACTGAGATCTCTCAATGCGGAGAAGTAGCGGCTCAACTCCTAAAGATTCCCTTATTGTGCTGCTGTACACTCTATCTAGTAGGGTAACACCTGCCACACCTCTCAGGAATCTCATTTCGGCCGCTTGTACCCGCGATCGCACTCTTTCGGTCATTACCCAAGCCTCATGACCATAGGTGAGAATGGGGACAAAGATAGATTTGAAGACGGAGAGCTTGGCTTTGTTACCCAGCTCTCGTTTCGTTACCACGGATCGCCACAGTTCACGTCTGACACAGCTTGCTGCACCGATCCGAGCATCCAATTCTTTCTCCTGCCGTCCATCACTCGTGAATGCAATCCCGAGATACTTGAATTTCTCCACCTGTCTCAATGAGGCTCCACTAACATGGAGAGCGCACTGAGCAGGCTGTCTTGAAAGGACCAGAACCTCGGTTTTAGCCACACTGATCTTCATCCCAGCTTCTTCACATTTGGCTGCAAACCGGTCTAGTGCATGCTGAAGGTTCGTGCGAGAAGACCCAAGCAGGACAAGGTCGTCCGCAAAGAGCAAACTCTCCACCAGGCAGTCGCCCAAACAAACACGCTCATCGCCTCGGCTGCCCCTGTCTATCCAGTCCATAAAGATAATGAACAAGATGGGCGACAGTACGCACCCTTGGCGGAGTCCAACACCCACGGTGAACGGTCTTGACTTAATGCCATTTATCCGGACACACATCTCAGAGCTTTCGTACAGAGACATGATAGCAACCAGTAATTGCCCATCCACTCCATACTCTTGCAATACTTGCCAGAGCTTCTCCCGAGGAACCCTGTCATATGCTTTTTCGAGGTCCACAAAGCAAGCGTAGACCTCTTTTGCATACTCCCAGGATTTCTCAAAGATTTGCCTTAGAGCAAAGATGTGATCCGTCGTGCTTCGGCCAGGTCGGAAACCACACTGCTCCCCCGACAGTTTGGAGTCGACTATTTCCCGACTTCTCTTCTCCAGACACTTAGCGTACACTTTCCCAGGAATGCTGAGCAAAGAGATGCCTCGATAGTTGTTGCAATCTCTCTGATCTCCCTTTTTGAAGATAGGGATCACAATTCCTGTCTGCCATTGCTTAGGGGCCTGTCCAGATATCCAAGCAACCTGACACACTCGAGTCAGCCACAGGATACCATCCTGATTTAAGGCCTTTAACATCTCGGACCGGATTTCATCATCACCTGCAGCTTTGCCAGTCTTCAGGGACTTAATTGCCCATCTGACTTCTGTTTCAGTGATACTACCGTGACTATTCTCCGCTCCAAGGTGCACCTCGTATGCCTCAGTTGTTGTTGTCACCGGATTAAGAAGAGATGCAAAGTATTCCTTCCACCTATGCAATACGCTCTCCTCCGTTTTCATTCAAATTACCATCAATAAAATAAGGACCAATGAGTTTGTTGCCTATGATTCCACGATATCGATATTTTTCAACGATTTTTTACCCATTTTGATTTTTGTCGATTACAGCGCCATCTGTGACCGAAATGACTCGAATCGTAGGTCAAATTGGGGTAATTTTTTCTGGAGAATCCAAATCTGCAATAAAAAATGGGGGTTCCCATTTAAGTTTTTATACTCTTCCCTCCCCCACCTCCAGGGGGTGGGGGGTCGAGTTTGGTATCATTAGATGTCCCCCTTCGAGACGAACATTTTTCATTCCACACTTTTTTTGATTCGATGTGTGGTTCTCGAGATATTTCAATGTCTTCAGATAAAGTGAACACCCTGTATACAACCTGTTCTATTTAGAGCACAACTTCCTCCACATCCACTCTTTGCACTTTTGTAAACATTTACTGATGCTCAAATAGTTTTGATGATATAGTGCAATATTATGGATGCAATCCCAGAAAAAAATTGAAATTAATGGATGTGGAATGGAAAAACCTGAAAGCAAAAGAAAAGAATTTCTTATCATAATCCAGAACAAAGAACAAGATAAGATTTATTGGATATGTACAGGGTGTTTCAAAAATATACAGGACAGTTCCGCTGGGAGCCTATCCTCTTGCTTCAGGGGCCGCTTCATATAATGATAATTGGGCAATTTTGTTAACCCATTTATGCCGAAATTGGTAAAAATGGAAATTGGTAAAGATCGTGTCACACTGATGGTCGCCCATCCAGTGCCTGATGTTGCTTAACTTCCCTGGAGTTACTGTTCAGTGAAAGCCCACCAGGCCACGCCCTCCCCCTCATCATCGTTATCATTTCATATTGTCACCTTTTAAACAAGTGCTGAGTTAACAATGAAGTCTGTTTCTACGATGTGTGAAAAGTATTGCCAGGACAGTGGACGTGAGATTACTTGGACTGTTAAAAGCTTTGTTATTTAGTAATCTTTTAAATTTTTTTTTTTTAGAAAATTAGTTAGAACTAATTTTATTAGTTTTAAATCCCTTTTTAATCATGTTCTTGTAATTTTTTTTATGTCTTTGTAAATTATTTTTTATGTCTTTACATGCTACAGAATAGAAATTTAAGATATGAAGTCTTAATTTCCATTTTTACCAATTTTGGCATAAATGGGTTAACAAAATAAAATTTCCCAATTATCATTTTATGAAGCAGCCCCTGAAGCGAGAGGATAGGCTACCCAATAGTACTGTCCTGTATATTTTTGCAACACCCAGTATATTGAAGGCCCTGCCTTCATTCTCAATAGTGAAGTTGAGATAAACAAATTTAAACTAAAGTCTGTTTAGTGCCAACCGACCCCACAGTTTACCTGAGGCAATAACCTACTTTCTTTTGTTAAGGCTCAAAGATATTGCACAAGCCTCAATTGAGGCTCAATATTGTTAAGGCTCAAAGATATTGAGGAGTTAGTACAGAGGGAAATAAGCAAAAGGAATGCAAAGATAAAGAAGTCAAGCTATTGCAGCTATTATAGTGAAATTAAAGAACGCTTGCAAAGAGAAAGATACAAGAGTATGAGAATGAAGGACAAGGATAGGGCATTATGGGCAAGGGCAAGCGCAGGAAATGAATGGAGGGCTGGAAAAAAAGGGTTTTCGGAGGATGAAAAGAAATGCAGAGTGTGCGGAAAAGCAGAGGAGACGGCGGAACACATTCTCTTTTTGTGCGAAGAATTGTAAGTAGCAAGAGAAGAGCACATAACCTAAGTAAAGTGGAAAACTGGGAAAACATATTATTAGGGGAAAATTCGGTCAATTGGCAAATAGTTAAATTTTTAAAAGAAACAGAGGATAAGAAAGGGTGAGGGAAGAGAAGTAGAAGAATAAACTAGCAAGAACCAAAATAATTTCTGTGGTGTTCATAAATAATCAATATATGAAAAGATTCGTTATGTAACTGTTTTAATTGAAATATATTATACATAAAGATGCATATGTAGTGAATGTGTATGTAAGCAACTGTGAAAATGTATGTATTTTCCACTTTATGTATACATAAAATAGGAAATAAAACTGAATTATCTATCATCTATTGCACAAGCCACAGAGTGAGTTAGGGTAGTGGCAAAATCTGATCTACCTGGATAAAAAAAAAAAAAAAAGACAGTATCAACAGAGAAAGATTTCTTTCATTATGATTTTTTTGTATAATTTATTGTTTTCTTCTTGCAGTGTTTTGTGTTATATGCATTATTTTTAGTAAAATATTGTAATTTTTATTGATAAATTTTTTATATTCTATTGTA
>JAHWFO010117560.1:732354-749899 GCA_023313115.1 Rhysida immarginata
TGAAATTTGAAATTTATTTGCCAAAAAATTACTTTTCTTTTTTTATTATTATAAAACATTCTGAAGGAATAAATTGGACTTTTTCCAATGGTTTTTGAAGATAATAATTCTAAAAAATGCGATTTTGCAAGGGAAGACTTACAAACTGGAGTTTATTGAATCACAAGGGAAGAGCAAAATGTATTAATTTATAGGTTTTCGAATCATTAAGCATTAAACAAAATTTGAATTATTGAGGTTTGGTTTATCGAGGTTAAGTAGAATAAAATTTGAATTATTAAGGTTGCCAACTTTGGTTTGGTAATGCCTGTTGGTAAGGAAGAAATGTACTATGCATGCAAAGTCTGAGGGAAAGTAGTCTTTGATCATCTTATATCAGTGCAGATGAGTATTTAATTTATAATGCAAATTATTTGGAGGATGATTATTTGGCCAATTGGAATAGAGTACACATATAAAGTCAATCAGAACTGCTTTCGAATGAAACCCAATCAGAAATACGAGGAGATATCAGAAAGTAATGCCATTTATTTTTTTCAAAGAAAATTACAAAATATACAGGTAAACAACTCAAGTGCAGCTGAAACTACACGTGTTTATTTACTTTTCCACATAAGCACCTTGATGATTTAGGCATTTATTCCAACTCAAAGAACTCTGTTGGCTGTGAATACTGCCATGGTACACGGCAGATTTGAGTTCCTCATCAATCTCAAACCTCTGACCACCCAGAAATCTCTTCATGGGACCAAAGAGGTGGTAGTCCCAGGGTGTTAAGTCAGAACCTCCCAACCGAAACGGACCAGTTCTGCTTTGACGACGTTGGCCACATCCGAAGTTTTTGTACTTAATAGCAAAAGGCTGAACAATTTTCACCAAAATTAAATTAATTCGCCATTGTTTGAAGTGGAAACATTCTAAGGCAATCCTCAAGAGACGTGATGGCGGAAGAAATAGAAAAGTGGAAGGAAGATTATCTATCCCCAGGGAAAAGACGTCGTAGTGTTGTCATGAAGTCGAACAGAGTTTCCTCTTTCTGGTCACTTATCCCGAATATCATGTCGCAGTTTAGTCAACGTTTCACAATAGGTAGTGGTGTTGATGGTTGACTCACAAGGGGAGAACTCTGAGTAGAATGCCTTGTATATCCCAAAAACTCTAAGCATAATCTTCCGAGCTGAAGGAGAAACTGAATTTTTTGCGAACCGGATGCTTCCACAACATGCTTGCAGACTTAGGCTCAGGAGTGAAGTGCATGACCCAGGACTCATCTCCTGTAACATTACCATTCAGAAACGCATTTTCCTCCTGGTTGTACCACTGCAAATATTGCCAGTCTGTTCTGTGTCTGTTTTGGAATCCAACGCGAGCAGATTTGCAGCATCCAAGCTTCTCGTGCAGTTATCCCAAGCAAATCTAAAGCGTATGTGAAACATTTCATTCACTTCTTTCAAGGAAATGTGACGGTTTTCTCTGATTGTGTTGTTAATGTCCTTGATAATGACTGGTGTTGATGCTGATGCAGGCTGCCCAGAACGCGGTTTATCGGCAAGGCTAACTCTTTCTTCCCGAAACATTTTAAACCATTTTGCACACATTGGACCAGTCCAGACACAGTAAACTTCTACCATTTCCCCATGAATTTCTGGGGGTTTCTTAGCTTTTGCGAAAAGAAACCTTATAAGAGCTCGGTATTCTTGCACTTTAGACAATATGAGAATGGAGGCCATTTGTAAAACGACTGCACGTGTGCAGGAACAATTCTTGATATTCAATGTCTGTGCATGTACTCAGCCTTCTTTTTGGCTATGTTAACTTTTACGTAGCGACTATACAGGGTGGGCAAAAAAAAACTCGCCACTGAAAATTTCTGACTCCAAAGGAAATGGTCTACAAATGGGTGAGCGATTCTAGAAAGAAGAACGCTACCATTAATTAAGGCAGGCATTAACATTTTTGGCCCACCCTGTATTTCCTCCATTAAAAAATAAATGGTGTTCTTTACGATATCCCCTCACAGTTATGTATGAAAACCAATCAAAAAACACCCAATAGGGAGGAGATAAGCTGATGTCAATTCGATTTATAAAAGCCCAGATTGACAAAATTCGAATCATAAGTGAATTTATTTGCTGTAACTTTGATTTATAGCAGCCAATTTTCCTCCAAAAAATACTCGATTTATGGAGGTTCTATTACTTCAAATTATAGAGGTTTTAGCCTCAGACTGCAAAGGAATATACTGAAACTTCAAATTAGGGAGGATTTCAATTTATCGAGGTTCTGTTACATGAACATAAAAAAAAAAGGCTTTTGTCCAAGCTTCATTAGCTAAAAATTTTTCTAAACAATAAACAGGGTTAAAAATGTAAAATTCATTTATCTTTTTAAATAGCAAATGTGATCTCCATTAATGCATCTAATTTGGTTTTAATGTTTAATTCAAAAAAAATTATGAATTAATTACTTGTTTGGAACACATTTCATTAATCCTATAATAATAAAGGATCAAACAGCATGATTTCCTGAACCACAGCAAAATCTGAGAATGCATTACACATGTTACTGGAGATATTCCTGTATGTCTTTCTCTTGATGCAACTGAGCAATTATCGTAAGTTGTATAACATAGTTTATGTTATAATTTAATAGTCAAACAATCATGCTGGAAGTTCAAGTTTAAAATAAGAGATAATTTAAAGAATGAATACCAAATCCAACAGGCTTGAAACTGTTCATTTTTAAAACATACCTGCCAATGAATAAAAATGTCCCTTCTGAGCAATGACTTCCTTTGTTCAAATCCAGCTGAAGTAACATTTGGTGATAATCCAGGCACTAAGAAGAATTGATAAATAAGAAATTATTTAATGTAAAAACAAAATGAATTGTTAAACTTCTTTGAACATGCACACCAATGATGTATCGATTAATTGGCAGATAATCAGTACATTTTGTCAGGTAATCAATATTGACTTTTTTGGCTGGGGAAGGGGATGAAAAAAAAAAAAAAAAAAAAAAAAAAAAAAAAAATCGGTTTTCATAACCAGTCATGTTTTTTTATTATTATTATTATTATTATTATTATTATTATTATTGAGAGGCACATATGCCAGAGCAAAAAAAAAAGCCAAGGGTGACAGAGAATTCAGAAAGCATTGGATTCAACATATAAAAATAGCATAAGAAACCTGTGGTGCACCCAGAGAGAAGGGCTTCACCCTCATTCTAGGCGAGCCACTGTAAGAAACATTATTACCTATAATTAATTAAATATGCATTTTCATATCACAATACATAATTATATTATATATAATCAAAGGCCGAAAACTCGGTAATAGGCCAATTTGTTAATTGGTGCATCCATATTAAGCATGCGCACACACTTCACGAACTTTCACCATTCAAACTAAAATGTAAGTTTTTTTACACTCCTCTGATGGGACACAATGCAGTAGCTATAGTTATTAGTGGCTGCTGGCTTGTGCATTTATATGCATCTCTCCAGCGTATTCCACATCAGTTTTAAATCAGGTTTAAATCTGAACAAAGCAAGCCATGGCACCAGTTTGATGTCAGCATGAGTGAACCACGCCTTTGTAGAACAAGTAGAATGGCATGGAGCACTGTGGAAAGAAGCAGTCAGAGTCCAAAAATTTCTGCTACTGTTACAGGAAGGTGATTTTCCAACATCTCTTGGTATCTGGGAACATTATGCTTTATGTCAATACCAGTTATGGGTCCCATGCCTTCTGCACAGAACATGGCCTACTCTGTATCCCCACCAGAGTCCTTCACTGTGGGCAAGAGGCGCTCTTAATATTATTTCTCATTTGGTCACCTCCAGACCCATATTCAAACATTAAATTGCTGGAAACTGAAAAACTTTCATCACTCCACATAACTTCTGCCCAATTATCACAAGTCTAATGGCAACACTCCTTATACCACTGCAGATGACAAAAAACATCCACTTTGAAACAAAAGGTTTCCTCTTTATAGCCCTTCCTGAAGAAGTCCATCTCATGAAGGACATATTGTACTGTACGATGTCATATGGGCCATGAGCTACAGTCAATGAGCAGGCATCTAGGTTAACTGGAAAAGCAGCAAGGATTCCCATAGTGTGCTTTTGTGATACTTCAGCATCACCTGATGAAAGAGCACGATTCTTGTTTATCCAGAAAACTTTGGTGTCATTATTGCAGTTTTCTGTTCATATGTTTGCACAGCGATCAAAGGATACCAAGTCAAAACAGTTACAGCATAAGCAGAGATCCCCCCCCCCCCCAATAAATGACCCCTAAAAACCACATTTGGCTTATGCACGAGCCAGAATTGATGAAAGCTCTTATAAGTGCAGCGCTCTTATAAGCAGAGTTTACAATAAACTAAATAATTTATTAATACTTTTAGAATTCATTTATTAACCCTTTCACTGCATAAATAAATTTCATGCTAAGATAAAGTTATTTCTGATAAGATAAAGTTATTTATTCTTCGCAGAATAAAACGAAGTCTTTAAAAGGCTGCAGAGTGAATCTGATTTCCGCAGCACATCTGTGGCAGCCATATCATTGATATGGCTGTCGACACTTTCGAGGAAAGTTTGGCATTTTGCACTTTAACCCAAAATAAAAATTCAAAAAAAGACATAACTGTACATTATGAAAAAACTGCATATAGTAATCAACAGATGATAATCTGGTAATAAAACCAAGGAAAGTACGAAGCAGCAGGGGGACTTCAAACAGAACCTGATTTGATAATATTTGATATACCTTACAGCACATTGTACAGGGTATATACAATATACAGTACATTAGCCAGTGCATTATTTAACATCTTTTTTCTCAATTTTCCGTTGTCAAAAGCAAATGCAAAAGTCAATTCCCGAAAACAAGATGGAGACAACCTTTCGTGTAAAAGTTACTGCGATCACCTTTCATTTACTACGCTAACAAATTCTCCCATCTTGCCTCTGTTTAGTCATGTATTGTTAATTGAACAATACAGGCACCTTATTAAGTAAATTCATAACAATAAAGGTGAAAAATGAAATAAGATTTCGTTCTTATCTTTGTTCAAATTTAAATAACTTTTTATTTTATAATAAACGACTGACTGTACTGTATAAATACTTTTAAAAAATTTACCGATAATGTTCCCTTTTTTTTAATTTCTGCTAAAAACCATTTTGGTATAAGAATCAGATACGTTATCATGAGTCACCATGCACACAGTACAATACTTGCATATTACAAAGCTCTTAGGCCAATGGGCTCTTAAGCCAAATTCACAACGCATTGATTGGTAAGTGATGATTTGTAATAGCACTGTAATTGCTATATACTGTAAACCCTGAAATATCTGCACGGAATTCAGCAATCTGTTCACCACACAGCCCAGCAAAAGTAAATTTTTTTGCCTCTGCTTATGGTAGAGTCATGCTGGGTTTTTTTTTTCACTTTTTGGGGTCAAAAGTTGGGGTCGGCTTATACACAAGTATATACGGTAAATTGCAAAATGACTTTCCACTAATGCAGCACCCTATGATAACTCACGGCTTTTTGGTGTGCTTGCTGACAGAGTCAAGGCCACATTATCTGTTGTTACATTTCTTTTAATCAAAAATAAAAGGCTTGAAACCACAATAAAATAGGAGTGTCCAGATACTTTTGGCAAGACAGAGTATAGATAAATTATGTTCAAAATTGTAAAAATTTTGTTTATAGTGCATCAAATTTTCCAACATAACTGCAGTTTATCTGAGATTATCTGTACAATGTGAAATTCCTTTTCTTGTAGAAACTTTCAAATTACCAAATGGTTTCTGTCCAACAGGTATACCTATATTTAGCCATCGTTGAGTCTTAGAAAATATCCTTTTAAATGTTGAATGGTTCTTCTTTTTAATTTAAAAATGGAGAAATTTAACAAAAGACAAATTTTTTTGATCTGAATATTTTTGTGACCATGAATAAAACATTGTTTGAACCGGCCACTCACAAGAGTGAATATGCAGTCAACAATGCTCGACATTCAGAAGATATTTTATTTTCACAAATATAACCTGCAGAGAGGGAGGGGCATTAGTTTTAAAATTTTATTCTTCGATTTTCAATTTAAACATTTTCAAATTTTTTTGCAATACATACAGGGTGTCCCAGAACTGAGTGTACAAACTTGGAGGGGAAGTAGAGAACATCGTTAGGAACTATAATTACATAGGAAAGCATGGGCAGAAATCGACAGATGTCGCTGTATGTGAGCTCTCAATGTCGACATGCATGGCTTCCTCATTGTAGACGCCGACTGCATGCCCCCCCCCCCCAGATCACCTGATTTATTATGTACGTCATGCCAGTAAATTCTGAAATGGACCTTGTGGCATGAATCTGCATCGCTGCTGCTTCGATCCGCGAAACGTCAGTTTCTTTGAAAATGTTCGCCAATCCATGTCGCGTAGGTATCATGCACGCATCCATGCCAATGGGCACAATTTTGAACACTTCCTGTGATACTTGTAAGTCATACAATGTACTCTTCTTGTGTAATAAAGCGTTTTACGCTGCTTTCTGTATTTTGGCCTTACTGTGTCTTTGTGTCTCTTTACCACGTGAGGGTGACGTTTTCGCCCATGTTTTCCTATGTAATTAAGGTTCCTAATGATGTTCTCTACCTCCCTCCAAGTTTGTACACGAAGTTCCGGGACATCCTGTATATCATAAACCCTGCAGGGAAAAAAAGGACCTTGGGTTTTCATTTTTTTTTTTTTTTTTTTTTTTTAATTAAATCCAAATTTTCAGGGATATACAGGGATATGTTCAAGAAAATACAATAATGTAGACTCAAAGCATTTTTTAACAAAAAAAAAGCCAAAAATAAACTTTAATGACTATGCCTATAAAATGAACTGAAATATTAAGAATGGTATCAAATTATTTAGTATATTGTTGCAATATCATTATACTAAAAAAAAAAAAAAAATCCTTCTTCCATTATCCCAGTGCTTTTAAAGATAAAGTGAGATTTTTCCCTTATAGATAATAAAAATTTGTGTGTAATTTTCTTAAAATTCTCTCCCTAAAGCATCACTCAAATATTTGTAAATGAAAAACTTAATTTAAGAATGACTGTACCATCACTTGGTGTCCTCTTCCAAACATAAGATGGATTGCTCCAAGGGGAATGTTCTGATGCTCCTGAACGACATAAGACTTTAAAGGTGTAATTTGTGTTTGGTATCAAATTATATAATGTATAGTTTGTTATATTTAATCCAACTTGTTCAACCTATGAAATACACCATGTATAAAGCCAATATAAAATCATTTAAAATCAGAAGCCAATATAAAATCATTTTGATTCAATTTGATGATTCCAAGGATACAGACATTATACAGGCATGCACGTGCGCACACACACACACACACACACACACACACATTCAAGGAAAAATAAAATTTACTATACATTTAGGAAGAAACGCGTGAACATTAACAGAAAAAGATTCATTAAATTTCATTTAATTCAATGAGTTAAACTTCAATCAAGACTGACAATCTATACAATTAGTTAGTAAATATAATAATCTCAGCAGATAAACAATAAACTAAACAATTTGTATAAGGGAGGGTAAAAAAAAAAATAAATAAATAAATAAATAAATAAATAAATAAATAAATAAATAAACTTAACAGCAATAAATTTCAACAGCAATATTGTATTAAGGGTTTTTTTGTTTTGGTTTTTTTGGTTAATGTTTATTTTTTTAATATTTATTTATTTTTCCCCATTGTACAATCTCAAGAGATCACTTCATTTTTAAATTCTATTCATTTAATCAATATCAGTATCC
The DNA here is from genome assembly GCA_023313115.1 of Rhysida immarginata. NCBI lineage: Eukaryota > Metazoa > Arthropoda > Chilopoda > Scolopendromorpha > Scolopendridae > Rhysida > Rhysida immarginata. The sequence goes on from JAHWFO010117560.1 coordinate 740,216, forward strand.
CATCACTGCTGTTATAATTATTAGACTGAACGTTTATTTGCTTATAAAATTGATAACTTCTCACCTTCCAGATCTGATCCCATTCAGAATAATAATGTAGTTGATAAAATAGCTGTGGAGGAAAAAGTTGCATTCCGTATGGAGAAGACCATTTCAAATTCAGCTGATGGCTGTTCACTTCTAAGGCAACCAAATTTGAAGGAGGATTTGGCAAAACTATGAAAATTTTATTAAAAATTAATTTAGTTAATAAAGATGGCAATTAAATACGAGTTTGTTTTGGTGGTAATCAAAACAATGTGTAAATATGTATTAAATGTAGCAAAGTCCCTCCAGGATTTTGAAGTCTTGCCCTGCAGTAGCAAAGCCACATATAAAAGAAAGCAGCGTACCATGGGGTAGGGGAAACGGGGTCTGGCAAAAACACCCAAGGTCAAAAGCCCCAACGTCCAAAAGCCCCTAAATGCTTATACTGCTTCAGTAATCCTTCATGTTCAGAAATAAAATTTTTATTAAGTAAAAATTAAATAATATTACTAGAGTGTAAAATTAAATAATAACATAAATAAATAAATACTATAAAAGGGAAGTACGCAATCTTACTTCCCTTTTAAATGGATCTTAACATTATTGAAATCGTTTTGCCAGACACCCTGACTACACAATTGCAAAAGAGTGCGACCAAAATATGCATTTTGAGCTTCAATGGAGCATCAATGTTATTTATGTTATTATTTAATTTTTACACTCTATTATTATCATTTAACTTTTACTTAATAAAAATTTAATTTCCTGTATGTGATCGTTTGTTTTATTTCTTTTATAGTTATTAATCACATAGTATTTATGTTATTGGTTTTGGATAGAAGTCATTTTTGTAATATTTACATTTGTGCCTTTTCTCTCGAATTATTTTCATTTATGTTATTGTGGATAACGCCATAATAACCGGAAAGGAAAAGCTCTTGTCCATAAAGAAAATTTATGTTATTATTTAATTTTTACACTCTAGTATTATTTAACTTTTACTTAATAAAAATTTTATTTCCTGTACGTGATCAGTTCGTGTAATACTTTTATAGTTATTAATTACATTCTGAACATGAAGGATACTGAAGCAGTATAAGCAGTTAGGGGCTTTTGACCTAACCTCAGGGGAAACGTACTAGTTTTGTTTGTGACAGATACGGTAGTATACGAGGAGAAGTCAATAAGTCACAAATGGTGATTTAAAATCTATATGTATATAAAAATGAATGTTTGTTTGTTTGTTTGGTACGTATTCATTCCTATACCATTCATCCGATTGCGATGGAACTTTGCACACTTGATCTTCAAAGCAAGAGGAAGGTCACTGTTTACCTGAGATTTCGAAAAAATAATTACTTTCGAAAATAAAAATGAATGTCGTTTATGAATGAATTTTTCTTTTTGGTCAACACATGGTGCCATCTTTTTAAAGAATTCTGGCGGATACATCCGGCCACAGAGGATTAAAAAACAGAGGGGAAACTTCCTATATCCACAAAGGAAACTTTTCTGAGATCACGTGACGAAAGTCAACCAATGAAATTTTCCTTAAAAACACTCCTGGCTTTGCGGTGCTACTGTCGGTTTTGTCATAATTACGTCATTCTCCCGCATATGGATTGTGGGAGAGACAATTCATATATGATGTCAGATAAATACATTGCTTAACGTTCTTTTCTTCGGAATTATTTTAATAATTTTATTCAAGTCAATTAAAAACTTTGAAAATCAGTTCTACAATGCAAGGTGGATTATCACAGATGAAAATAAATTATTATTGCATTACCCTGAAGTCTTATTGATGGTCTCTGATTACTCCATGCAACGGAGAGCTAAAATAAACACGAGTTCTTAACATGAGTGATCACGTGACGCAACTCAACAATACAATTTTTCATTTATATAAAACATTTTTTATTTTTTAATACAAATTTATGTGGTTTAACATTATATAAGTATTAATACATAAACTGCTTTATTATTTTACTTATTATTTTCAAAATCGTGTCCTCACTAGCGCCACGAAAGTAGGATTGAAAAATGACGTAGTGATTTCTAGTCACGTGGTAGAGTTTTCCATCTGTTTCTCTTCATCTGTGCATCCGGCGGCGTTGTTCGAGCTCTTTTTTGATGACATTTTGCAACATCTGAATGTGACTATATCGACAAGGTGGACAAATGAAAAAAGCTTAAAATATAGTAAAAATTCATATTGAAAAATCGAAAAAATTTCTTTCAAAATGCTCCCAATGGATTGCAACTCCAACTACGGCCCTTTAGCAGTTCAACTCGACTTCGCTGATGTTGGAATGTTGTGAAAGCTGAGTTTGAACTTCACACTAGAACTTCAAAGCAAGTGGAAGGTCGCTGTCTTCCTGAAATTTGTCAAAAAAAAAATTTCGTTGTTTTTCGACAAAATATGAAATTCTGGCGTCATCCTCGAGCCATCCTTGAAGCTATCCTTGGCGCCAACCTTAAAGCCCATTGGAAAGCTTAGCTCTTCTTATAATGGCCGAACCAGAAGTGAGTGAGGGTATGCAACAGACATGAATAAACATGTGTTAGCTGTTTTTTTACTTCAGCACGCCGGACATGGGGAGATTAGTTTTTTTTTTTTTTTTTTTTTTTTTTTAATTTTCTCAAGCACGGTTTCACTTTTAGTTTCGAGTCGAACAGCTTTCAGCTGTTTGAATTAGGTTTGCTTTTCTACGCAAGAGGAAGGCCCCTGAAGGAAAGTGACAACTTCCGTTTTCGTGAATCTGAAAGTTGTTTGCAATGAAATTGGACAATTCGTGGCGGGATCAAAAAATTTGCCCACAGCCTTTAAAAATTCATCTTAAGAAGTTGAAAAAATTTGACAAAAAGAGAGGAACAGCGGAAAAACCGGGCATTGTTTGAGCTTAAACAAGATGAAGTTTTGCAAAATCAGAATGTGAAAACACAGACGAAATGAAAAAAGCTTTGAATTAATGAAGAAAAAATTGGTATTGAGGAAGCGAAAAGACTTCTGCGAAAAGACCTCTGCAATTGCGGCCCCGCAGAACAACTCAACTTCGCTCATGCACTCAGCAACACACAACATTCCAAGATGAGCGAGGACGACAAGGGCCAAACTTGGAGAGGCCAGCCCTTGGCAGCACCAAAAAAAGTTTTTTCGAAACTTGAGCATGAATTTTTTCAAAAAAAAATTTTTTTAGCTTTTCTCATGGGCACTATTTTCCCGAAAACTCACATCCAATTTTTGCAACATATCATAAAAAAAGAGCCCGAGCAACGCCAGGCAGATCAGCTAGTATACTATTAAAAAAAAGTGGGTATAAGCGAGATAGGAATGTGAAACACAGATTTGCAAGTCATTATCTTCTAACTTCTCAACATAATTCCCTCTTGTTGTTAATGCTTTTGTTCCATTGATGTTCTAGTTCTTCCATACTTTCTCAATAGAAAACTGGACTTTGCTGGCTGAGCCAGCTTTGCAGTTCACTTTCAACCTCCTCGTCATTTCTTTTTTCTGGGGAATTTCCATCTCTTTGGTCCGCTCAAAAACCATCTTGGCAGAATTTTGCAAATAACAAGCAGACTGAAAGTAAAGTGCAAAATGGCCAGCCAGTTTTCTATTGAGAAAGTATGGAAGGACTAGAATACCAATGGGACAAAAAGCATTAACAATAGGGGGAATTATGTTAAGAAATAAGAAGAAAACTTGCAAATCTAATTGTGTTTCACAGTCCTATCCCACTTAGTATATTTTAAAATCATCATATGTGACTTATTTATGGACTTCTCGTAGTTACTAGTTTCTTCACTAGGACTGGGCATAAGTCTGGCTCTGCTCTATTTGCCTGGCCTCCAGGTCACCTGGCCTCACATAATGTGATGTTTTCTTTGTAGGTTATATAAAAGTTAAGGTTTACGTGCCTCCTTTACCATGAGACTTATCAGAGCTTTGTCAAAGATGCAGTTGCTACCAGTGATGTGGATAGTTGAGACAGATTAAAGGACTGATATTTATCACCAGTAGAGGACATTTGGAATATTTGGAAGGTAAATAAAATCTTGAATATTTACTCTGACCCCCCCCCCTGGGGGGGTTTCCGTTTATGCGACTTGGCCCATGAGCTACAAAACTTCAAAATCTGCAAGAGCCTTATGCAAAGCTATGTGTATTGAGTGATTTTGGTGGTAGAGAGCATTTGAGTGAAGGTTCAAATCCCACAATGGCATGGGATTTGCCCTTCAAATTAATCTGGTTTTCTCTGTGCACGGAAAAATTGGAGGAGACCTCATCCTGTAGTCGATAGATAATATGGTTGGAAAATGACGATGATGATATACATTAAAATAAAAAGCTGCATTTGCTATACATTTACACATTAAAGGCAAATTTAATTCTTTGGGGGGAAAATAGATCAAAAATAAATAAACTTATTGATTACTATACAGTGAAACCTCTCGTACGCGACCACTCGCGGTACCGCTTGAAACTGGTCTCTTTGAGAGGTGGTCCCCTTAGAGAAAATTAAAAAAAACTCTTCATTTTTTAAAAATACACTACACATAAAAATAACACAATTCAGTTTATAGTATAGTATTTACTTTATTGAAATAAAAACCATAAAACAAACAAACATTTTAATGAAAAAAAATTAAGAACCATTTATTGAATTAAAAACATTCAATTACCTTCAATCGCGTCTCCAAATTGGTTTCTTTTTTTCTGCCATCATAATTGTGACGTAGCTCAAACAAACAATAAATGAAAAGTGAAACTTAAACTGAAAAGCTTATCTATGGGACTAGTTCATTTGCAAGAAGGATAGGTGGGATCACGGTTTCTTAATTGAAGAGGTTATGACACTCGTAACTGTTTCAATGCTATCAGCACGTACCGGAAGTAGATGGCACTTCGAGCAATCTATGCTTCATTTATCAAATTTCTATGAATCATTTTGAATCGTTTAAGATAAAAAACTTAAAATTTATAACTACAGTAGTTGTGCTTTTAAATAAAGATCGGTAACTTATGCTTTATATGTTGAATTCTATTGTATATCTGATTATTTAGAGCAGATTTCGATGTTTTGCCATCTGGTGGTCAAAATAACAGCAGGATCGCATTTAAACGGGTGTCATAACCTCTTCAATTAAGAAAAACCATGGTAGGGTGGTCACTTAGGTCAAATAATTGAAGGTCGGGATCAGGTTAAAGAGTGGTCGCTTTAGAGAACATCAAATTACACTGTTCGAGTTACTCTAAAAATGGTTCTAAAGGATATTGGTCATTTTTAGAGGTGGTCGCCTCGAGAGGTTTCACTTATTTTTATTTAAGAAATATAAACTGCAATTTATTATAACATTCTAAATTCAAACACAGTTGTTTATGGGATTTCCAAATATATGTATAATAATTAGGACAAAATGTCATTAGATAAATGGCATGGTTAGATAATAAATGAATCATCTATTTCTTTTTAATACAGTGGAGGACCACAAATCCGGAAACCACGAATCTGGAATTGAGTTTGACTAGCCCCCCGCCGGGGCGGGGGGTCGTCAAGCACGCGTATTACGATCTCGAACATGGTTTATCTCAACTTTTTGCACTTTACTTTTAAAGTGTTAGCTTTTTTATACACGTATTAAAAGTTCCATGTAATCGTAAATTGAATCTCCTATCTTTTTAACTAGGTTACTAGAGGTTGTTTCAGAAGAAGAGGACATCTGATTGCAAAAACTAGGACACACAGGAATAGATTAATGCGGAGAACTCATGGCCTATTGGACTTATATTGGCCCTTTATATTGCCGCATTAGTTATCTAAATTTTATTAATATATTTTATAAATATCGTGGTTAAATTTTACTGTGCGCCCATAGCTGTGGGCACATAGTAAAATTTAACCATGGAAGATAGACATTAAAGAATGCCCCAATCACAAGTTGATTGTGGAAGAAGCTTTTCAGGATTTGCTTGCAACAGGAAGAATGCTCTCACAATGGACAACTTTGAGTATTTTTGATGATTTAGGGCCGGTTCTACCAACCTCGGATAAATCCTCAGATAGATATCCAAGGTTTAAACTTAAACCCAGTATATCGCTTCAGTTGCGTTCTACCAACATTTTTTATTCCTCAGATAACTTTATCTAAGGTATAGAGCACAAGCAATGTAAGGCGCACTGTGATTGGTCAGTTTGATATTTAGTGCTTCTATCTATCATGAAAAAACAAAAGTATTCATTCCAGTCAGTGCATAGCCTACAATGATAAGAGAAAGCCCTCTATCGTGGAAAAAAACAAAAAGTTTTCCAGTCGGTGTTATGTTAAAATGCGGCACGGCAGAAAAAACAAACGCGAAAAACAAATTCAGCTGGACAATTCAGACCTCAGAGACGCAAAACTTCCGCTTCGTTTCTCCTTTTGGGGGCTAGGTTGTCAATCATTGAAAATGAAATACAGACAGGTAATCTAGATCTAATCTGCTGTTCACTTGCACCCTAAAACTTATTCCTACTGTCATAGTTTAAAATGGTAATTGTATAAAACGAAATACTATGGTTTTGAAGCGGACCGGAAGTATCGCCATTAACGCTCGTAAATTTGAGCAAAATGATTCAATATCCGAAGAATAAAGTGGCTATCCGACTTCTAGAGGACCGTATAACTTTATCAGGATATCTTTAGTTTATTTTGGTGTTTATCTGAGGATGGTAGAACACAGTTTTGACTTATTTGAGCTTTATTCCAGTACTTATTCTATCTGAGGATTTATCCGAGGTTGGTAGAACCGGTCCTTAGTGCATTTTCAGAATAGACTGTTAGGCCTAAAAAGCAGACAAGGTGTACGTTCCGATAGGCCTAAATGCCGATGAATTTGCTGCATTTTTAAAACTTTAATCCTAATTGAATTTTCCTGCAATTTCTAACTCTTCTGCTGAAGTAAAAATAATACACAGTTATAAACGAATTTATGTGATAATTCTTAGAAACATCGTGATAACTTATGTGATAATTCTTAATTTTAACAGTGGTTCTGAAAAATTCGGATTTTAAGTTATGAAAGGTTTGTGGGAAAGAAAAAACAAAAAAAAAAAAAAACGATCGGGACAAAATCTTAATTACTTTAATATATAAGGTTACGTTACAATAATGACTTTTAAGTGTATAATTGTGAAAACTTTTATTTTAAAAGAAATTTTAAATAACAGTCGTCAGAAATGATTTAATTACACATACACGTTGTTTTACTTCTCCCTGAAGACCACGAATCCTTAAGGCTTCTGGTACCAAGCATTCTGGATTCGTGGTCCTCCACTGCATACAGAATCTGTCAAAAAAAAATATGTATACACACTTCAGCAAAAGAAAAAAAACATTTTAAAGTTGAAACACTAAATTCACACAGGCATCAAGCGATAAACATAAGATGACCTATGTAATTGAAAGAGAAAAAACAAAACTAGAACTCTAAACGTAAAAGACGTCTGCAGATAAGCTGAACCAGTTTCATCATAATGTGCATAGAAAGACATAAATCCCCTCAAAAGAATAACCCCTCTGATCTCTTGACTTTGTCACAACCAACCTGGGAAGTGATGAGAAAAATCCTGTCAATTACTGGTGGATGAATGGAGTTCCACTTTGATGGTCAGTACTTCGACAGACCTCATCCTTACCCACTTCATCGGGTAAATTGTTCTACTTCGGATGAGAGCCAAGCGGAGGAGCTACCAGAACCTCACATAGAACATTCCAGGCAACGGGCAGAGCACACTCAAATTAACAACCGCGTCCCTAACTTTTGCACCTCACATGAAAGCACTGGAACTACTTCCTACGAAGGAGCAGACGACAATTGAATGGATTCTAAAGTTTGTACTTAAAAATAAACTTTTATTTTTTAAAAATAGATTATCAAAATTAGTTGCCATCCAGTAAAAAAAAAAACTGTATAGTAATTAATAACCATTTCCTTAACGTGTTATTTTATTTTATTAACCTCTTCACGACTAGCATAAATTTTGAAGGATACCTCCAGGACCAGATTTTATGTACTATCTGGCAAACCAATGACGAATGTGTGTTCGTCATTTACAATTTTGTAAGAAAATTTCTGTTTCAGAATCAGAATTTATTTCAAAATCAAGATCTTTGGCATCACTACTTGCATTGACATAATCATAATCATCCATTTTTTACAAAAAAGGAGCAAAAAACAATGTAAAAATGGTGCAAATACGATGAACGAAAATAGTGAAATAAGCACTGGTTCCATCTATCAAAAAACAAACCCAATGTTTTCATCTATCGACAGGAAAATGGACCCATAAAAGAAGAAACTGTTCCAAATGATTTTATTGTTTCATTCCTGAAATACCACATTTTCATTTGGTTCATAGAATTAATAACTGAAAATGACGAACGCATGTTCGTCATGGTCTTGAACAGAGGGTCTAGCTTGACGAACGCATGTTTGTCACTGGTCGAGAAGAGGTTAATTTTAGAAGGACTTTAGCAAGGGTGCACCGTAACACTTTGCTTCCGTAATCTTCGTAAAATTTTCTGGGGCTAATGTCACGTAGGCGCAAGTGAAACGAAATATAAAGGCCAGGACTGTCGATCTTCTACCAAAATTGTATATGGCGGCCAAGAGTGGTAAACGAACACGGATTATAATCATTTGTGAAGATATATTGTATCATGTATCACAGAGGAATGAACATGCTTTTTCAGAAAATTTATAGAGGAGAAGCAATTAAGGTTTTGTGCTTAATAATACGCCTGTTAATGATAAAGCTGGTGACCACCGTTAATGATTTTGTTTCTCCCTTCCCTCCATGCATGTTTTACTTTCCCTCCCTCTTCCAATTGAACCATCTCCGCTTCCAGTGTAAGCTTGGGCGTAAACAAAGAGTTCGGTTTAATTTTGTGGTGCATTTTAAAAAAATAAAATAGTACGATTTGCTAAGGGAAATCAGTAGCTTTAGGTGAATAAAATGTTTCAATTTGGTTTGAAACTGTGAGATGCAGGTTCAGATGGTTCCCTTGTTAGTACTAGCTGAGAAATTGATGTTTAATCTTTGTAGTTAAGTTATGGGCCACCTATATCAGATTGCACTGATATTAGTTCTTCCCGAAGTGGGAAAAGGAAGAATTACTTTTCCAATCCATACGCAGCAATTATTACATTTGATTTTCATTAAATGTCAAAATTACATTATGTTGAGCACTACATTAAATGTTTACATTTTGCAATATTATTTTATAAACAAGTGAGAAGTGTTTCCCACCCAATATAAAGTTTCCAAATTAAGAACATCATTAGGAAAAGAATCCATTCAAAATCAGGGACCTTACTATGGTAATATCAGGTTGTCCGGAAAGTTTCTTCCGGATGAATTTTTATTTCGAAATCAAAAAATATGTACAAAATGATTGAATTAATGAGGATAGTACTCCCCATCCAACTCGATCTTCTCCCAACGTTTTGGGAGCTTTTCGATTCCTCCGCGAAGAACCCTAGGTCCCTGGACCCTAGGAACAAATCGACCTCTTTTTTTGCACTCTTCTGCACTTTTAAAAATTTCACCCCAAAGAAGGAATTGGAGGTGGGAGAAAAGGTAGTAGTCGGAGGGTGCTAGGTCAGGGCTATAT
>JAHWFO010117560.1:754899-774511 GCA_023313115.1 Rhysida immarginata
TTGGATTTGGCTGATCTTGAAAATATCCCGTTCCATTTATGGGATGTTGGATATACAAGCAATAGCGAAACACTTTGCAGAAGATGAAGAATAGCTCCTAAACGAGTGGCAAGTTTTCTAACCGTAATATAAAACTTAAAAATGAAAGACAGGCCGTTAAAAGCGATCGTCAGATCTATTTTATGGATCTGAATCGTCAGATCTATTTTATGGATCTGAACATGTGAATCAGGGATTAATAAATCTCTTTCATAGTTTCGCAAAAATATATGCTACTGTTACTGTCATTCCATTAAGTACTGTGGCAGTGGAAAGAGTTTTCTCTTAAAGTAAATTAATAAAAGCAACCCACAGAAATGCACTGAAAGAGGAAACACTCAAACATTTTATGCATTAAATTAAACTGTGATAAATATTTATTTAATGAAATTTTACCATTTCCAGTAAAAGAATGGTTTAAAATTAAACATAGAAGAATTGCCTCATAGGAGAATTGCCTTATATTTTGTATTTATGTTTTACTAAGGAATAAAGTATTGATTTCCTAATATAATGGCTCATTCTACTTTGAGCCTTGCCCCTGCCTTTCGCATCCCTTCCCCATGAGATGCCTTGACACTGCATGATGCCCTCTTGCTGCAATTGTCACTCTGCCCTCTGTCAATTCTAGTGGGAGCACTGTAATTTGTGTTCATTTGGATGAGAATAGCACGTATATTCATGGAGATATAAAGGTTTCTTTATTAAAAAAAAATTAAAAAAAAAAAGGAAATTTTTTTAAAAGTTTTTTTGTTTATAACATGCAGGGTGAAAACTGTTAATTGTTTGATGCAATGCCGTTTTCAGGAAACTTGACAAACAAAAGACAACAGAATATAAAAATATTAAATATTTGATGAAATATGAGCATTTTTACTAAATAATGTTTAATTGCGAATGTGCAAGCGTTACCAAAATGTCTTTTGCATAATTTATTAGCCATATCAGGGATGGATGAACGCCCATCCCTGGCCATATGTATAGAGATACTCTTATAAAAAGCCCAACTTTTTATTTTTGGACTGGATGCCAGTATCAGATTCTTCTTAAGGTGTGTTCCCTTGCTTTTTGTGTGAAGCTTGAAGCTTTTTGCTGTTATTTTTCAAGCTTAAGCTACCCTAAATACTAAGCTGATATGCACTAGTTGCGTGAAGCGAGAGGATTTTCAAGCGAGAGGATTATTTATTTGTTTATTTATTTTATTTTATTACAGTACATTTGATTGAGTTTATTTTATATAACTTTTAATTTCTTATTTCATATTTATTTTTATTTTATCTTCATTTTATTTTATTTCATTTCATTTTATTCATTTATTATACATTATCTTCATTATTTAATTTATAGTTTTTATTGAATTTGTTATATTTATTTAATTGCTATTTTACTCATTTTATTTTATTAATTTGTGTATTATTTTACTTCATTTATATTTAAGTTTATTTAATTAATTAATAGCTCTGTTTATTTAAATTTAGTTGGTTTTGTTTTATTTTATTTATTCCATTGTAGCATCAGCAAAAATAAAAATGAATATCACATATTGCTAAATTGGAAATAAGTTATCTTTTTTACAAAATACTTTTAAGATAATTATCGATAGCTTCTTAAAATTAAACTCCTTCTCTGTAACAACAAAAGTTTTCGTGCATTGAGAGGCACCATGTTTTTTTTGAATTCCCATCTGCGATTTCTCACGTGACACATTAGCTATGGGATACCTTCAACGCTAGCTTTGCTTTAAAACCTTGCAATCCACTGCTACATTTTTCTAGCGAGTAGAATTTGCTTCAAGCTTCGCTTTAAAGCTCTTGCAAGCTATGGGAATGCAGCTTTGCACTGAAATGAAGTCAATATGCCATAGGCCACCTTTCGTTCTTATGTAGCCTCTTTCGCTCTGATGTCCCTAAAAATTTGGAGAAAACCCTTTATTGTTTTGTTTAGTAAGAATGCTCATATTTCATCCAATATTTAATATTTTTATATTCTGATTGCAGAGTGTTGTTTCTACTGTAGTTTGTCAAGTTTTCTGAAAATGGCATTGCATTGGGTTGTAAAATGGCATTGCATTTTTTAAAGAAACCTATTTACACTACCCTATCAAAGTCATGGGACACCTTCACTTAATAGAAACACTAAAAAAATACATAAATTATTATCTTGTTGATCCACCTTTTGCTGCTATCACAGCTTCTACTCTCTGGGGCATACTGTCCACAAGTCTTTGATATGTTTTGACAGGTAATTTTCGCCATTCTGCCATAAGTCTCTTGGACAGTTCGGTCTCAGATTTCGGGCGTTTCGCGCAAGCGTGCAATCGATGTTCCAACACATCCCACAGATGTTCAATGGGGTTCAGATCGGGGCTCTGGGCAGGCCAGTCAAGTTCTCGAACCCCCTTTTCATCAAACCATGTGCCTACAGCCCTTTATGGCAAGTTGCGTTATCATGCTGAAACAGAAAAGGGCCAAAGCGCTGCCAGAGAGATGGGAGTGCTGCGTTGTCTATAATGTCTTGGTAACGCTTTGCATTTAGATGTCCGTCCACAGAAACGATTGCACCCAACCCTTACCATGAAAAGCACCCCCACACCATCATCAACCCTCCACCGAACATCGCCATACCCAAACCCATCCATCCGATTGCCAGATGGTGTAGTGGGACTCATCACTCCATTCAACCATTCGCCATTGACCCAGAGTCCAGTGTCGTTGCTCTTTGCACAGTTGTTCCCGTCGACTCTATGAACGATCTTGTCAGTCCATCAAGCAATGCGTGACGGTTTGCAGTGACCACTTTACAAAGAGCCCTTTGGTCTCTGGCCGACATGATCTTGGGTCTTCCAGTCCTAGGCGGAACACTTGTGGTGCCTTTCTCTTTCCATGCCCGGATGACATTGTGAACAGTCGATTTTGGGATGTTCAGGAGGGTTGACGTCTCTCTAACAGTTTTGCCTGCGAGATGGCACCCAACAACTGTACCTCTTTGTAAGTCTGAAAGCTCTTTTCTTTGAGACATTCTTACAGCATTCACGCAAGCATCATCTCATAATAGCATACTCTCTGTTATGTAGTGCTGGGAAGAATACCAACAGTGAAATTGCTAAGGAATGTCTCATTTTCATGCAAATCAGGGTTGTCCCATGACTTTTGATAGGGTTGTGTATCTTCACGAATATAAGTGCTATTCTCATCCAAATGAACACAAATAAGTAAAAGCCTCCTCATAATCATAAGCTACAGCTACAATGCATTTCAACCATTATTTTTTTACAGGGTGATCCCAACATTATTTTTTTTGTTCAATATGTTACTGGTTCCCTATTGGCCTTCAGGACAAAACCTTCACCAAAATACTTGAGGCGTAACATGTCTTTACACCCCTTCGTCAGGATAATTCGTCAAGTATTTTTCTAGATATTCGACAAAACGTTTAAAATCAAAGGTGCTTATATTATTTTGTCCTACAGCTGTAAATATGTTTTGAGAAAAGCGGGTGCCATCATTACCCGATTAATAGATTGTATTTATCATGAAAAATGTTATCGGATTATCTTTGACTTACGTAAAATGTATCTGACTCTATAAACTTTTCTAATAAAGCATATTCAGCCTTTTCAAGCCCTCTTAAATATTCACATAAAAATGAAAGCATCTACCATACAAAGATAAACTGGATAAAAAAATAACAAAAACTGAATTATCTCTTAGTTCTCAATAAACTGACAAACAAACCCTAAACAAAGCCTTTTTAGATCACACTGGTGTTCTTCTTCAGTAGGAAACCTCAAATAAACTAGAAATAAAACAAAAGTATAAAAGAAAACAGAACCAACAGCTTCAACCCCCCCCCCCCCCTACATCATCTGGACAGAGGTCCATTCAGAGTTTCCCCTTTGATCAGTCTAGTGGGGGAGTGGCATCAACAGAAAAATAGATCAATTAAAGCTGATTATCCAGATGACATTGGGGTGGGATGAACCTGTTGATTCTTTTTTTGTTTTTTGGTTCATTTCTAGTTTATTTTAGGTTTCCTACTGAAGATGATCACGAGTGTGATTGAATAAAGCTTTTTTCATTCAGTCAACTGTTGGACTAGGAAGTAATTTGATTTTGTTAGGAAAACTAAAAAATCTGAAACAAGTAATTAAATGATAAAGCTCACGAGAACTTTGAAAAAACCTCTAAATTTTCATGTTCATTATTTCAAAACTCCATATTATTACAAATATGCATATTAACGAAGTGAGTGGTGGCTTTGCAGTAAAAAAAGACGGACAACAGGATTATCGACTAGTTTCGCCATTTATTCCCGGCTTCTTCAAGGATACACAACAAGAGGCTTGCAAGCCTTTATATACAGAAATTTGGGTACAAATGAACCAATGAGCATGGAGGTACAGGGAAAGACAACAAAGTAAGTAATAAGAAAATTAACCAATAGGACAAATAAACTATGGAGAATTAACATGCCCATTCGTCCCGTCGTTAATTACTCTCCAGCCCCCGCACACTTAGTTGCAAAATCCCTCTCCACCTTCCTTTTTAACCTCAAAATTCTTCCTAACACGTACAATGTCCCTAACTCTCTCACTTTAACTAATTCCCTCTCTAACATCACTACCAATGAGCACACCTCCCTTATGTTCCTTGACATTACTAACCTCTACACTAATATCCCCGTGTCTGACGCCCTTAAAATCCTCGAAAAGCTCCTGTATCCCTCTCCACTCCCTAAATCCGATGCTATCGATCTTTCGTCCATCCTATCAGTCATATCCTCACAGAACTACTTCTCCTATAACAATTCCTTCTATTCCCAGCCCTCCAGGCTAGGAATGAGCTTCCCACTTAGCAGCTTCTTGTCCGAAATTTACTTACAACACTTAGAACTAACTTTTGTTACCCCCCTCCTTAATAATACTAGCATCATCGCCTACTACCGATATGTCGATGACATCCTTATACTGTATGATTCCCGGTTAACTGCCCCGCCTGCCATTGCTGATATTTTTAATTCGTTCTCCCCCCCATATCCAATTCACCTTCGAAACCGAAAATAACAGATCCCTGACATACCTAGACGGCCTTATTACTAACAATGTCCACACTAACCGCTTAACCTTCTCCATATTCCGCAAACCAACTACCTCCTCCAACAACCTTATCCACCACTCTTCCTCACACCCAACTATACACAAGCATGCTTCTTTACGTTTCCTTATTGACCGGGCCTACTGTGACAAATATTATATAGGCCTCTCAACTCGCAGCCTCACTATACGTTTTAAGGACCATGAAAGATCATACAATAATCAAGACAACTGTTCACATTATGCCAACCACCTGACAAGCACCGGACACCCCCTTAGACCACAAAGCGAAGTAATGTCTATTATGCACGTTTGCAATAAACCGTCCAAAACAGCCACCCTGGAATCTATCGAGATTTACAAGGCCAAGAAGTCCAACCCTGACCAATTACTCAATTGCCAAACTGAATTCGATGTGTTCGCCATACTCAATCCTCTCTCAGACCTTTTGTAATCCATTCATTTTGCACTTTGCTTTATATAAAAATTTTTTCCTTCAGTTTTTTTTTTTATTTATACGGTCCTGTTAGTAAATCCACTTGTCATTTTGACTACCGGATACGACCTCTTTTTGGTCCGCGTTTGCGACCCCGACACATTTTTGTTTTTCTTTTCTCCTTAGTTTATTTGTCCTATTGGTTAATTCTTATTAGTTACTTTGTTGTCTTGCCCTGTACCTCCATGCTCATTGGTTCATTTGTACCCAAATTTCTGTATATAAAGGGTTGTGAGCCTCTTGTTGTGTATCCTTGAAGAAGCCGGGAATAAATGGCGAAACTAGTCGATAATCCTGTTGTCCATCTTTTATACTACAAAGCCACCACTCACTTCGTTAGTAGTAAGTACAGTATTAAGATATTTTCTGATATAAATATGCATATAACCAATACATACTATATGGAGCACCATATTTAAATTACGAGTATATATTCAATTAAAATATTTACCTGATAATATCGGGTTTTGCAAAAGGTCTGTTACACTTGTGGATGTAACGTCTGTCGGGCCTGTAGAGCTCGCCTAGAGCGTGTGCTTGCCACCGATGGAGATTACATCGATTAATATGCATTGTGCTTACACCAAAATCAATTCTGACAATAAAAACGGTGTCTAACTGCATCACATACATAGTTATGTCATTTTTGCGGAGGTCCTCACATGTGTAACAAAACTTTTTGCAAAACCCGGTACACTCACAAATTAGAAGATAAAATTGTATAAGGAAAAGGTAAGGGGATTAAACATCAATATCTAAGAATTTAAATGATGAATTGAATATACTCTAATAATTGAAGATAAATTGAATTCTTCACATAAATGAAAGAAATCAAATTCTGTTATTAGAGTATTTAAATTTTCATTCTCTGTAATTGCCGTTTAAAATTTTGATTTCTCGTAGGAGGAACATTAAGATTCGATTTTCATAAAATCGAAACCATTTTTCTTCCAACAAATGGATTATTCATATTCTAGGGCTGTACCCACTTCTTACTTTGACATCCTGTAGTAAAAAGACCATTTGGTACGGACCGGATTATATGGAGGTGACCAAGTACAAGTAAGATTCTCCCAGTTTCTTGACAAACAGGAGATGTTTATGGCACTGGATGGTGGATCTAAAAAGAATAAAACTAGATCTATAGCTATTAAAAATGTGTAAAAATTCTAAAGACGTAAAGGTGTATTATTGAATAATCAAATATTCCAGGAATATGGGAAAACTTTTTTTATTGAAATTTGAATGTTGCATTACAGTATATTTAAATTGAATATATAACTTATTTTTACTATATAACATATCTTTAAGTAAAATAAGATTAATAATGTAAGTATACTGCTGCTAGTAATGAAAATTGCAACACGAGGAAGGAGGCATCTGACTGATCCAAAATTTGCATTATCATCAAAGGAAATCCAAATGTTTAGTGTGTGTCTACAGTCCGCAGATGGCAGGATCAGATTATGGTGAAAACAGCAGGTGGTGGTCCAACTCTTCAGGCTGGTGGTGGTGGAATTATTGTGTGGGGAATGTTTTCCTGGAGTACACCGAGTCCTTTGATATCTGTGGACACAACTTTGAACAGCACAGCTTATCTCAACATCGTTGCCTATCAAGTGCACTCGCCTATGGCTATGATGTTCCCTTCTGGAGGAAATGGTCACTTTCAGCAGGACAATGCACCTTGCTGCCGTGCTCAATCGGTCACAAAGTGGTTTGAGGAACATCAATCAGAGTTTAGTCTGCCTCCATGGCCAGCTCAGTCCCCTAACCTCAATCCTATTGAGAATTTGTGGGACGAAGTTGTAAGATCACTTCAAAGCTTGGAAACGCCACCCTCTAATCTGACCCAACTTAGAGCTGCCATTATGTCAGCATGGGCCAACATTCCTAACAATGGTATCAGCATCTTGCTGAATCCATGCCAAGAAGAATATCGATATTCTTGACTGTGATCAGAGCTAAAGGTGGACCAACTCATTAGAGAGTGTCTCTAATTTTTTTGGCCACTCAGGGTATATTGGTAGAGAAACTCACATGACTAAATTATCTTTTTACTAACACATATATGCATCAAAAAAAAAAAAAAGTGCTCCACACCGGCGCACAACAGACATATGACATTATGAGCTTTGACCTTTCCTTGAAGCAAAAGGTCCGCTTTCACTCTCAGTGGGATAAAAATGGCTGAAGCATTTCAAATTCAATTTCAAAAATAAAAAGTAATAGAATCACTTTTTGGATGTTTTGGAAGAAAAACAGAGAAAGTAAAAAAGCATGGAGGCAAAAAAGCGTGAATCATGTGACATAAGAGGAGTGACATGTAACAGGACGACTTTCAAAAGAGGTCACTTTAGTCATGTGAGTTTCTCTACCGATATAGAGCAACAGAGTATAATTCCACATTAATATCATTGTAACCATTGGTGGTTCCCCTAGTGATATCTGATTAGTTCCCTTTCTTAATTTGTAATTTGATTGGTCACACTTTTGTAAAAATTAGCCTGTTCTACTTCATCCTTACATTTGCTGAGGAAATCAACATGGTTGACGAAATATGCATAGAGTTATTAAAATTTTTATGTGGAATTAATTACCGTAAATACAACCTCTGACAATTAAGTTCGGTGAATGAGTTCACACAACAAAATGCAAAACAGATAGAGCCACATTTACTTTATTGTACTTCGAAATAATCACCCTGGAAGGCAATACACTTTTGGGATCGGGTGTATGAGTCCTGGAAGCTCCTTAGGGATGGCTTTAAGTTCACGTGTCACATTTGCTTGAATGTCTGGAATGTCCGCAAATCTGTCCCTTTAAGTCCCGTTTCAGGCGTGGGAACAAGAAAAAGTCTGCCGGTGCCAAGTCTGGTGAATAAGGTGGATGAGCTATGGATACGACCCCTTTGTTGGCCAGAAACTGTTGCACGATTACGGCAGTGTTCCTCTTTGATCCATTATCCACAGTTACGTGCGCACGCTACACCTTCAACTGAAGAAACGAGCATCTGCTAAACCATTGCACGCACAAACGTGACCTGTCTGAACTTGCTTAAACAATGACTGGGCTTGTATTCACATGCATTGTTACTCGCGTAAAGCTCGCACAGATTAGGGTGTGACGTCATTCACCGAACTTAATTGTCAGAGGTTGTATTCTACTATAATGCAATCTCTTGTATAATGCGATCCCACTTTCAGAGCCCCCCCAAAAAAACAGTAAAAATTTTACCCTCTTGTATAATGTGCTCCCCATTTTTTGATTCGTTGCTAACTTACGAGAAATAAAGTATGCAAGAATATACAAAAAAATCTCTGAAAAAATTTTTATGATTTGAAAAATGTATAACCTGGATCTTTACAATTAACACTCCAGAGGTGGCGTGGGTGTTGGTAACACGGACGGTGGCGTGTGGCCTCCGAGACCGCATTTATTAATGTTCATAAATAAAATAATTGAACTTTTAATATCTGTCACTTAATTTACCTCATTAAGAATGAGAAACGTCAAAAAACCTTTCAATATTATCTAAAAAATGCAACTTTTCGAAAGAAATTTAAAAACCCTTCTTTTTCCCTCAAAATTAGACACGATTAAATCAGGAAAGCCATTTATAGTTTAAAATTTTATTTTGCGCTATTTTTAACCTTCATATATTTATACCTTTCTATATACATTTCCTTTATAAAGAAAACAATTATAAAAATAAATTGCAATGGCACAGGCCTACCATGAGATGGTGACACAGATTCAAAAAGAAAATTGAATTTTTCAATGAGAGGCTGTTCATGTAGTTTTCTTTGTGTTTGGGACGACGAATGAACGCTTCTACAATTTCTTCATTTTTACGAGAAAAAATTAATTTCTCTATAAAGGCTTAGCCCTTTTCCATAAAAATGTGTCTATGCATAGCTTAAGGGCCCCTCTAAGAGTTAATTACTTAAATAAAATAAAATAAAAAATTTTAAAAAAAAATGATGTGCAAGGGGGGGGGGGGGGTAATTAAAAACTCCAAAACTGCTCTTCACAGCTAAACAGGTCATTTATAAAAACAAATTCGCCTTTCTGAGAGGAGTTCATACATGCCAAGTTTATTGAGTTTGGTTTGCTGGTTTAAACGCTACAGACATTTTTTAATTTTTAGAGAGAAATTAATATCTCTAAAAAGGCTTGCCCAATTGACATAAAATTACGCTAAGGCACAATTTAAGGGACCCTCTAAAGTATGTATATTTTTTATTTGGATCTGCTATTTGCAGTTTCAGAGGAGTTAGCTGCACAAAATTGGTCACATACGTACAGACGGAAAACATTTTTTTTTTTTCAAAATTTCAACATATCTTTTCGAATCATGAGTTTTTAAGTCAATTTCAGCAAAACAAAAAATTTCAACTTTCTGAAACGAACATATAGGCCTTCACTTTTAGTGAGTGGTAAGCCAAATGAAAGATAGCAATCATTTCTCTGAGGATAAAAGATGCTATTTTTTTAAAATCACAAAATAATTAAAAAATAATGTTTCTAGATATTTATAGATATGTTTTATTGCACTTGAAATTCAGAAACAGTATTAGTATTGTTGCATTCTTTGCATATTGCAATTTCTCCAAATATTGGTTTTCAAATAAAAGTTTCTAAATAGGAAAATATATGTAAACTAAAAGTGATGTTGGGAATTAACTGGAAAAAATGTTTAGGTAATAAAAAATTTTAAAAAAGTAAAATAAATGACTTTTTCATCAAAATTTTTTAGTAACGAACTTTGCGGTGCTCGGTCCCTGAGACCGCATGTCCTGTTATATACAACAATATGCACACAATCACGGATTCAGACACACTGACTTCTAGAAGGGTCCAAAATGGAAGAATACAGAAGTGGTCATTTGTTTCTTTTAAATTCATGAGAAGATATTCACGAAAATGTAGTGATGCGATCCCTGAGACTGCACGCAGTCTTTGGAGTGTTAAAAAACTTCAAACTCCGATTCATTATTGCCTAATACTTCAAAAAAGTTCCTTAATACAGTACAGATGGTGGTTTATTAAAAAATAATAAAAGGTTATTTAATTTTGAAGAAGACAAAAACGATGCAATAGATTACATGTACCTTTATTGTATGTTCATTTTTCGAAATTATCACAGTACATATTATGTATTCACTCATTTAGGGAACTGTAATAAATATTAATTTTAGATTTATAAAACGTTCTTTGACAATTTCAGGAGATAGAACGCAGTGGCTTTGCAAAAGCTTTACTGGTCGAAAATTTCACTTTCACCTTTAATGTTACAAATTTATTTAACATGATGCCTATATATCAATAAATGAAATGTGATCACAGCAACTTTTTCGCAAATGGTGTCGCCATCTTGTTTTCGAGAATTGACTTTTGCACATCAGCTTTCGGAGACGAAAAATTGAAGAAAAAAAAGAGAATTAATGTACTGTATATTACGTGTATATATACTATAGGGGCACCCTTTGGGTAGGGGGCTTTCACAGAGCAAAGCAAGCCAGCTCTGGAAGTTAAGCATCGCCTAGCACGGCTAGTAACTGGATGGGTGACCATTCAGTGAAGCGAGTTCTTACTCCTCCCTCCGTGCTTCAGAGGACACGTTAAGCCGTCGGTCCCGGATGCTATGACCACCACCTTGTAGCATTCGTAAAAAGCTGGCAGAAGCTCAAAAATGAATCTCCCAACCCATCTGGTCAGCGTGGGAGATTAGACCAAATATGCCCTGTGTCCTGCAGTGGACCGAGACAGGCTGAATATTTATCCTTTATATTATATATACTATATATGTAATATACAGGGTGAGTCAAAAATATAATATACAGGGTGAGTCAAAAATCTGTTACCCCCTTCCTATCTTAGATACCAATGTAGTTATGCAAATTCCAAATAGGAACTTGAGGGTGCTCTATCTGATGAAGCACCTTTCATCATCTCAAATATGCAAATTAGGACACATCCAATTTCTATCTGGAAAACCGCAAGAGATAAACAAAAAATTCCAATTGCACATTTGTTTAACAGCAAATTCAAACAAAATTTAAAAAAGTTCACCAAAATCCGATGAGCGGGTCACCCACAATCTTCATTGCAAGCTCTGCAACAGGACAATTAGCTCTTCTACTGTTTTTTGCTTAAGCGTGGAATTCACTCACGGTTTTGCCCGGCGGATCTGACCGACGAGCGTTTCCAGCCTTGGGCACACACACGCAGACATCCCAGTTGCCTGCAGAGTGTTGTACTGAGTTTGCTGAGTGAGCAAAACACGTGTCAAAGCTTTCCCATTGGCTGCTGAAATGGGTGCCCGGCGGGCATGTCCGTGCACCTGCATTCACTCGCGCATCTGTCAATACACACGAGGCAATAATGGGCTGTAACGGGCCAGGCGGCGGGCAGGCAGATCCTGCTGGGCAAACCACGAGTGAATTCCACGTTTTACAAACAGTCATCTGATACAAAGTAAGTCTTTCCATCAATCCAGACAGTGTTCAATGTGATGTCCACTTACACCACAGCATAATTCCGCACGACATTTCAACGGTGCCTGGTTGTTGCATGATAATTTTGCCTCACCTCACCAAAGCAGAGGACCATGTTGATCATTTCCTGGTTAGCGTACTGTGCCATTTTGCTTTGGTCCGATTTTTTCTCAGCTTCAACTTGCCTTTTTATACCAATTGCAGAGGAAACTGGTGACTTTATGGTAAATTGTGGAACTTTCCAGAGCAGGATGAGAATGGTACATGCTTGGTAAATGGTATTCAGAAGAAAAAAACACTCGGTGGTTACTTCTGAGACTTGAACCCAGGATCTTTGGACTCTGTTGCTCTCGTTTCCTCCTATGGCCACTCATCCCTTGCCTCAATCTTAACAGGAATCAAGGTTTAAATGTTGCAGAGCATGCAATGAAGATTATGGGTGATCCGCTCATCGGATTTTGGTGAACTTATTTTTTGTTTTGTTTGGAATTTGCTGTTGAACAAGTGTACAATTGGAATTTTTTGTGTATCTCTTACGGTTTTCGAGATAGAATTTGGATGTGTCCTAATTTGCATATTTAAAATGAATGTGTATCCCAAGTTGCGTAACTACATTGGTATCCAAGATAGGAAGGGGGTAACAGACTTTTGACTCACCCTGTATATGGTACTGTAATATAGCAGTATATTAAATATTATATGCTAGTTTCATTTGAAATTTGTCAGAACGAAGTTTGTTTGAAATCTAAGTTAGCTTTTGGTGATAGAAAAATGGACGGGAAATTGAGGAAAAAAAGTAAATTGATGTAATGTATACTATAAGATGTATAGTAATGTATCAGTATATTAAATATTATATAGTAATTCCATTTGAAATTCGTCAGATCGAAGTTCAGTTTACACCTTTTTAAAATAAGTACATTAAAAAAAATTTAGCTTACATCCAATCCTGACATCATTGTTGCAAACAGTTGATTGCTCCCCTATATCAATATAACAAGAGTAATATCCACTATCCTCCATTGTTGTGTTAATCAATTTCAACTGAGCTGTTTGATTATTAATGAGAGAGATGAATTCTAATGGCACTTTGGTGCTGTTTCTCCTCCATCTGATGTCTTTGGCAGTTGCAGGACCATCATAATCATCATTTAAGGTACAATTAATCACTATATCATCACCGACTTTGGATACAATATCTCCTAGGGGTGAGACCACTGAAAATAAAAATTAAATGCATTAAGCAATAAATAAATATAAAATGGTATTAGAATTAGCACAGAAACATAATAAAAATAATTTCATCTATATGGTCTAGCGTTAGTGTTCAATATTTTAGCAACAAAATATATAGAGTAACAAATATTCTTAAAAAGTTAAACATAAAAATAGCCTTAAAACTAAAAACTATCAGAAAATGGCTGACACACAAAGAATACCGTATACAAATCAAAAAGACCAAATTCAAAATAAAGGAGTACAATAATCCCTCGTTGTCCACAAGGGTTTGGTTTCTGAAAAGTCCTGGGTATACTGAAGTTGCGGATAAAGGGACCAAAGCCTTATGGGAGAATGGGGGTTAGGGGATGTCAAATGCCAGTTAAATTTGCAGTGCGGCCGCTCATTTGCGAGCGTCCCGCAAGGATCGTGGGGTCGGTTGCGTGATAGTCATTGTTCTTTTATTTGTTGCTTTGTTTATTGGAGGCTAACATTGTTGTTTTTAGAATTTGCGCTCAGCCTCTGGCAAACAATCATCTAGTTTTCAATATAAAAAATGTATTGTTACTGTAAGAAGAAAAGGAAATTTAATTAGAGCATGTAATAATTAGAGCCACTTCCTCAACTCATTGGAGCAATTTGCACCTTTTGATTTGTTCGTTTTGCGACCTAATTTTGTCTTTGCGTTTATCAAAGTAAATTAATCGATTCAAAAACATAAGTTGCAGCTTTGCAGGGAAGCGTTCGAGTATGTGTAATGGCGGATAGCGCAGTGTGTTCAAACGTCGGAGTTTTCCCAAGCATGGCGTCGATTCATCCCGTCGTGACAACTGATGTTGAGGGAGCAGCATTTTATTTGGGGTAACAAAGTCCATTTAGATGACATCCGTGGTGAGTGACAATTTTATTTTGCCTTTTTCCATGCGCCAAGGAATGCGTCTGCCCCTCTCCCCCAAGTAGCAGAGAACATTCGTATGAGCGAAGCATCGTTGGGCTTTGCTCTCATTTCTCTCTCCTAATGCAACTTTATTGTAAAAGTGCCGAGAATGTACATGTGCTGCATCAGTAGTGAGCATCGGCTCTTTGTTTTATCTCCAGTGGAGTTTTAAATGTGTGTGCCCCCGAACGTTTTTGTGCGTCTTGTTTAAAAATTGTAGTTTGCCCTATGAATTGCGAACTGAAAATACTCGAGTCACTAACTAGCTTAGTATTATAATTGTAGTTGGTTTTAAGTTTTGGAAAGGATGCGCAGGCAGAACGTCAGCATTGTTTTCCACATAGTAAGCCATAGAAACACATCAGGAGTCGTCAGAAGATTCTGACCAGCTTTGAGCATGCGGTTTTCCACAGTGGGAGGGGTGCACAAGATTGAATGTGAAAACGCCGTAACCCAGTAGGTATCGCACCCGAGATCACAAGGAATTTATGTACTGTCACTTGCCAAGGAGGGGTTAATGTGCTCCTCCCCTCTATTGCCTGAGAAAGGGGGCACATCACGCTTTCGAGCGGATTAGTGGAGGAATACTTATACGGGAGCTGACAGTGTATTCCTGTTGTTGGGTCAGTTTCCCCTTTAACGGCCGAAACCTGTGTAGTGGGCAGGTATAGCTTTACTTATATACTCATTGCTCTGGAAAATACGCTGTTAACGACGCCCCTGCACTGATCTAGCACCATAACACCTAAGAATGTTTATGTATCTAAGGTAGTATGTAGTGTGTAAACGAAAAACCTAGAGGGGCCCCTCAACTAATAATTAAGATCTTATTCTCATTGACCAACCCTGCTATACTCTTGTATTAGTTGCCTAAATAAACATGTGTGAATCGAATTTGTTGGCTCTGCGTCAGTCCTTCCTTAGCAATTAATCCAGGTCCCAAACCTTTGACAAGTCTATCCCTCTCTTGTTTAACCCTTTGGCGTCTATAATCCATCAAGGGTAGGGGTGGCGCGTCACAGTTTCTAGGGCTTCCTAACACCTTCCACAAGGCACATGCACAAAATAAGGTCAAAAATTGCATGCACTATATTTTTCAGGGCCCACGTGGGTATATTCAATATTTACCCCGGATGTCCCATTTTAATGATGGCATTCGCCCTAAAAATCGTGATTTTGGTGAAAATTATAGAAACTTTTTTTTCCATTTTAAAATTCTTCATGCTTCATTTCCAAAGTTACATAATTATAATGCCAATTTTTAAATACAGTCAATTCTCGTTAATCCAAAATCGTGGGGACCAAGAAAATTTTTCGTATTATCCGTATTTCGTATAAACCAACAATACTAAGTGTTATGAAATAACCACGGAAATAGAGTAATTTACCGGTAAGTAATTTCTACAGTATTGTACTATACTGGAACAGAAAAACGTTAACTTACTTGTTAAAACCATGTTAAAAGTGCCGTTTCCATGTCTTCGTGTGCTGCTTTTCGCATTCGTTTTCTTCCCAGAGTTCCACTAGTTTCAGCCTGTTGTCTAATCTTTTCAGAGTTTTTAAGAATTGTTGATAATGTTGACGCTGGAATGTCAGAGTCTTTAGCAACCTGCCCTTTTATAGCAGTTGGTTTTTCCGCTGCAGTAAGAATTTGTAATTTAACATCTAACGAAAGATGCTTTAGTTTCCTTTTGCTGGAGGCTGACATTGAATAATAAAACTGGATAACTGCTCTGCATTGTAGTGATGACAAAATTGATTTTGAAACGATCAGTGTCATCATTTCAAGTGTCGATCATGTTATCGACATAGTTTCCAGTGTCGATATTGCACTTGTTTAAATACAGATTTGAGCGCCATGTGACAGGATTTCAGATCTAAAATAGCTGAACCAATCAGGTTTCCCGAATAAGATTTCCCGCCAGTTTGAAAGCACGTGATTCAGATTTCACGCTATCTCGAAGCCACATGACAGAACAAATCACATGTAGAAGCAATCACATATCCCGCTGATGTAACACATGAAATGACTGAAAATTATTTTTATTAACTTTACACTTCTTGGTCCCCACGACTTCGGATTAATGAGAATTGACTGTATATTTTTCAACAACATAAGCATTCTATGACGTAATTTCATCCCCAGCCAATAGCGTGCCTCCGAACACAAGTGAGGCTTCATCTTTCTCCCCTGCTTGACGTTTTATTTAAACAAAAATGGTGGATGGTTCTTCTGAGCATTCGTTGCGTCAACAGGAAAAGATAACCGTTTTGGAACTTATCTGCACGCACAGATTAATATTAAAATTGTCCCCAAAAAGACTCTTTTTCAATAAATTTATGAAATTTTCCTTCGTATAAACCGTATTTTAATAAAAATATGTTCGTATAAAGCGGAAAAATTTACATAGAAATTGCTTTCTCGGGGACGGGCCACAAAATGTCTTCATATTAACCGGAATTACGTATTAACCGGTTTCGTAATAACGAGAATTGACTGTATCAGCATTTAAATACCGAACATTTATCTTTAAACTTCAATTTCTCAAAATTTAGCTTATACTTTGACTTACATTTAATGTAATATCTTGAGAACTAACGGACCAATTAAAAAAATAAATTTTCTTTTGTACATAATTTCGTGTAGAAAAAAATGAACTAGAATTATGAATGTATGTTGCTTAGTTATGTTAATATGTATTTCTAAACTGCATTAAAGCATAAAACTCAAGTTAAAAAATTTGCTTTAAAATTATTGGTTTGGGATGTTGTCATAACCTTAGTTCAATTTCATCATCATATACAAGAGTTTAAAAAAAAATCTAAAAATCACTGAATTTGGACAATTTGTTTTGTAGGTATCATGGTGCACTATGCGGAAAAAAGTATTCGGACACATGCTTGGTCCAGACATTTAGCTTTTATTAAATTAATACATTGTGAAGGCACCTTTTGCTTTAATGACTGCAGCTATCTTTGTGGAATGTTTTCTGTTAAATCTGGAAAACTGCTTGTGGAATGCTTTTCCATTCCTCCTGTAAAGTAAACCCCAAAGAAGGTCTATTTACCAAACATTAGAATGGCCTTCCAACATTCTAAACTCCAATTCGTCCTAAAGATAAAACAGAAGGACTCATAGTAAATTGCCATTGTGTAAACCACCGACTTGCTCTTGCTAGTGCCCAAGCAGCTGCTGAAGTACCTTACTTACAAGGCAATCCCTCGAACATGTATGTCACAGATTTCCACCAAATTGAAATATGTTACTCATCTGAAGCTACTATACTTGCTTGCAAAATAAGAAAGAGAGTGCGAAATTGTGTTTCTTTCAAAATAAACCGCGAAAACGAAAAAATTTCAGCATACAAAGCCATACAAGGACTCCATTGTTAAAGCGGTTAGGCTATGTGGGGTTCCCTTGTTAGTAAAGTTTAATGACATTTTAAGACAGTTGTTTTTTTACTTCCAAAACTCTTTGGTTAGGATGGCTTGCTTAACTAAAATCCAAAAAATACTAGACAATCCTCAGGTTAAGCTTAAAATGGCTAGTGATATTAGATGGCTGTCTCATGATTCCGCAGTACAATCTCTAAGAGAAAGCATGGTGATCATTATAGCTGCACTCGAGAGAGAAGCCACCGAACGAAATGATATCACAGCTGAAGGTTTAAGTAAACATCTTAGAACATATAATTTCGTAGCTTCATTAATGATGTTTTCTGATGTCTTGCCGTTCTTATCAAACTTATCCAGAGCATGGCAAAAGAAAGATGTAAACTTGACAGAAATCCAGCCAGTCTTAGAAGCCACTAAACTATCCATTATGGAATTGAAGGACACTCCTGGCTGTCATTTCCAAAATCTTAATCAGCTTCTTGAAGGTGAATGGTTAGATTTTCATATTGATTATTCGGATAGTAATGCTGTTTCATTCAGAAATGCAATCTATGATAAATACATATGCACAGTTATTAAACACCTACACTGGTGGCCAAAAGTTTGGACCAACCAGAAATGTCAAGAAAAACTGAATTTATACGAAAACTGTTTTACACCTACAACTCTAAGTATATATGAAACAATATTCAGGGAAGAAACAAGTTTACTTCTGCGTTGTTGGTTTCTTAATACCTAAAATCAAAATAAGACTGGCCAAAAGTTTGGACCACATTTGTATAACAAAGGGAAAAAAGTATTACATCATTAACCAATGAATTATTTTGATATTTGAGATCATTTTGACTCTACAATATTTGACAAACGACCTGAAATAGAATTAAATAAGTTTCTAATAACATTTGGCTTAACAGTTTTCTGAATGGCTGCTATTAGTTGTTCTCGAGATTTGTACTGAGTGTTTTGGTAAATTTTTTGTTCCGTGAGATGCCACACATTCTCAATAATATTGAGATCTTGATTTCGAGCAGTCCAAGTAAAAGTGGAAATGTTGTTGCTCTCAAAATAGGCTTTCACAACTCGTGCAGTATAGATTGCAGGACTGTCCTGCTGCTAAATCCATGGTTTTTGCTTAACCTAGACTTTGCACAAAGGGATGAACACATTGTAAAGATCATCTTTATATTGAGCTGTTGTGCAATGTCCATCTATAATGTGAATCTTCAACTTTCCGTTGCTTCCAATGGCACCCAGAATGATCACTCCACTACCACCCATTTGCCGCTTAATTCGCAGTGGAAGAAGTGTTTCTTTATCACGATGCTCTTCATAAGAAGCTATATTATTAGGACCATCCAAACTGGTTCGTTTTCCATCAGAAAACACAACCAATTGGAAGTCTATGTTTTCATGCAGATGTGTCTTAGCAAACTCCAGTCTCTCCTGCATGTGTTTCTGTGTTAGTGGCAACTTTTTGGGTATAATTTCATAGGCAAAGTTCTGAGCACGTAGTTCGCTGCGAATTGTTCTTCTTGAGGCAGCAAGTTACAGATTAAGTTTGACTTGTGTGGTGTTGACTACATTCCCAGATGCAATATCATGTCTAACATGTCTTTTAATTCTTGATTTGTCTCTTCGCGTCAGTGCACAAGGTTGTCCTATTTCCGTCCTATTTTCCAATTAACATTTTTAACAATTTTGATAAAGATTTGTAGCTCACACGGGAGATTTCAGCAACTTTTTTGAAGTCTGTAAATTGCTTGTTAAAATTTATAATTCCCTCTCGTTGGCCTTCAGTTAACATTGTACAATACATAATATGGTTTTAGTGCTCACCACCCAACACGATGACTTGTAATATGCAAATTATTTGCATGTTTGTGATGATGGTCCAAACTTTTGGCCAGTCTTATTTTGATTTAAGGTAATAAAAA
>JAHWFO010117560.1:774911-794616 GCA_023313115.1 Rhysida immarginata
GCTTTCACAACTCGTGCAGTATAGATTGCAGGACTGTCCTGCTGCTAAATCCATGGTTTTTGCTTAACCTAGACTTTGCACAAAGGGATGAACACATTGTAAAGATCATCTTTATATTGAGCTGTTGTGCAATGTCCATCTATAATGTGAATCTTCAACTTTCCGTTGCTTCCAATGGCACCCAGAATGATCACTCCACTACCACCCATTTGCCGCTTAATTCGCAGTGGAAGAAGTGTTTCTTTATCACGATGCTCTTCATAAGAAGCTATATTATTAGGACCATCCAAACTGGTTCGTTTTCCATCAGAAAACACAACCAATTGGAAGTCTATGTTTTCATGCAGATGTGTCTTAGCAAACTCCAGTCTCTCCTGCATGTGTTTCTGTGTTAGTGGCAACTTTTTGGGTATAATTTCATAGGCAAAGTTCTGAGCACGTAGTTCGCTGCGAATTGTTCTTCTTGAGGCAGCAAGTTACAGATTAAGTTTGACTTGTGTGGTGTTGACTACATTCCCAGATGCAATATCATGTCTAACATGTCTTTTAATTCTTGATTTGTCTCTTCGCGTCAGTGCACAAGGTCGTCCTATTTCCGTCCTATTTTCCAATTAACATTTTTAACAATTTTGATAAAGATTTGTAGCTCACACGGGAGATTTCAGCAACTTTTTTGAAGTCTGTAAATTGCTTGTTAAAATTTATAATTCCCTCTCGTTGGCCTTCAGTTAACATTGTACAATACATAATATGGTTTTAGTGCTCACCACCCAACACGATGACTTGTAATATGCAAATTATTTGCATGTTTGTGATGATGGTCCAAACTTTTGGCCAGTCTTATTTTGATTTAAGGTAATAAAAAAAGCAACGACGCAGAAATAAATTTGTTTCTTCCCTGAATATTGTTTCATATTTACTTAGAGTTGTAGGTGTAAAATATTTTTAGTATAAATTCATTTTTTCTTGATTTTGCTGGTTGGTCCAAACTTTTGGCCACCAGTGTAGAAGGAAAATTTCCAGATATGCCAATCATTTCTTGCTTTTCAAGACTTTTCAGTGCAGAAGATCATGACCAAAGTGCAGCTTCAGAGATCCTTTTTAATTATTATTCAAAATATGGAAATCCTCCAATTTTAAATTATGAACATGCTAGAATGGGCAGTTACATCAAAGATGATTAAAGGAGAGACATATAAAAATTTACATCCAAAAGAAATATCGATGAAGTTAGCAACTATATCCGAACTCAAAGAGTCATTCCCCAATTTAGCAAAACTAGCTGCTGTGGGACTAGCCATACCTATAAGCACGGCTGAATGTGAAAGAGGATTTTCTGCCCTAAAAAGAATAAAAACTTGTTTGAGGAATCATATAAATCAGTCCACATTAAATAATCTTATGCTTATTTCACTGGAAGGACCAGATCCAATAAATTTTGATTACGATAAAGTTGCTGACAACTGGGCTTCTAAGAAAAAACGACTAAATATATGGTTTATTAAAGAAATTTTTTTTAATTTCTTATAGCTTGCGTATGTAACTTACTGGATTGTATACATCATAAATATTTAATATAGCTTACATTTCTTTTTTCTGTTTTTGTAAAAAATATGGAAAAATTAAGTTGTCTTACTGTTTTCAAAATAAATTTTTAATATATATTATGCCCTTTATTTCAGAAACTGTTATTAAATTAGTTATGTTAAACCATACAATTATGTTCTCCTTTTTTTGAGTTCATACTGGTGTTTTTCTAAAACAAATAAAATTTTTATAATGTTGAAACGAAAAACTCAGGGAAGATAACAGACTGTTACACGAGTAAATTGATAAATTAGTTGATCTGTTGACGTTAAAATTAACAGATAACAGTATGATAAATGATAGTCGGAGTGTTAAATCTTATTCTAATGTAGTCAGTCAACATTTAGCTAATAATAAGTTGCTACCAGGAGCGAGGCATGAAATTTTCTCGGTTAAGGCAACTGATCAGATTTCAAATTCTTACAAAGTTAATGAGATCTCTAAGAAGCAAATAAAAAGAGTTATAGTAGGCGACTCGAATAATATTGCCATCGGATTAAAAGCAAGGAATGGTGCACCAAAGGGGCGGTTTAGAAATATATTTGTGTCTAGACTAGATCCAAGAGTAAGTAAGGATGTTATGGAGCAGTATGTGAATTCATTTCTGGGAGAAAATAGATTGATAAAAATATGCAAACTAAAATCAAAATATAAATCGTACTCTTCGTTCTTCTTAACGGTTCCCAGGACGACTACGATAGAATGTTTTTGCCAGCAAATTGGCCCGTTGGCCTTTTAGTGGCTGATTTTTATGGAAGACTGCATGAGGATCAAATAGTTGCAACGGAGGAGGCAATTATAGTTAGCGAATGATGGATATTTGTATTGTCTATCAGAATGTACGGGGTATGCGAACCAAGATTGAAGAAATTATTCAGAGCATAGCGACTAACACAGATTATATTTTTTCCCTCACGGAAACATGGCTGGATGAGTCGGTTTCGGATTACATGCTATTTGGAGAGGACTACACCGTCTTTCGCAGTGATAGAACGATAAAATCTCGTGGAGGAGGGGTATTATTGGCCATTCCAGCTTGGCTACGGGTATGTAGGCTGCCCTTTAATTCCACCGTACCTGCGATTGACGTTGTGGGCGCTACCGTTTTTAGATCAAGTGCATTTGATGGGAAGTCTTGTCGGGGTGAATTGCAGGTTTGGGCCATTTATGTCCCTCCGTGTCTCCCGACTTGTCAATTCCAGCAATTTCTTGATGATTTTTCCGACTTTCTTCAGACCAATGGTGATTCGATAGTCATAACCGGTGACTTTAATTTTGATGACTCCAAGCATTATACAAACTCCTCTTGCTATGCTAAATTCCGTCAAGAAAGAACATCGTTCTGGTTGAAAGAATTGGACACGAGTAGTTTTAATACTGTGCCAAACTTTAAAGGCGAATCATTAGATAAAGTATATGCAAACTGTCGTCTTGAAGTGGTTAAGAGTAGTTATCAACTAGTCACTGAAGATCCTTATCACCCAGCAATTCGGATAAAATTGGATCAATTTGCGGGCGATGAAATAATAGCTGGCTATAATGAATATATTGAATATAATTTTGCTCAGGGAGATTTTTATTTGTTATATTTGTTTCTCCTAAACTTTGACTGGGATCCCATTCGGAAGCTTCTCTCGGTCGATGATATGCTGGACTTTAAAGTTAAGACCATTGCCATGGGTATTGCTCAGTTCGTGCCAAAATCCAAAGGGCTTAATTATGCACAGTCTAGAAGAGGATCCTCTAGGAGGTATCGTTATCCTATTTGGTTTTCAACGGACATGATTAATTTATTACGAGAAAAAAATTACTGGCATTTACAATATAAGAAGTCCGGGCACTCATCAGACTATGAAAAGTTTAGTAAGATCAGGAAGGCATTTAAACAATCGGTTAAAAACTCTTTTGATTTGTATTATACTTCATCAGAGAGACTCTTAAGTAGCAATCCCAGATTGTTCTGGGTTTTAACTAAGAAATTGTTGAAAAAGAATTCAAATGCTCCTCAACCACTAGATAAGCATGATCTCGAGAAACTCATCAGTGCTTTCGAAACTAATATGGCTAATTCGAGCTCCCTCTCCCTTGATTTTGATAGAGTACACATGTGCTGGAACAATATAGATACAAAATTTAATCTTCCAAGTATTACTGAAGCTATTGCCTGTTCTTATGCAAGAAAGATAACAGCTTCCAAAGCAGTAGACAACCATAATATATCTGATTATGTCTACAAGGGATGTTTTGAGGTTGTAAAAGTCCCGTTCTGTATTCTTTTTAATAAGTCTATTAGTTCTGGGACTTACCCTACTGCCTGGAAACATGTGAGAATCAAACCTATTCCGAAAGGGAGAGCTCCTTCTAGTCCTGCTCATTATAGACCAATCACGTTGATCAGCTTTCCAGCTAAAATTCTAGAATCTTATGTTGCGGAACATCTGGCCAGCTTTATCGATCCCCATCTTCCCCAAGAGCAACATGGTTTTCGAAGGGGTAGATCGACGCAAACTAACTTATCTATTCTTATGCAAGAGCTTGTACACAATTTTGATAGAAGAAAGCAAACTGATGTGATTTACTTAGATTTTACTAAGGCTTTTGACAGAGTTAGTGTTCTGCTTCTTTTACAAAAAATAAATGTCATGGGATGCTCTGCCAATATACTTAATTGGTTTGCCTCGCTTTTGCTAAGATCATTTTTTATAGATAATATTGTCTGCAAGTCCAGAGTCGGTATATTCGGAGTGGTGTTCCTCAAGGTTCTGCCTTGGGTCTGGTCCTTTTTAATTTATTTATTGCGGATCTAATTCCATTTGAATCCCCTAGCCCCCCATCGAAAATCTCTGTTCTAATGTATGCAGACGACATAAAGATCTTTTCTACTGTTGATTGTTGGTCCGATGCAAAACTGCTGCAACATGGGCTAGATAACATTTTTCAGTGGTCACTTCAAAATGGGTTCGACTTAAATCCTAAAAAATCATTCTTTGACTTGTTCTCAAGAAAAACTGTAAATTTGGTTGGTAGCTACATTTTGGGTAATGTTCCGCTAGAGAGAAAATATTGTGTGAATGATCTTGGGATCACCTTTCAATATAATCTGTCTTTTAAGGAGTATTTAGGAGAATTAATCTCACAGACCTGTGCAAGGATAGGAATAATTAAGAGATGCAGTAAATTCTTTAAATAATTAGATACTTTTATTAAGTTATAAAAGTCC
This sequence comes from Rhysida immarginata, assembly GCA_023313115.1. Taxonomy (NCBI): domain Eukaryota; kingdom Metazoa; phylum Arthropoda; class Chilopoda; order Scolopendromorpha; family Scolopendridae; genus Rhysida; species Rhysida immarginata. The sequence continues at coordinate 779,719 of JAHWFO010117560.1, forward strand.
ATCATTGTTCCAAAAATAACCTACTGCGCTCTTATTTGGTTCTCCGGAGCTTCCCAAGACTTTTTGTTTTTACAGTCCAAAATTTTTAGATTTTATAAATTTCTTCTACTTAATTTTAATTGCAGTCGGTTTTCCAAAGTAAGTTTGGAAAATTGTTTTAATTTATCACTGATATTGGAAACATGCCTAATGAATATGTTTAAAAAAGATTCTGCATGGCCAGGTGTTTGCACCTAGAATTCTTGAAAGGATCTTTATCCGGGTATCCTGTTCAAATAGAAATAATAAAACTATTTTTACAACCGATAAACGGTATACTCAGATTGCAAAGCACGATCCTGCTTGCAAACTAATAAATTGTTATACCCAATATATAAGTAGTGCTGATTCAGACATGTTTAATGATAGGTGTAAACCTCTTTTTTGATTTTAATTTTCCTTTTAATGAATAAATTGAGCTGAGCTCTTCTCTTTTTTTTTTTCTTTTCACCCGTTTATTTTCTTTTATATGTATTGTCATTAACCCCATTTTGGGCTAGTGCCTGTTGGGGGACAACATGGGATTTGGCCTTCAGTTTATCTGATGGTTTCTTTTCCTGCCTTGTTGTTACATTATTATTTATTATTATTATTATTATTGTTGTTGTTGTTGTTGTTGTTGTCGATGATATTATTGTTACTATATAATGTCATACCAATTTATGCAATTTTATGTTGATTTATAAGTATTTTTTGAAGGATGCCCCTGGACAGGCCTCCAGGCCTTTTGGACATCTTTTTATTCTTTTTTATGCAAATCTTAACTAGTTTTATAATAGGACGATGCATCTTATACAGGGTGACGAAAAACAAATGGTAGATAATGATATACACAATAGATCATTGTATACTGATGCATTTTGTCCCTATGAACATGGGTCCGAATTTGAACGCAAACTCAGATATGAACAGAAATAAAAATACCGCCACCAAGATCAAAGTTAATAACTCCGGTTCTGTACATAAAACTGTGTATACCGTTAAAATTTGATCGTATTCCAACGAGTAGTTTCAGAGTTATGCATTCAAAATCCTAACTGTGCTCACATGCAAGTACTAACCAGCATGCATTACGATGTTGAGTGCGTAACTCGGAAACTACTTGTTGGAATTCGATCAAATTTTAACGGTATACAGAGTTTTAGGTACCCTATTATTCCTCCAAAATTCATTATTCTAGGCATTGCAGAACATGAGTTATTAACTTGTTGATCTTGGTGGCAGCATTTTTATTTCTGTTCATATCTCAGCTAGCATTCAAATTCGAACCCATGTTCATAGGGACAAAATGCATCACTATACCATGATCTATTATGTGTATAAATTAACTACCATTTGTTTTTCGTCACCCTGTATATGGGAGCATACAATGTTATAAGAATGCATCTAATTTAAATTGCAAACAAAATTTGTATGTTTCGTCCAAATACTTTTATTCCATATAGAGTATTTCTGTAGTAGTTTTCCATGAAACCCTAAGAAAAGGGCACAAATATATTTAGGCCTCTGAAAAATTTTCAAAGGTAGTTTGTAATAGAAACAGTAAATAAAAAAGGAAAATAAAAGTAGAGATGTAGTTGATGGGTAAAAAAATTTCGTTTAACGTGTATGCTAAGGAAAATTTTATGTTTTTTACAGGTTCGGATAAATGACGTTTGGATAATCGACGACCTATAGTATTATTATCAATATCACCATCATACAAGGTGTGGCAATTAAATACCCAAACAGAGATTGCTGATGAAAATGTAAACAAAAATTCAATGTCAAGACACAGCTGGCATGAGTCACCTATCGCACTGCAGTGAGTCGTGTTCCTATGTAGCATAAAAGAGTCTTGTTCAGAAACGCATAGGAGTCGTGCTCCTATGTAGCATAAAAGAGTCGTGTTCAGAAACGCATTATAGCAACGCATGTGAATAAGTATCGTCGAGAAAAAATATGAAACAATGGGCTTGCATTAAATTCTGCCTAAAGTTGGGTAAATCAGCTATGCAAACACACTAGATGTTGAAAACTGCTTACGGGAATGATGCACTATCCCGAATAAGTACATTCGAGTGCTTTGGTCACTTCATGATGGCTGTGAAGACCTTTCAGATGAACCATGCCCTGGAAGACTAGTTTCCGTCTGAGCGGCAGAAACCAACAAGAAAGTCAGAAAACTCATCACTGCTGACCGCCGAATCACAATTCGTATGCTTTCACAAAACAGGAAGTTGGGTTACAATGATGAGATATTATGCAGATGTCTTTGAATCAATAGTATAATAATTGTGGGTTTATTCATCTGCTGAACATAGTATAATAATGAAAAATCAATAAACATAAATAAAAAGGAACTGAAAGGAGAAAACGACGAGATCTTTTGTCCTGGCCTCAGGACATCTTCAGGTCATCTGGCTTGGTTTAAAGTTTAAGGGCCCTCCCCTTCTTCTTGGACATTTCGCGATGTTGGGTGTCAGGCAAGAGGACTGCCCTGGGGGATGAAATGGGCAGTGTGAGATGGAGGTCAGGAGGTAAAAATGTAAACAAAACAAAAATAATCGAACTTAAATCAGCATAAATATTGAAATGAAAATAGATCTAATTATAGAATTACTACCAAATTTGGGTGGATTTGATAAGAGAATAAATATTGACATGAAAGTAGATCTAATTATAAAATTAATAAGAGCAACTGCCAAATTGTTGTTATCTTCTTCTTTTTTTTTTTTTTTACTTACTTACTTACTTTTCAAACCGCTTATCCGTTAGGGTCGTGGGGGCAGCAGCCCTATGGAGGATCTCCAGCGATCGCGATCTTCCGCCATCGGGCGCATGTCCTCCCTGGTAATATCCAAGCGACTCGAACCCAGATTCTCCATGTAGTCTAGCCACCTGGTTCTAGGCCGACCCCTTGGTCTCTTAACCACCGGCTTGGAAAATAACAACTGCCTATGAAGACTAGTTTGCGGCATCCGTATCACGTGGCCATACCAGCGCAACTGAGATCTTTCAATGCGAAGAAGTAGCGGCTCAACACCTAAAGATTCCCTTATTGTGCTGCTGTACACTCTATCTAGTAGGGTAACACCTACCACACCTCTCAGAAATCTCATTTCGGCCGCTTGTACCCACGATCGTACTCTTTCGGTCATTACCCAAGCCTCATGACCATAGGTGAGAATGGGGACAAAGATAGATTTGAAGACGGAGAGCTTGGCTTTGTTACCCAGCTCGCGTTTCGTTACCACGAATCGCCACAGTTCACGTCTGACACAGCTTGCTGCACCGATCCGAGCATCCAATTCTTTCTCCTGCCGCCCATCACTCGTGAATGCAATCCCGAGATACTTGAATTTCTCCACCCAAAAAAAGATAACAATTTGGCAAATCCACCCAAATTGGCAATTAATTTTATAATTAGATCTATTTTCATTTCAATGTTTATGCTGATTTAAGTTCAATTATTTTCGTTTTATTTACATTTTTACCTCCTGACTCCATCTCACACTTCTCATTTCACCCCCCAGGTCAGTCCTCCCCCGCAAAAGCCCTAACTCTTGCCTGACACCCAACACCGCGACATGTCCAAGAATAAGGGGAGGGCCCTTAAACTTTAAACCAAGCCAGATGACCTGAAGATGTCCTGAGGCCAGGACGAAAGATCTCGTCGTTCTTCTCCTTTCAGTTCCTTTTTATTTATGTTTATTGATTTTTCATTATTATACTATGTTCAGCAGATGAATAAACCCACAATTATTATACAGGAAGTTGGGTTCTTCTTCATGATAATGCCCGGCCGCATAGCCAAAGTGTAAAGCAATTTCTGGCCAAATACAGCATCACCGAGCTCAACCACCTACCCTATTCTCCGGATTTGGCCCCGCCAGATTTTTTCCGGTTCCCACAGATGAAAAACACTATTAAAGGTACCCGATTTCAAGAAGTTTCTGATATTTGAGAAAAACGTGACGTCGGAAATCAAGAGCGTTCCATTCAAGAACTTTAAAAGCGGTTTTACAACCTTGTACAAGCGTACTCAAAAGTGTATTGTGTACGTTGGAGATTACTTTGAATCATCATATTAAATAGAATTTTCATTGGACTTCCTGTTTGTGAGTATCTGTATTAGCTCGGGTATTTAATTGCCACATCTTGTACTACTTTAGTAAGTAATAATTTTCAGTTTAGACTCTTTTCCCCACTTACAAGAGGTTATTAAAAAGGGAAAAAAAATTTGATTTCCATTTGTTTTTAAAGTTGGTTTAAATAAATAAAAGTTAAGGATTCCTGGGTTTTTATTTAAATAAATAAATAAATAAACCTGAAGAAATGTTAAATTTTTAAAAAATAAGTAAATAATGAAGAAAACAAGTAATCAAATATTAAATAAAATATTTCTTAAGTTTCATCTTATATAAATGAATGAATTTTTAACCGTGTTGAATTCATAAATAGATTAACAAACTTAAATCAAAGATTGCTTTATTGAAAACATAATGAATATAAATTAAAAGAAAATCTAAATCTAAACTGCTATTATTCAATTAAAGACTCTAATGAAATGTTTGATAAATTAAAAAAGATAAAATTAAATGAAAATTTGAAATTGATATCATATGACATCAAAGATATGTATACCAACATAGATGTAGATAAAGCCATCAAAATAATAGAAAATAACCTAAAAACAAATAAAGTTGAAAAAAATCTAATAGAAGACATCATAGCAAGCCTAAAAATGATAAAGACACAAAATTATTTTGAATACGACAAAAAACATTATGAATAGCAATACAGATTAGGAATGGGAAACCCAATCAGTGCAATAGACTCTGAAATATACCTACAAAACTTAGAAGAAACAAAATTAAAAGAAATCCTAAACAAATATAAAGTCCAAATATATACAAGATATGCAGATGGCAGCTTCTGTATAAGAGACAAATCGACCAAAATAGAGAATATATTATAAGACCTGAACCAATTAGACGATAAAATCAAATTTATATATGAAGAGAAAGACAACAACCTGAACTATCTGGATATAACGATAAAGTAAAAAGAAGAAAATAATATAGCAAAACTAGAATAAAATGTTAACAGAAAACCTATAATAACAATAAACATCATACACAGAAATTCAAACCAACCATGGAGCCATAAATATTCAACATTCCGGAACTTAATCAATAGGGCACTAAAATATCCGATGAATAAAGAAGAGAGAGAAAAAGAACTAAAAACAATTAAAGAAATAGGAGTTGGAAATGGCTACCAAGAAAATCAAATAAACAAAATATTATTTAAAATAGCAACAGAAATTACAGAAAAACAACAGAGAAACCACACAAGTATAAAAGAAAAGAATATGTCTAACATTTCAAGGAAATATAGGCTACAAAATTAAAAAGAATACCAAAAGAAAGAAGTAGAAGTAACTTTCAGATCCAAAAACAGATTAATATCACTATTGGAAAATAAAAGAGAAATTATGGAAAAAGAAAAAAAGCGGAGTATACAAAATAAAATGTAAAGAATGTACTAAGATTTATATCAGAAAAACTTATCGAAATCTAGAAACTAGATTCAAAGAACAAAATTCCAAGTATGCAGAACATTTTATTAAGCAAACACACAATTGGAACTTTTTAGGAAACATGTAAATTAATCTATAATATTTGTGATAAGAGAGAAATTTTAATAATAGAAAACTTAATTATTTATGCTAAACAAATACTACCCACAAGAAGTATTAAATAAAATGGAATTAATAGATAGTAACCTACTATTTAACCAAATTTTAAAAGATGAAAAAACAAAAGAAATTTTGAGTAAAAACAAAAGACTAAAAGAATTAATGTTTAAAATTTAGAAATAAGAAATACAAATTAAGAAAAATTATATTTAAGAAAAAGAAATTATAATATCATGTTATCTTAACAAATACAATAATAAGCAAAAGCAAAAATCATTGTTAATACCAACCATTGTTAGAAAATTAAAAACATCAAAAGAATTTAATTTTAAAAATAACTACTGAAGATGTCCAAATAGGATGAAACTTGACTTTATTGAATACAAAACAACAGTATTGTAAATATGGACGTTATTAAATAATTGATATTGAATAAACACAATACAACGTGAGAAAAAATGAATTTATAATGAATATAAATATTAGGGAAAAAATCAAATAGTTTTCATTATTATTATTATTATTATTATTATTAAACGTGCAATTATTAAAAAAATGTGCAATAAGAGGCTTTATAAAACAATACTTTAAACATTGAAGTTTGAAGATATCTTTATATATTATTTTACATTAAGAAAGAATCATAAGATAAATATATACCACAGAAAGTTTATCAAAATATGTTTTCCATATACCAGTATTAAACATATTTATAGTATATTAAAGCTTATCAAATGTATATTCTTAGAAATCATAAGCAAATTTCTAAGGCCTGGGACCAATTCAGCATGATATTTATTGGCCATTTCTCCTAGCCCCTTTGTCAATTTTGTTTTCTTAGAAAGTTCAACAACAAACATGCACATTTATTTACTTGCATATTTCAATATTTCAAAGAGGCTCATAAATGGATTACCATGCAGATTAATAATAAAATACTCAGAAAATAATGAATTGTATATGAGACAGAATATTTATTAAAAAAAAAAAAAAAAAAAAGAAAAAAAAAAAAAAAGAAAAGAAAAATGAAACTGGCAATATTTAAAAATATGGTGATATTTGTAAAAAGAAATATAATATTAATAAATTATGGATTTTTATTTTTTTTGTATAAATTTTAAATATTTTTAAATTTAATAATGCAAATGCCTTATATATTTATATTAAATAATGCAGGAATAATTTGTATTTATTTACCTCCAATGCTTTCAATCCCTGGATAGCAGCAATGTGTTAAGTATATGAGGAAGTTGAGCAAAAACAGAGAAAGCTGAGTCGTTATGACTTTTTCCATACTATCATGAGGTAGATTTGAAAAATAATGAACAGAATGAATATATTTCACGTTCTAAAAGTGAATTCCTGATGCAGATGACAGCAAAGCTCCCAAATTCAATGTTGATCACTCAACCAATAAAAATGCTGTGGATAACAACAAAATGTTACACATAAAAATTAAATCATGCTGATATTACATATCAACACACATAATAAAAGAATTATTTAATTAGTAGAATTATGAAAAAAAAAAATGAATAAAAAATGTATAATTTCCAAATGAAATTTCTTAATGGAAGGTAAAGGGCCCACTATATAGCTTGAGTAGCAATTTTAATAAATACAGATGATAATAAATAAGCTAATATTCTTTAAAACAGCTAAAATTAAAATATTACTAAATAGGAAGAAAAAAAATCATGCATACCATTATATCAAATAATGCATGTAACCTCCATCATATCAAATCTATAGTCATCTCTCTAGAGATGTGCAACAGCTCTCCCGATCAAATAATCAAGACAAATTTCACATATACAGTTGTCCTTTTGAAGGGAATAAATTTGACATAGGAAATACCATCTTGTGCCATAATGACTGCCCATTCAGAACAACCCCACCAATTTCATGAAAAAATTCAAGCATTATGTTTAAAAGGAAGCCTAATCACTGAGGGGGAAAATAGTGAACTATAAGGGTCAGATAAATATTGGGCTCAACTTCCTTTGCTATTGGGCACTTCCACAACACACAAAATCAGAAGGAAGAGCAAAAGCAGTTATTCTTCCTGCTCATTGCTTTATGTATAGAATTTTGGATAACTTTTTAATGGGCTGAAAGATTGATACACGCACATAAACACAAAAGAAAATTTCTTCTTAATACACATAAAGTGTAAATTTTTCTGGTAAAAAAAAAAAAAAAAAAAAAAAAAAAAAAGAAAAAAAATGTTTGTTGAAATTCAAAAATGTGTTGTTGCTTATTTAAGGTGCTCACCATGTCAGTTTTTCAAACCTTAGTTTAGCCATGAAAAAAAAAAAAAATTATACTTAAGCATACATTATAGATCATTCATATCCAATTTGAAGTGAGTTGTTTAATTCTGAATCTTACTGCCAAACTCAAAAGGATTACATTTCAAATTTAATTGTATCTCATCTCCTATTGAACCTTCAGAGAGCATCATTATGCATCTCAAATAACCAATGAAAGCTGATATATGCTGTGATTTCTTATTAATCCACTGGAGTGTTTCATAAAGTTCATTTTTTTTTAAGATTTTTCTCCTCCCTCTAGTTATTATTATTTGGATTGATTTAACAATAACTTCTAACCTTACAGTTTTTTCTTACAAAGTATATTTCAATTTAAATTATGTTTTTTACATTTAGTTTTTGTTTCATTTTAATTTTTGTTTTTCAAATACATTTTTGAAGAATTGTTTGCTATGCTTTCTCTGGTTTAAATATAATATATAGCAAGGAAACTGCATATAGCATCAACTCTTTCAATGCAGAGTTTCTCCTCATGTGTAGATGTAATCACAAAAATGTTTAAAGATGTGAAACACTGCATCAAAATGTATACATAAACTGAAAAAATCTTTTGCATTTTTTTCCCATACCAAAATTTTCATTTCTTAACAAAACAAAAGGTTTCCTAATATTATTATTATTATTATTAATTTTGATCATATTCTTAGTTTATTATTGTATATATGAAGGTGAATCAAAAAGCAAGTTACACTCTGAAACAGTAAAAACAGATGTAAGTTAAGATCCCATACACACATTCTTAGGAAACGTGCACCATTTATTTCACATTTCTACATAATCACCCAACAATTGTAAACACTTGTCTGAACGTGAAATTAACTTTTCCATGCTGCTGCGGTAAAAACCTACTTCAAGCTCGTCGTGAATAATCGAGTGTAAACTCCCATAAGAAACGCTAAGCGTTCTGGCGATTTCTTTAATTCTGATTCGTCGATTGTCCAGAATCATCTCATTAACGTGGGCAATGTGCTCGGGAGTGTTGGACGTGGATGGTCTTCCTGTGCTGTATTCGTCCGTCAAATCTGAACGCCCACTTTCGAATTGTTGGCACCACTTCACAATTGCAGGATGAGATATCACATTATCCCCGTAAACACTGCAAATTTCCTTATGGATTTCAGTGCAATTTAAGCCTTTCCCCCACAAAAAACGGATTGTTCCTCGAATCTCCAACTTGGAGTGTACAACCAGTTGCTGCGCCATGACAACAATACTCTTGCATACGCAGTAAACGTGTGAACACGTGGGATCATGCCACTTTGCAATTATTAACATGCAGGCAGCATCCTCAAAAACAGTGAATGACGTTGGCGCTCTTCGTCCACATATGGTGCTGAGTTTAACTTACTTTTTGATTCACCCTTGTATATTGTCATTTAGAAAATAACAACATGTAATTTGATATTTAAATAAATAAAATAAAAATTATTAGATCTACAGCTTCATATCAATTATTTCAAAAATTATTAAAAAGGTTAATACATACCAATGTCCATATATAGTGTAGCTTAATTATTATATGAGAAATTTGTTTGTTCTTTTCACTTATTAGTTTATAATTTCACTTACCTTTTTTATTGTTCAAGATAATAATTATTACTCTTAATTGGTTATTTGTTTTTTGAATCTTTTTTAAGAATTTTTTTATGATAGATTGTCAATTGAAATAGTTATCATCTTATCTATAATCTATCTATTTGGTCGATGCCTTGAACTTTTTTTTTTTTTTTGAATTTTCTTTTGAATTTCCTTATTCAATTATTACATTATTTAATTAACTTATTATCTACTAACCGAACTACTTGTATTTATTCTGTATATTTGAACTTATGACACCCACCAAGTCTCAACTCGTCGGTCATAGACCATACAGGTCTTGGATGGGTGCCATTGTAATTCTAACTCCTAAATAAATAAATAAATAAATAAATAAATAAATAAATAAATAATTATATTAAAAATAATGTCTTGGCTCGAACCAATAGTTTGAGGGATTTGGGGGAATAGTCTTGTTCGGCAACTGCTCTTTCACTAATCATTTAAACCAAATTTATCTGGATATTTCGTGTTGCATTGGATTGATGAAAAAGTCTGTTCATTTTTTTTTCGATATTAGAACCTTCTTTACTCTTTTTAAGGCATTTGTGATACCGAAAATAACTTATTGCACATGGATTTGGCATGGTGGTAATTCTCAAGCTTTGCAAAAAATCCAATGCAGATTTTAATGCTTTTCTGGGAAGAATTTAGGTAATTATGTGTTTTTAATGCAGAATCATGTTTTTAATATTCAATGCATTATTAATATGGTAAATGTTTTCTGAATATTCTTGTAAGTATATTTCATGGAAGACTGAGGGTTGCACCTTTGGTGAACTATTTTAACTTTCAATGTCTGAGGTTGACATGTAGGGGTTATGTACTTAATCCCTCTGTTAAATGGAAAACTTTTATTTCACGTATTGACCCTGTAAATAAAATTAACTAACTATCTTGATCATTTTAATGACATTAGCCTTTTGACTTCTAATAATTTTCATTTTCAATTATTTTTTTGATTTTTTTTCTTTTTTTTTTTTTTTTTTTTTTCCTCTACTTTACTTTTGTGTGTTTTTCATCAACCCCGGTTTGGGCTTCAGCCTGTTGGGGGACAACTTGAGGTTGATCTGTGTAGTTGTCTATGCTGGTTCCCCTCAGTTGTTGTTACATTGTTGTTATTATTATTATTATTATTATTATTATTATTATTATTATTATTCATTACTTCCTCTTCATCATTTTGATTCATTCTATTACTACTCTACTATTATTGTTAGTCCTTGTCTTTTTCGAACAGATTTTGTCATCATCACTATAATCGTCGTGTTTATTCAATTTCGTGGTGTCATAGTTATATTAATTTTGCTATTTGTTTTAGTTCTATCATTCCTTTACTAATTTTCCTCATGTTGTTATTTTAACAGTTTTGATACTAATGGACCCTTTTCAGTAAGAAGGTGGGCAGGGCACGTGATTGCGTGGCAGCTGCTTCCGGTGGCCAAAAAACTTCCGTTTGCCCATTTTTTCCATTGCTAGCGTACGTTCCAGCGGAAAATGTATCGCCTACAAGATTTAAAAAGGCTGAAAAAAGATGATGTTATAAAAGTTTATGATGAAGTAACTTCATTGACTCTTCTTGTAAATTACGAAAGTCTGAAGCAATTGCAGATATAATAAGCCACCAAAATCAGCAGGTTAACTGTAATCGCTTGGAGGTTGATGCCAGCAAAATTGCGCTTACTGTTTGCCAGCATCTTGTAAGTATTCACTTGTAATAAACACATTTCTGAATACAACATGAATTTGCTACCGGACGTAACATTTCGAAAATTATATGAATATTTTCAGGATGATGGTAATAAATTCAGGTGTTTCGTCAGAGCGGTCAAACATGAATGCTGGAGATATTTTTACTATCTTTTATTTTGAAAACATTTTCTAATACATGTGTTCATGTTTTAAGTTTCAAGAAAATGTTATAATGAGAGCTAAATATTTAGCTTCTCAAAAGAAAAAGCATTATCTGAGTTAGAACCCAGTAGAAATATTTATGGAGGCATTTGTGAGTGCCCTATAGGGTAAGTGGCAATTATTAAGTTCGTCACTTTAAATAGTTAGTTATTTATTAGTGTAACTATATTTGAATTGATAATTTCAGAACAATATTCGGTTAAGAAATAACTAAATTTTGAATTTCATTTCATTAGAAAAGGAGGAAAATGCAGCCATATACAGGAATTGAAAAAATAATATGAACACCTTTGATTTTAGTTTTGTCGAATATCTAGGAAAATACTTGACGAATTATCCTGAAACTTCAGGGGTGTAAAGAACATGTTACCCCTTATATATTTCAGTGCATGTTTTGTTCCAAAGGCAAATAGGGGACCAGCAACAAATTGAACAAAAAAAATAATACTTGGAATCACCTTGTAAAATATAATGCTTGAAATGCATTGTAACTGTAGCATATGATTAAGAGGCCTCTGTAATTTATCTGTGTTTATTTGTATGAGAATAGCACGTATATTTTTGGAGCTATAAAGGTTTCTTTAAAAAGAATCGAATTTTTTTTTTTTTTCAAAAGAATCGAAATTTTTTTCAAAAGAATCGAAATGTCTTTTGTTTTTAACGTGCAGGATTTTCAAGCCATTGCAATGCCATTTTTAGGAAACTTGACAAACTACAGGAGAGACAACACTTTGCAATCAGAACATAAAAATATTAAATATTTGTTGAAATATGAGCATTTTTACTAAATAATGTTGAACTGTGCAAACGTTACCAAAATGTTACCTAATTTATTAGCCAAATATATACAGCTGCTCTTATAAAAAGCCAAAGCAAATACCATGAAAATACAGAAAAATATCTCCGAAAGAATGAGTTGTATTTCAGTTGCTCACAAAAATAAACAAAACGATAACGGGTTTTCTCCAAATTTTTATTTTTGGACCGGGCACCATTATCAAATATATATTGTTTTTCTAGATATTCGACAAAACATCTAAAATCAAAGATGTTCATATTATTTTGTTCAATCCCTGTATTTTATATGGCTGCATTTTCCTCTTTTCTAATGAAATGAAATTCAAAATTCAGTTATTTCTTAAACGAATATTGTTCTAAAATTATCAATTCAAATATAGTTACCCGAATAAATAAATAACTACTTAAAGTGACTAATTAATTGCCATTTACCCGATAGGGCATGGCTGTCCAAGATTTCTGTCCGCGGGCAGCGCCCATGCACTCGGGTAATTTTCCTCCCCCCCCCCCTATAGGGAGTGCAAGTGTGACGTCAGTCCTTGGAATTCTTCAGTCACGTGACTCGATTTGGTTCCAAACAAGTCTTCTCGCTTCGGGATTTAACATGGTTCCAACCTAGGAATGGAATAAAATCGCTTTGTATAAGCCCAGCATTTATAACACATTTAAGATGTGAAATTGTTTAGTTCCTCACTGCTCAAGAAGGAGCCAAAACAGCAATTTAGACATCTATAGTTTTCCCAAAGAAAGAAAGAAAGATCCGCGAACGATGGCATTCTTTTGCTAAGTGATTAAAAGTGATTAAAAAGCGTTCTAATATTAATGTATAAATTATATAATGGGATTAAATGTCTTAATAATAATATAAATTACACAAATTAACATAATAATTTAAGAGATGTCATTTTTACTGGCCACCCGTTTCAACGTTACTATTACGTATATTGCGTGGTTCCAATGTTTGGAACCAGCGATCCCATTTCCTAGGCTCTCGGCCCGTTCATCGCGCAAATGACGTCAGCTGTGACGTAGTCACTTGCACTCCCTATTGCACATTACGTTGATCAGTTCCTTAAAGTCGAGTTGCTAATTATAATTCAATACTGTAAAAAAAACACAAACCGAGGCAGTTTACCATTTTATTTCCTTCGTTTTAATGTTACAATTTTCTCGATGTCAGGTAGAATTATATATTTTTTCCTGATAGGACACGATTGCATATTAAGCATTTAGAATCAGATCAGTGTTAAATGAAAAAAAAAAACAAAACAAAACAGATTCTATAATAATAATAATAATAATAATAATAATAATAATAATAATAATGTTTCGATTGAAAAACAGAAGGAAAAATTCTGCGACTTGGTCCGAACCAGGAACCTCGACTATCATGTCCGACGCCTCTACCAATTGGGCTATCGCAGATACCCAGACAGCCAAGCTGTCACAAGGTGTCTTAAAGACAACCAAGTTGTCACGGTTGAAAGCCCAATGGGAGGCGGGCTCCTGGCTCTCAGATCGAGAATTTCTCCTATCCAAACCATCTGACAGTAACCATGAAGTCACAGATGATAATAATAATTATAAACTGTAGATTGTCTCCATACACAGGTAAAAAATGGAAGGAAAAATTCCCACTCCGGTTTAAATACTGGTTCAGTGATTTATGCTTTTTCGGAATGTGTGCTATGTTATGAGAGACGAAAAACAAGCAAGTATCAGTAACAAAAGAAATAATGCCTCATTTAACAGAATCGCCCCCTAAAGTCTGGCAACACTGCATAGGAAAAACTGTATCCACTCCTCTCCTGAGTTTTGGACTATCTCCTTGGCTTTCGGCGTGAGCTTTGCCGCAAGCTTTTTATGTTGCACGCGGGCGACGTGCACGATTTGGATTGCCCTGCAATAGGTCATGCACAATTACCCCCCAACATCTTTCCACTGAGCTCTAATTCTGATGCGCACAGATAATGCTTTTTCTTTTCAGAAGGTAAACATTTAGCTCTCATTATAACATTTTCTTGAAACTTAAAATATGAACACATGTACTAGAAAAAATTTTTCAAAAAAAAAAAATAATAAAAATAGTTACATGAACTTAACATGCCAATTTTTGCCTCAGAAATATCTCCAGCATTCATATGTTTGACTCCTCATTCGAAACATCTGAATTTATTACCATCATCCTGAAAATATTCATAAATTTTTCGAAATGTTATGTCTGGTATACCAAATTCATGTTACGTCAGGTGCTCGCAATGCCCTATGATGTACAAGGGTCAGACTTCAAGGAACTTAGCCACCAGATTCAAGGAGCATATGTGGCATAGACGTTTTGGCAGAAGCAACCAGTCCGCAATAGCCAAGCACTCTCTGGACACGGGACATGATTTTTCATTAGAGAATTTAAAACTTGTACAACCAGTCAATAAAAAGCACCTACTAGATACTTTTGAAAGCCTTGCCATAAACAAAACCAACAAAAACCGGTTATTAAATCTCGATAAGGGCCCCATTGGTGACTCTGCATTGATT
>JAHWFO010117560.1:801078-836483 GCA_023313115.1 Rhysida immarginata
GGTATTTCAAATCTCCTTGTTGATTAGAGGTTCCCTCCGATTTTGGTTGTTCCATTCCACAGTTTTTGCTTAATTTTTGATCTAGTGTTACTGCAAATTGGTTCAGGGTAGCATAGGCAACAAAAGGGTGTCATTCAGGGTGCTATAAGCAATACCATTCATTGTCCAGAAATATTCTTCTCCATGACAATGCCCAGCCTCACTCAACGAATTTGAGAGCAGCAACTCTTGCCAAAATGGGTTGGGAAGTGCTACCCCATACCCCTTACTGCTATTTAATAGTACCAAAATTAGCCCCTGCACCCCCTCGTAAAGGGTGGGGTGGGAGGCAACTTTGAAATTTCTTTTGGAATCCCCAATTTTTTTTACAGATTTGGATTCTACGGAAAAATTACATTAATTTGTTTGGGCCCCTTAAAAACCATCTGAAGTTCCAGACAGATAAACTGCTGTCCCCCAGAACTACTGCTTACTACAATGTTTTCTATAGCTGCTGCAAATGCGTCATACATCATGCTGATCGCAGGCTGTTCAAAAAGGATTACGTAACATTCCCTGAATATGTAATATGCTGTAGTTATTTCTCAATTTTATAAACACAAAAGGTCTAGATCAACCTTGAACGACTCTTGCACATCAATCTCTTAGGCACACACTTTTCATTTACACTACTCTCCACAGCTTGTTTCTATTAAGTTTTATATACAAATTCACTACAGTAACGAAAAATTTACGTACGTGTTAATTCGTACAACTCCTGTTACATTTTTGTTCCTTTGGTTCATGTGGTGATTTAATGTTTAAAGCAGACTTTTTGTTGTACTTCAATATCATTTATTTCTACAGGAATTTCATTGTATTTACACAAAGTTGTCTTTCATTACATTCAGTGACACAGTTTGTATGTTTAAATTTTGGAGTGTTTTATTTTTAATTTTGAACATCAGATATGACAAAACTACAAATAGAAATGTTGATGATTGGTATAAAATTTACTTATACGAGAGAAAGGAGTAAAGTGTAATATAAATTAATATGTATATCTCGTTTAATAATGGTAAATAATTAAATAATCAAATAAATAAAAAAAAGTCACCAAATAAGTAGAATGACGAGATTGAAGAAGAAAGTTACGTTAGCATCAACTCTCCTATCAACATTAATGCTAACGTAACTTTCTTCTTCAATCTCGTCAGTCTACTTATTTGGTGACTTTTGTTTTTTATTTCTTTGATTCTTTAATTATTTTACCATTATTAAAGGAGATATACATATTAATTCTATAATAAAATTTACTTGTTTAACAAATTAACTTACATTTATAGCTTTATGAGTCTAAATGTTAAATCTTCAATCATCAGAAGTCATTTGTTAACAAGCAATATATATTTAGTAAAGCAATTTTATTTCATTTACAAATCTCACCAGTTCACAATTAGAATTAATATAAAGCAATGCTAAAATTTAGTATCGTAATACCACAATTTACTAAATTTTACTAAATGCAGTACTCTGTTATAGCAATACAATTTATTTAGCTAGAACTTTTAAATCAAGAAAAATAAAGAAGATTTGTTAGATACCTCAACAAGAAAGATCAGTTTAAATTCTAAACAAGAACAAAATTTTTTAAAAATGCATAAAATAAAGGCCAACTTAATCAGCATTTCTTTTAAATTGCAGAGGTGGAGACAAGAAACTGTGAGAACTCGTTTTACAAATTTTTATATTCATAATTTATCAAAGAGAATGAACTGCAGCAAGGAGGAAAAAAACTTACTTCTCATGATAATTTCAAGGTCAAAAATAGAAAATAAAATCTTGCATGCAATTTAAATTTTACATTAATGTAAAAAGAGATTAGATTTTTTTTTACCTAATATTTATTAGCTGGAATTTGTAATAGCTACACAACATATTTAAATTATATAAATATTAAACTAAACCGGAAAAATTTGATTACTTCTTTGTGTAAATATATCATCACATAAAACGATTAAGTGATCAAATTCTTCTTGCTTATTTCACAAATGGCAAATAACGATTCCTAAGAAGAAAACATTTTATACAGTTCATGTTTTTAAAATCGAAGTCTTATTTTAATCTAGAATATACTGAACTTTTATCTAGCTTTAGGTCAAATTAATATAATGTACTCACCTAACTATTATTATGACATCTAATAATCTCTTCATATATATACATTTTGAATTGCCAGTATTTGAATCTATGCTTCAAAATTTTTAAATTTAAAAAGGGCCTTATTTCAGTTTTAAATCTAAACTTTCATTTATTATTTTTTCTGAATTCCATATACAATTAAAGTCCATAATATGTTTCACAAAAAAATCAAGGTCTCACTAAACCAGAGTTCAAGAAAATCCTCATTCAAACAACCCAATGTTGACCTAACATTCTAAAACACCCCTATTTTTGTCCTATATAACCCAATTTTAGCACGTTTATAACACCCCTTCTGGCAAGTAAATTACCTTTGGATTAATTTTTAGTAAATCTTTATTATTTGTTCTAGCAAAAAGAGTAAAGCCCGATTCTAACTGGAAACGGAAATGCAGCACAAGGCAAATGACAATGATGGGAACAGATAAAGAATGAGTTTAATGAGATTAAAATCATGATGAATGATGTTATCCAGGCTCCTGATCTGTGACTGACCAGAAAAAGTACAGGAGAACAAACCAGATAAAGTCTTTTATATAAACTACAGAGGTCCATTTCATTAAGCATTCAGTTGTTGATGATTTTATTACATTCTCAGAGAAAAATATATATATATATATATATCCAATGACTTATCATGTTATATTCAAATTGTAACTAAATATATACAGTGCAATACAACATGAGTTAAATAATGAATCAAATCAAGGTGAATTATTAATAAGGTTTTCCTCCTATATCAAATTATTTATTATTAGAGACCGGATTTCTATACAAATGCATCTATTTTTTGTAAGTACGTAACTTCATGAAATTTAAGGATAATGATTTTGGATATATAAGATGTTTAAAAATGTTGCTTCTATAATGCATAAAATTGCATGTTTTGGCCTTTTGTGCATATTATCTGAATTAGAGCATAAAAGTGCATATTCTTGGAATTCTTGTCCATTTCTTATTAATAAATAAGAGAGTTCATCAGAGAAGACCTTCGGGGATCATTTCTCTGCGCTGCAGTGGATGAAATCACAAACCTTCAGGAGAAATACGTAACTAACATGCTTGTAGGAAAATTGGACAAAGCAGGTCCATCTCTACCTCATTTAATAGATTCCAAGGTGATTGCAAAAACAAAACATGGTCCCATTTCTCAATTCATAAAGGACTCCTTTCGCTTACTTAATTTGATAGTGTAAGCAAAAAGTTTATACTCCTCTTAACTGATGCAGCACCATACATAGTCAAGGCAACAAGTTAACAGTATTCTTCCCCCACATAACCAATGTGACATATTTAGCTCATGCTATTCATCGAGTGTGAAGAGGTGTTTAGCATGGCATAGCCAGACATAAACATGATAAGACCAAACATCAAAAAGAATTTTCTAAAGCACCTGCACGAATTCAGACTTACAAGGAATTCTGCTCTGAACTTCCACTGCCATCATCTGTTATTATGTGCTGGGGAGCTTGAATCGATGCTGCTATATTCTATTCAAGTAATCTCCAAGATATCAAGAAAGCTATTGGCAGTTTGGATATTGAAGATGAAACTCGCTATGTCACAAATGCAAAGTTCAGTATGAGCAGCCCAACAATATTACAAGAACTTGCATATATTTCCGCAAATCTTGGTCAATTAAAGGAATTCAAGAACTGGAACCACAAAGACTCCCACTACATCAGTTAGTGGAATTAATTGAAAGGATATCCACCAACAATTCAAAAGCTCTGGGTGCAGTAGTGACAAAAGTAATAAAAACAAGCTCAAAAATCTTCTCATTAAGGACTCAGAAACTGAAGATTTTTTCATACATGTTATAAGGGAAACAATTCCTGAAGACGTTGAACTGGCTTCCTTTGAAATTCCCGAAGATGTGTCCTTTAAGCAGTACCATGCACCTTCTGCAATGTTGAACGATTTTTTTCAGTAATTTAAAATTGTATTTTTCACAAACAGACAAAATTTTACTCCAGAATTGTTAATAGGAAATTTTGTAGCAAAAATCCTTAATAAGTGACTGTTTTAATTGTCACTTTCTTATTCTTTCTAAACTAATTAGATTAGTTTTAAAAAACACTTTCATTACTGTATAACTTTAATGCATATTTAAGTGCATATTTCCATTATTTTTAATGCATATTTATGTGCATATTTTGTTGTTTTTAGTGCATAAAAATCCAGCCCCTATTTATTATTTACAATAAGAAAATTTTTACTGCTTTATAATACAGATTCATTATAATGCAGATCCAGATATAAGGCATCGGATGATTGTACACTAAACCCTGTTTTTTCATTTACCTTTACATTTACACTAAGATTCATTTTTTGTAATAATCTCATCTTAAATGTAGCCAGAGAAATGCTAAATGTAACTGAATCATTGCAAAAGATCTCTAATGTATAAAAATAAAATAATTAAAACTAGTTAATTAATTGGAATTTATAAAAAAAGTTGTTTTAGGCAAGCTCACCGTGGATTAACAATTTAAAATTTGGACGAAACTATACTGAACTGGTTTACAAGATGACAAGATCTATAATCATGTTATTTCATGCATGATATCAGGGCACATTTTAATAATACAGTTACAGCCCCTTTATGTCGTGAATTTTGGGATCCAAGATTTTGTCAACATAATTGAGCACGTGACGTAAAACTTGCTTACCCCCGATGCTAAGCAAAAACTTAATGGAATCGTTCCATAGTAAGCGTGCTCGACTAGACACCTGGAAAAAGTAATCTCATTGGATTGAAGTATTGTAAGGAAGCCGAACAATTTTGACTTAGGTAAAAACCTTTATGCACCCGACTGTACATATCAATCAAAAATTTTAGATTGGCACAAAAGCACATATAAAGCTGTCTAGGATTTATAAAACACTTGAATACTGAAAATGTCTTATTTAAGAATTTTAGTAAATGTTTTTGATAAGGAACGTTCACGGATAACCCGAAATTAGCTTATATTATTAAAGGTCAAGTGAAGTGACACGGAATTTTCACTTGCTGGTGTCATTAGATGCAGTTTGTGTTAATATATTTTATGCAATAATTCGTATCCCTAAAATTAATTTCCATTAAGATGACTTATATTAAGTTGTGAAATAAAGAGTTCAAAACATGGATCTACGATAATTCAGAGGGGCACTATTCGTTGGACATGGGAAATTTGTGTATAATTTTTTAATAAATAAAATAAGATGACCAGATATATTGGTTAAAAAATATGATGGGTTACTGGGGAAGAGGGGCAAAATTTTTTGTATAAATAGAATAAATATACTAATTATTTATTTAAAAAGGGGTGAACACTTACAATGAACCCTCTCCGGAGCCTGTATGGCCAGCGGGCCGACGTGTGGTCTCTGGAGGGGGCGTTAAATTACTGTTAGTATTATAATACAGAATATAGCATGGATTACAGAGATAAATGGGAAAAAAAGGGAAAAAAAAGAGGGAAAAAATATTTTATAACTATTATTAAAGTTTTTTTATGGAGGACAAGCTGGATCAAGAATGGTCCAGAAAGGTGCAGAAAGAGGTTTCCAGTAAGATATTACAGGCAGAGAAAAGAAGTATTAGAGGAAAATAAACGGGCAAATAAAAGGCTATTATAAGTAGTAAAAAAGAGGTTTAAAAGATGTTAGTAGGTAATTTGTTAGTTAGAAGTAAGAATTTTAATAGTTTTTTAAATGCTGAGCTTGTAGGGGATGTGCGAATTCGCTCCGGTAAAGCACCCCACCATTTAATTCCTATATAAGAGATGCAGTGGCGTTGATAATTATTTTTGGTAAGGGGAAGACGAATTAGGTTTGATGATCGGGTGGAATATGAGTGTAGAGTATGCTGGTAAGATATTTCAAAAGGTGTTGAGAGAATTAGTTGATTATTCAGAATTTTGTAGACAAATGTACAGAGTTGAATAATGTAAATCAGGCAGATGGTTAGAATGCCTAATAGCTCAAACTGATGGGAAATAGAGTTGGGTATTTTAATGTTAAGTAGGGTTCTTAAGAACCATTTTTGTAGGCGGTAAAGGCGTAGAAGATTAGAATTTGTAGTGGAACCCCAAAATTGTACACTATAGCAAAGGGCTGAATGTATTATTGAGTTATATAGGAGGATCAGTATATGAGAGGGAAGAAAGCGCAGATGAGAAATAATTCCCTGTCTTTTGTTAAGTTTTGTTAGTAAAGTATTGATATGCAAATTCCAAGAAAGATCATGTGTTAAATATATTCCTAAATATTTAAATGTGCTTGCAACTGATAGTACGTGTGAGTTACAGAAAATTGGCAGGACAGTAGGAACATATAGTTTGTTACGTTGAAAGAATAGCATATATTTAGTTTTATTAAGGTTTAGGTTAAGCAGGTTAACTGAATTCCAGTGACTTAATATTGATAAGGTTTGGTTAATATTAGCGGATAAATTATCAATACTTGGATCAGCGAATAATAAAGTTGCATCGTCAGCATATAAGATTAAATTTGAAGAGGATAATGTTGAGGCTAAGTCATTGATACAAAGATTAAAAAGTAAAAGTGAGAGGATAGAGCCCTGTGGAACTCCCATGTTACGAATTAGTAATGATGATGTGATATCGTGGGCAGATAGGTAATAGGAACGATCAGCAAGAAAATTGGAGAGCCAATGAAGTGGGGGGCCACGAACGTTAAAGAGGAGAGTTTGTGAATCAGTAGTTGGTGAGCTATCGAATCGAAAGCTTTGGTATAATCTATGAATAGAGCAACTACAAAGTGATTTTTGGACATGTTAAGAGATATATATTCGATTAGTTGATAACAAGCCGTATCTATACTATGATTAGGAGAAAATCCACGCTGAGATGCCGATAATAGTTTATTGTTATGAATATTCAAAAATTCAAAAATTCAAAAATAATAGTTTTTCAAAAATTTTAGAGAATACCGGTAAGATTGAGATTGGGCGATAATTATGGTAATCATTATGGTTCCCATTTTTATAGATGGGGATAATTTTAGCCGTTTTAAGAGATTTAGGAAAGGAGCCTGTGGTAAGTGAAATGTTAAATATATGCGCCAAAGGAAGTGATATGCTAGTGTTTACTGCAATTATAACATCGGAACGAAAGCCTAAAGGATCGGGGGAAGATGAAGATTTTAATTGCCTGATAACTTTAGATATCTCTTCATGGGTAGTCGGAGTGGCAAAGAAAGAGAGAGAAGATGATGGGGAATTGAAAGGATAAGAAGGAGGGTGGATTTGGGGTTGAGGAGGAGGGTAGAAGAATTTTAAGGAAGTCAGATAGTACGGATGGGGATAGGTTTCGAGGATCTGGTAATGGCGAGTATGTAGACTGAGAGCTTGGAAGAAGATTAATGGTTTTCCATTTAGTTTTATTAGAGTAAATTTTACTAAATAGCTGCACAAAGTAGTTGCGTTTGGTATTTTTGATGATATTTCGCAGCAGGTTAGAAAAAGTACGGAATTTTTTGCTTGTTTGAGGGTTAGGATTGCGACGGTATTTGCGGTATAGTGCATTTTTATGAGCCACTTGACGAAGGATATAACAGTTTAACCAGAGTTTGCGGAATGGTTTATCAGCTTTTCGAGGGGTGGGAGTGACCAAATTAAATTAAATTCTTAAATGCTAAAATAACCAACTTTTACTTTTTATTTTGTTTTCCATTTTATAATTATAATTCATTATTATTATAAGTATTCATGTTGGGTTTATATGGCAATCGCAAGAGTTCTTTTTTTATATCAAGTGCATTGAGTCTATACTAAAAAATAACCAAAATTTGATAGAATAGTAACCTCCAAATTTATCAGTTCATATTATGGAAAAACATAAATCGGGCGCTTTTGTAGTGCTTCGTTGATCGATAAGTATGTACAACTTAAAATTGTATAACAAGTGCATCTCAATTGATAAGTGGAGGCATTTTATACCGGGTGTCCCAAAAATGACTGATGGATTTTGAAAATCAATAAAAAAAAAGACGGAATGCGATAGATATGTATCGTTTGCAGCCTTATGCTTAGGAAATCAGAGAAATTTATGCCACCAAATTTCAAATTTAATTAATATTTCTACCAAGAGATGGCGCTGCAGGCGATCTGTAACAGGTATAGTTAAAACGAAGTATTTCAGCTCGCCATTCCATAGTTCGTCGTCAAGCTGATAGCGTGTGCTGTTGAGACTGCAAGTCCGCTCTACCAAAATGGTTTTTTGCAACAGTCCTTGCAACATTTTCATACCGGTTTTTATTTTTTTATAGTTTTCAGCGCCACCTGTGGGTGAAAATGTTAACTAAATTTGAAATTTGGTGGGATAAAATTCCCTGATTTCCTAAGCATAAGGCTGCAAACGATACATATCTATCGCAATCAGTCTTTTTTTTATTGATTTTCAAAATCCATCAGTCATTGTTGGGACACCCGGTATAAATTGGGATAAAGAATTGGAGCAAATATACAAAGGACAAAGTCAGGATATTAAAATGCCGTTTTTTAATGCTGAATATGTATAACAAATGGAGAGGATTAATAAATACAATTTAAAACATTACAGTTGCTTTAAAGAAATCAACTTTAAAAACATGAAACTATTTCTGCCAATAAAACAAAACTTGATCCTGTGAAATTTAGACTGGATGGGGCCTATGAAATTCTGAATTGGGCAATCAGACAAAAATGTGACCATTCCTGGTTTACAACTTAATTGTGAGATATTTTATAAGAGTTTTATTTTTCTTTTCGTAATCAAATTAAATTATGCAGCACATTAAATAAATAAAAAGAAATTGAGAAAACAATTTTATAAAAATCCGTCATTTTAACATGAATTACAGAGCTTTAAGTAAAATTGAAGTCAATATATCAATGTTATTTTATTCTTTAATCAATATTTTTCACAACTTTTGTTATTTCTTTTAATGAATTAGAATTAAATAACTTTTTTAAATGAATCACAAATAAATATTTATATACTACAAATATTTCAATAAAAATTAACAAACAAAGGTTCTAGCCTTTTTCATTTATTTGCTGGCCATTAAAATGGCCTTTGAACGTGTTAAGTCTTGAAAAAGACTGTTTATTAAAAAAAGTCCATGCTAGGAAGATTGCGGGAGAATGTGAACATCATCCAACTCTTCATCGCTGTTCTATCCTCGCCGTTCACGTGGATTATTAGCGGTTCCACTGATCTTTGATATATTTGTTCCCAATATTTTTGTTCCACCCGAATAATGTGTTCAACTGCATTTTTCCAATTTTCAGGAGTCATATTTTCAATCCTTAACTTTAAAAATAAGAAAATACATTCCACAAAATCTCCCTAGCTTGGGTGTGAATAGTTCATCCTTGAATTCCAAAAGTTGTAGCCATTATAATCACTGTCACAATTTGTGAATGTAACTGAATGATGAACGCATAGATAATGAAAAAACCCCATTAATTTCACGTGTGTTGATGCCTGACATGATTAATCGATATCAACGCCAGGCAAGCCTACTCCAACTCTTGTTGGACGAACTATAATTGTGAAATTGCACTCAACATCTGACAAATATTTTGGCTGCCTTGGTTTTTTTGAAGGAACTGCACAGCACAAAGATTTTCAGGTAAAAAACTGAACTGTTACTTGAACATATGAGAATTTTAGGGATTTATTCCTCATTGCATTAAGAAACAGAAGAATGCTTGTTGGTTTTAGCATTCTTCTATTCTTTTGTCCCCTTCATATTTACTACATCTTTTGAAAAGAATTTGAAATTTGGCATAGGGTATATCATGTTTCACTATTCAGTTTGGTTTGGATTAGCCAATCGTGTTTGGAGTTACAGGAGTCAGTCCAGTCTATATGTTCATAGATATTTAAAGCAGTGAAAACAGGTATGCAATTTTCTTTAAAGGGCTGTCCATAAACTACATAACAGTAATTTTTGTTATTTTCGGCGCCCCCCCCCCCCTTGTCAAAATCTCAGGAATCTCTCCACTAATATTCAGTCTTAATACAGTCAACCTTCCTATGCTGCAGTACTTTCACAATGTGGTTTTCACATCACCCAGAACAAAAAATTGCAACAGTCCTCCTATAATTCAGTACTCTAACCACTATTTTCATCGTATTTTCACGTCAATAACCCACGAACAAGAAAAGCCCGCACCCCTGAATAACTTGTGAAATTTTCGTTTCTATGTAAAAAAAAAAAAAAAAATAAAAAATTATAAGCCCCACATCCTTGTATTCCCTGTGAACTAAACTCACGAGAATATACTGAAATAATGGCATTTCATTTTCCGTCACCAAAAACTATACGAAAGTGACTTCTCAAAAAGACGGCAACTTCAAAACTGCTTCGATCTGAAGAAGTTGCATTCTGTCCTGATTGGTTAGTCTTGACTGGTAATAATGCTACAAGCATTATATAAACTCTGATGATATGATCTCTGGAGTATATTTTGCTTAGTATTTTCTATCATAGCAGCTAGAGTGGTCAGGAAAGTTCAGAATCCGCTGTCATTGTAAAAAAATAAATAAAATAAAAAAATAAAATAAAATAAAATAAAAAAATTAAACCAGCACCCATTGAAATCCCCGCAGCCCCCCCCCCCCTTCAGGGTATTGACGCAAAGATAAGATATATAACATGGAAAAAAAATTATGACACTCTTCCTATAACAATGCTTTTTCGTTGACTAATTGATTCCTGGCACTGTCAATAGTCATTTTTTAGCATCACGTTCATTGTTGACACAATCTGTCTTTGTCACCAGATGGTCATATGATAGTTTAAGTAATTTGTAATCGTGCTAACTATGTTTCTATAATACTATGTACAGATTAATTGTAAACAGTCCCCCTATAACATGCATTTTTCTATTATACTTTTAAGGACGGAATAATGGAGAATTCTCAATTTTTTTGTGCATACATCACAATTTTTCAATTTCAGTTATCAAAGAACTCCCTAGTAAATTTCAGAAACTATGAAGGGTATTTATCAATAGTAATCCTCCATGACCTAGGAGGTTTTCGCAGGGCAAGCCAGCTCTGTGAAGTTAAGCATCACCTGGCACAGCCAGTCCATGGATGGATGACCATTAGTGCCACGCAATCTTTATCCCCCCCCCCCACCCCCCTCAGTGCTTTGGAGGGCACATAAAGCAGTCGTTCCCAGCTGCTGCTACCAGCGCTTACAGCAGTCGTTAAAATACGGAAGGCAATGGGAAACCACTGCATTTACTCTCCCTTCCTCACACCACATTAGTAAATGGATTACAGAGCAGTGGACTTAAGTGTCGACTGAATAGCACCATCCAATGTTTATATCAGATGTCGCAAGCAGCTCGACGATATAATGGGCTGTCACGTGCTCACACGACTTCGTTTATCCAATTGCATCACAAAACTGCCTTTTACATCTAGTTCTAAGTTTCTCATAACGTGTTTTCCAAATAACATGGTACATGGTTTCCATCAATATTATACAAATAATTTAATTTTTCTTTACTAATAATGAGATTCTTGTAACTCTGTGCAAATTAACCTGAGTTTTAAATACTAAATCTCAGTTTCTTATAACACAGTTTCTATATAACAAGGTACCAATGAATTGAGTTTAGGAATGTTCACTGTATCGCACCCCCCCCCCCCCCATTTCCATTTTTATTCCAAAATAAAACTAGTTTACCCTTATGAACATGTGGAAAATTTATTAATGCAAATCAGCAAAAGAACATAATTTAAAATGGTTGCAGTAAAAAATTTTAATCATAAAATGTTCCACATACAAAAGTAATTTTGAAAAGTTCAATGACTGCTAAAATGATACAAAAGACTTCCTGGAATTTAAGCAAGCATCGAAGAAATTTTAGAATATAAACAATTTATATTATGTTATTAAATGGTTATACACAAAGGAATATTAAAATATATACAGTCAAACCTCAGTCTATTGTTCCTGGATATATTGTTTTCCCGGAACGGTCATTGTTTTTCATTGATCTCTGCACAATTGGTGTTGAAACCATGCTAATAAAACCCGCATCCATCATTCTTCGATCTATCGTTTTCCTGCATCTACAATAAGAATTTTGGTCACAAAGGACATTTCCCAGATCGTATTCTTAGCAAGAAGGAAAAGAGTTGGATCTTGATGCTCACTGTCATGGATTTTGATTTGCACCACTCTGTACGTGTCTGGAATCCAGAATCTCATGATGCATAGTGTGCTTTGTGAAGAAGAAATCTGTGATGAGGTAGGAAACAGAACTTGTGTGGAGGAGGGGCAATATAATGTCAGTGACGATGACGATGATACTGAACCCAAACTAGTGCTGACGTTCACATAAGCACTTCATGGGTTCGAATCCATGAGAACCTTTTTATATGCTCATGATATAAATGAAACTGATCGAGCAAACAAAATAAACCTTGAAAATTTGATATTTATATCAAACGAAAAGCTTCCGTAAACAATAAAAAATTAATGACTTTCTTTTTTAAATAATACATTTACATAGAAGTGAAAATTATATTTTACTGTGTGTGTATATAATAACGTATAGAAAACGTATACTGTAGTATATTTTGTGTTCACTAATTTTCTTGTATTAAATAACTAATTTTCTTGTATTAAATAACTGTATACTGTACTGTATGAGCAAACTAAGGCCTCTTTCACATGACGTATCCATGGTGGCACGATTGGTGATGGTGGTGCCAGTGAACGCATGGCCAGAAGAGATGTGGTCCATACACAATTTTTTGAGCCACCAAATTGAGGGTGCAACCACGTCGTTACACTGCTCACAGTAGAATCTTTCACACGAACTCATGATTTCCTGTGCCACCATTGCCTACAGCCTTAATAACACATGCCAGAATCTAAATTTTTTTAACAATTTACAGGCTTATTAACATTTTATTTTTTTAACATAAATAATTTTATTTTTCAGAATTATCAAATTGGCTTTCTCCAAATTTAATATTAAATTGGCTTTTTCTATGAATTAAAATTAATAAACTAGTCATTTAGTTCGATTATTTATCTGTTAAAGTTTTAAATCTCTTAAATTTAATCATATTATTTACTTCAACGTATGATTATTATAAATTTTTTGTATCCTCAATAATTTTTTTTTCCACTTATAAAATAAAAATTATATTTTGTGCTATTTTGATAACAAATGTTTTATAATGGGCTTAATCTGATAATTTTCGTGTTTTCAACTTAACGTGACCAAGAGTTTTTCCTCAGGTAGTAAGCTTCTTTCATGTTTGTATTCAATCTAGATATTCATTCTTTCAAATAATGAAACTACTCATCAATGCTTATCCGAATGCATTTGAAAAACTTCTCTGGGTTATGATACACGGCAATGACAATAGTCACCTCTTCCAACTCCATTTTCAATTCCTTTTTCCAGCCAATTTGCCATCTGGATGTTGTTTATTTCCGGTGGCCACGTTGGAGGCAGGAAAATCTGAACACGCCACCAAAAAGGGGCCTAAGTGTCTTCATTCATTTAATACATGATCCCCCATCCATTGTTTTCCTGCTCCATTGTTTTTTTCCTCGTCCCCACAAAAGCTATGAATCGAGGTTCGACTGTATAAAATTCTACATACCATATTGGGCCAATCAAGATAGCCTCCCATATAAGATGATCCTAAATTTATGAAGGGTGTTTACAAGAAAAAACAATTTAGGTTGCCCATATTAGACATGTCTGGCTTTTATAGTATTAGAACTATGCACGACATGCATTTTGACACAAGCTTTTTTTGCTTTCTTATACATAATATAAGGAAGTATTGTAATTACGAAAAATTTCGATCTCGAGATTTTCAATGATCTTCACGTTTTCAGGTACCTAGATTACGAAAAAGTGATTTTTGGAAAAAGTGTGTGTGTGTGTGTGTGTGTGTGTGTGTGTGTGTGTGTGTGTGTGTGTGTGCGCGTGTGCGTGCGTATGTTTGTGTGAGAGGGTGTGTCCACGATAGCGTCCAAACGGCTAAAGCTATCGAGACCAAACTTTAAACTTAAGATTATAATCTTTCTCGGGAGGTCTGATTAATTTTCCAGTGGAATCAGTTTGGTTGGTTAGTTTGGTATTAACGTCCTTTTCAACTGCTATGGTCATTTCAGGACGGCGTTATAGGGGCTGCACATTTTGCCTCGCAAGGGTTCTTTAACGTGCAGCCGGCAAACAACTACACGGGACCAACGGCTTTACTTCCCTTCCGAAGGAAGTGCGTGATCTCAGGATTTCCCCCTGAAAAATCCTCGTCGTCCTCAGCCTGGAATCGGTGAACCGGAAGTATCAGTTTACTCCAGCGCCAAAATATAAATTTTGAAATATCTCGTTAACCATTGTGTTTATGAAAATTTTGAAGGGATTGCAAAGTGTTACAATTACAATTTTAAACAACTTTGGTTAAGAAAATTTTTCAAAATTCCAACTGGATGTACCAGTTTTACTCTTATCAAAATCCAGTTTTTTGCTAATACAGGCAAAATAAGACAGTATAGGAAAATTTGTAAAGTAAACAAAAGTATTTAGAAGCTAATTTGAAGTAACTTTTATTCACAAACTTTTTCAAAATTTCTATTGGAAGTAGCCATTTTAGACAGTTGTTTAATTTTTTTTCTGTATTTGGATCAGGACATTTACATATAAGAAAGTCGCATGGTGACCACACTTCATTATTTTTTTTTTTTAAGCATGACAAAGGAAAAAAATGTTACGAATTTCAAGTCTAGTGAAATTTAAAAACTCATTATTTGTTTTACTTTTTAATGGAAGTTTAATAATAATTAAAGCAATGAGATCTTAACCTAAAGTGCATGAACCATGTCAGACCTAAAGTAGACCCATGTCTTTTTCCATGAACATAAGCACTTCAGACAAAAAAAAAAAATTGGTCACTTTGAGAGTTCTATGACACTTCTCTGTAAATTAGTTTGAATATGCAAATGAATGTGCATGAGTACCTTTAATTGCAAGATAATAGTAGCTAAGCAACATTGTTAACAGCAGTTTGTGTTATTCAGAGTCAAACTTGGCTGTGAAAAATGGATCGTAAGACGTATTTCTGTGGTAAAAAAAAGATCATAGCATTTGGACGGGCAAAAAGACATCCCATACAAGAAGTAGCTACCTTTGCCGGAGTATCAAAGTGTATAGTCATCCATGAGTTCAATAAATGGTCCACAGGCACATCAGGTAGCAATAACAGCCGAAACTGTGATCAGAAATCCAGTGCTGACTGAATGGGACCAAAGACTAATATCGCACCTGGTCACAGCCAACCACTTTCAAACCAGGCAAAAACTGCTGTAGGAAGTCAATAATGGTCTGCATAGATAAGTTGGTAAAATAACCTTAAGGAAGCAACTGCATAAAATGGACACCTGGAGCTGAGTACCTCGCAAGCATCCGATACTCACTCCAGCTCACAAGAAAGCTCATGCACAATGGTGTAAGTGATATCAGAACTGAACTGTTGACAGACTGGAAACGCATGATTTGGTTGGATGAATCAAAGTTTTATCTTTAGTCAACGTTATGTGCACAGAAGAAGCAATGAAGCCTTTTACCCAAAATAACTGCTGCCTTTTGTGGATCACATCAAGTATGTCTGTGATCTGGAGATGTCTGCTATCAAGACAATGACTGCAGGGTTCACAGGGCTAGATCCGTAGAGGAGTGGTTCGACGAGCATGATCAGACTGTGCAGCACCTCGATTGGCCTGCCAAATTCCCAGATCTGAACCCAATAGAGAACTTGTGAGACCACCTAGAGCAACGTGTCAAGAATCTCCATCCTGCAGGATAAATTGCATGCCCAATTTCATTAAAGCTGTAATTAAAGCAAAGGGTTGTGGAACGCGCTATTGACGTCAGGTGACTAATATTTTGTCCAATGTGCTTGTAAAAGAGGAAAATATACAAATGCGATTTTAAACTATCAAATTCTAATTATATCTATGCAATGTGAGCAAATTTGTTAATATAGCATATATTTGTTGTTTATGTTTATAATTACCAAATGCAAACACTTTATGTCCATCTATAAGAGGCCTAAGTAATGAGAATACAGTGCTCCCTCTACATAACAAGACTAGGCCTAAAAGCAAATTTATAATGGCAACTTTATATAACGAAGTTTTTTCCCAGAAAATAAAAACAGTAGACTCATTCATGGTTTTGATAAAATCATAAGTGATAAAATTGATACATGAAATTGATAAAAAAAAAAATTTTCTGGGAAAAAACTTCATTATAAATTTGCTTTTAGGCCTAGTGAGGGAGCACTGTGCATTTAATTTTGTAAATGAATAAATTTGAATACAAATGTATTTATTTAAATATCATGAAAGTATTAGAAAAAGTCAAAAAAAATTACTCTTGGAAATTAATAAAAACAAAAAAAACAAAAAAAAAACCCTACATTACATGAAATGTGTACATGTCATTATTCAAAAACACATTTAATCTTCACATGTCTTTATTCAAAAACACATTTAAAACACAGGAGACAAGCTGATCTTCTATCAGTGATATGTCAAATAAAAGATATCGCTTTATAAATTTTGCAGTGGACTGAATGCCATAAGCATATTCCCTATATGTTCTGCGGTAGGTATATATAAGGCATATAACCTTTAGAAAATGTTTAAAAAAATTTACACATAGAATATACAAAAATAAAAGAAAAAGGCAGGATGTAATAGTAAATTCATTATTAGACATGCATTTTCATTATTTGTACAAGGGCAAGTCAATTAAGTATCAGCACATGTTTTAATGTACTGTAGGTTGGCAATAATGCTTTATGCAAGTGCATGTCAACAGATGGCACCTTTGTCTCTGCCTATAGGAATTTTCAGCATCATCACACAATTTAGATTTGCACAATAAAATAGCTGACATTCTCCATTTGCACCAAGGATGAACAGTGTGCTGTGATCTGTTTTTTGTGGTGTGAAGATGCACTAGTAGTGGAAATCCATCGAAGACTTTCGGCACAATATGTGAGCAGTGCTTTACCGGCGAAACATATACGAATACTTCAAGAAATTCCAACATGGTCGGACAAGTGTGAAAGACGAGGAAAGAGCAGGATGCCCATCCACATCAACTGCCGACGGAAATGGATGCCTGTGCCATGATTCAGGAAACCAACGAGTGACTATTGATGATGTGGCAAACGATTTGTAAGACATCATTCATAACAGGCATGCTTGGCTTGGCTTGGTAAAGAGTTAAGGCTTGCTGCTACGCCAAAGACCTCTTTATCTGCAGGCATCCGGAAGCTTGTGGAATGTTGAACAAGTGTATTGAAGAGCACTGGGATATACTGAAAAATGATATACAGGGTTCGTGCTAAGACTGAATTCAAGTCAAATTTCAGAAGATGCGAGTCAAAATTTTGATTCTTTTTAACTTCCACATTTTTACATACATCCACAATCTCTATAGTTACTGCTATAGTTAAGTAGATATTTAAACAAGACCGCATGT
Organism: Rhysida immarginata; assembly: GCA_023313115.1. Lineage (NCBI taxonomy): Eukaryota > Metazoa > Arthropoda > Chilopoda > Scolopendromorpha > Scolopendridae > Rhysida > Rhysida immarginata. The sequence continues at coordinate 818,795 of JAHWFO010117560.1, forward strand.
GACAAAATGAAGTGAGGTTAAAATGTGGTGAGAAAGTTATGGGCCGATGATATTCAAAATTTAACAAGTCAATTTTGACTCACTGGTCAAAAAATCACGAGTCAATTTTTAGCAAAAATGTCCATTTGACGTGTAAATTGCGAGTAAGCGCGAACCCTGGATATACTGTATAATCCCCTTAATATGAAATCCAAGAAAACAAGATGTTATTTCATAATATCTGAAATTCATACTATCCGAAGAGTGTATACAGGGTGTAACAAAAAGGTACAGCCAAACTTCCAGGAAACATTCCTCACATATAGAGGAAGAAAATGTATTATATGAACATGGGTCCGAGAACGCTTTATTTCCATGCTAGAACTCATTTTCACATGGATAGGTAGAGGTGGACCAATTCCTTGGCCTCCATGCTCTCCAGACCTAAACCAACTAGAATTTTAGTTGTGGGAGCATTTGAAAGCTCTTGTGTTTGAAAGAACCCTGGTACAAGATGCAGATAGTTTTTGTGCCTGTATTGTGCAAAACAATATGCAATTCTCCAGGGATACATCAGTGCATCCAAGATTCAACGTGACAGTGGGTTGATGCATGCATCCATGCTAACAGAGATCATTTTGAACATTTCATATAAGAAAGAGTTTCATGTGGTATGCTGGTATGTTCTGTTCCTGTGGGTTTCCCATGAGTAATATAATTAATGAAGAGTTGTAAAGAATGAGTTCTAACAGAAAGCATTTCCAGACCCATGTCCATATAACATATTTTCTTCCTCTCTATGGAGAAATTTTTCCTGGAAGTTTGGCAGTACATTTCTGTTACATATTCAGGGTTCTCCCCAGGCCCTTTTCAACGGGCGCGCCGCCCGGCTGATTTTGGTGGCCGCCCGGCTGAATATACGAAAAACTGCTAGTATTTCATTTGTTTTTAATTTTTGTCCGCCCGGCTATTTTAACTTTCCACCCAGCTGATAACATTTTCTGGGGAGAACACTGCATATTGCATACTGCATGTACATTTTATGCTATAATAAATTTGACAAGTTTATACCATAAATACAAACTTATAGATAATTACTTACGAAAAAAAAACCCCACAAGAATAGTTATCTTATCAATTTCTTACTTATACAATCACAACCGCATGTTTGCCCGTGATCAACGTGGTTCCTCACAAGTGATTCCTCTCGTGTATTAGCCATCCGTCATGAGGAGTACCCATCCGATTCTGGGTGTCTTAACTGTTTGAACACAAACACCACAAGGCTTAACATGACTGATTGGTTTAATATTTTAAGTAATATTTGCTCAAATTAGGAAATTTAGTTGTATTTTTCTCAAAACATTATTAAAACTTTTTCATATTGACTGAAATTTACATAAAAATATTTCGTATTAATATGATAATTTTACATGCAAAATGCACTGAGGGGGTTGGAGCAAGAAATACTTTCATATTAAGTGGATTATACTGTATTGTAAGGTCTCTGCTTTTGTTGAAATAAACTATAAAAATTGTGTGTGGATACTTATTGATTTGCCCCCGTATTTTCTTTTTAGAGTACTTCTTATTGTTTTCATAAAACTTTAAGGGAAGCAAAGATTAAAACTTAAGAATATTCTTTATTTAAAACTGTAGAAAAGCATATAGAGAAAAATATCAGAAGAGATACATTTCAACCCCATCCCTTCTGTAAGGTGAGAGCAATATTTGCTCTGCATAAGATTTTGATTACTGTATTTACAGATAAAATTCCTTTTCAACATCAATGAATTTCCTATGACTAAGTTTCCTTATTTTGGGTTTATAATTAATACTTTTACATAGAAATCTCACTTGTATAATAATGACAAGACAAAAAAAAAATAAAAATAAAAATAAATAAATAAAAAAAAAAATAAACATTAATATTTTTTTTACTTTTTTGCATTAATTAACTTTCTATAATTTTTACTCCTGCAATATGTACAATGCAATATTTGAAAATCATTATATCTCAAATGTTTAAATTATAACAAGGATAGCAATCTATGAAACACTAATATAACAATACAGTTATCTGATTATAAACAATTTAGCTTTACATATATTGTTGCAAACAACATAAATTTATATTCAATAATTGAACCTAAATAATAAATCACACATATGATTATTTAATTCATGCACTAAAAATTTTATTTTATTCAAACATTTGTATTGCAACTGAATAATTAATTAATTTATTTTCAATATCCAATTTCTTTAAAAATATTTCATTCAATTATTTGAATAACAAAAATTATTATCATTAATTATTATTATTATTATTGATTTAATATCCCTAGTTTTAAAGTTACAATTAAAACAAAATCAAAACCCGAAGGATAAATTAAAGTGAGCTTCCAGTAGCTGTCCATACATATACATGTACATTCAAAACTTCTTTCATAAAATTAAAAAAAAAAAAAAAATTGATAGTTTCTAATCTGGCTTTTCAGTTGCTTCACTTGATACCTCATCAGCAATCATTTGAAGAAAGAAAAATGATTAAAAAAAAAAAAAAAAAGAAAAAAACCTAACCTGATCTAGTTATTATTTGAATAATGAAAGAAAATCTTACCTTGAATAGTAATAGACCATGTGCATTATCTAGCAGAAAGGAGAGAAATCCAAAAAAAATTGGAAGAAGGATGTACTTCCCCAGCCTTCGTGAAATTGAACCACACTGACTACATCAAGAACCACGTTTTGCATGTGGGGACTACTTAATGCTTTCCCACCACAGCAAGAAATCAGAGGGTTCCTAAAAGAGAATTAAGAATTACCATCAGAGAAAAATGCTTGAACCAGTTATTCAGACTGCAGGGCTACAAAATTTTGTCCTGTCCATGGCCCAGGGCCAGTTGCAGAAACTAAGTTAAGACCTGTACAACCTGCTAATGAACATGTCACACAAAAACATACACATATAAACAACCACACATAGGCTTTCACAAATCCACTTTGTTGAGAACATTTTATATATCTCTAAACTATAAGAACATACATCTTTAATAGGAAATTGCATTCTATCTAAACCTCTGTTCATGCATTTAATTTTGTAAAAGCTTTTATTTAAATCAAAATGTAAAATAGCTACAATTATTAGCAATATTTCACAAAAAAAACATCATTACTGAAACAGGAAGAAATTGTTATAAAAATTGTTATCTAATTCATAAAAGAGGTAAAACAGATTCAAGTTTTCATATAAAATACAGAGAATAGAGCAGTAAAAGGAAAAGTCAATTACACTAGAAAATTGACTTCTTTTTCTCTAAAAATGATCAGCTGCTAGAACAAAGTTCTTCCTAGAACCATTTCTTCCCTGAAAGACGGACAACAGTGCACGAAATGCTTAGCATTCCACTCCAAAGTTGAACTTAAATAGATAAGTTCAGTAGAAATTACTGAGCCATACAGAAGAAATTGTGAAACACATTTTCTACATATGTACAGAGAAAAATCAAAGCTTTTTAAATTTCAATTAAATTAAGTATCCTCATTTAAAGATATAGTGTACATACTTTTTTTTTTTTTTTTTAAATCAACAAACTCATTTTCGTAGTATATAATTTGAAAAAAAAAAATGCACGTAAAAGCAGTTTTCAATTAGTTAAGTAAAAGTAAAATGTAAAAAAAAAAATTTAACGATTTATTAATGTCTGTTTGACTTTAGAATGAAATCTCCATTAAATGAAAAGTTCATTTGCATTTGAAATTCAGTGATAGTTTCCTTTTTTGTGAAAATGAAATGTATATTATAATTTCTCTACATATATAATAATGTTAACATTTATTATTATTACTATGCCAGTTAGAAAAATAAAATAAAAAATAATTTTAAAAATCAATTTATAACTAACATGGTTTTACTATGAAGGATATTGTTTTCCCAGGAGAAAAAAAAAATAATGCTATAAAAGAACCATACTTGCATAGAACCATAAAAATAAATAAATTTATATACCAGGTGACCCAAAAGTGTATTACATTTTATTACATTGTTAACAAAATTTTCAGCGTTTGCTTTCCAGCAATTCAATGCTTTCATAAGAATCAAGAGGCAGGCATAAAAACTGAAAATGTAATTAACAATGAAAAAAGATGTAATACACTTTTGAATACACTTTTATAAAAATGTATATATTTATAAAAATATATATTCTGTAACTGGAACATCAATTGTCTACGGACCCTTTTTACTGGGGATTAAAAAGGGTCACTGGATAATTTTAAAAATAGAGAGAGGAAAGCAGTCTGTTTATTCTGAAAGCAGCTTAACAGCAATAGGATAACAACTGCTCCCTAGTCTCCCCGAGTTATCTGATAGTTCCAAGGGTGCTAAGAGTACACCAAAAGTAGGACATTTCATTTTTGTTCCCGAGTCTGGTAGTTGACAAAAATTCTGGAAGAAATCAGTAAATAGAAAATAAAGCATTATTGATTCTGTCTCTATTTTTCCATGTCTGAAGCACGTTCAAAAAGCACCATTTAAAACATTGACCAACCCATTCAAATTTCAATTAAATGCCTATGCTTGTAGAATGGTAAAGTATTTAAAAAAAAACTGTGAGGAAAATCTCAGCAGGAAGTATGAACACAATTGGAAAGGAAGGAAATAAACCTGCCTGATTGACTATGATAACCACTTAGAGGAAGTACAGTTGCTGAAGAAAGAGCAACACTGAGCAGATGGCCTTTGCATATTTTTGTTCTAAGCTGATGGCCTAATGGTGTTAACAATTTTTTCCCCTTCTCCCCCCCCCCCCCTTCCTGGATAAATAATTTAAACTACTTAGTAATAGTGCAATTGATTAAGTTTGAAAACTATATTGCTATATCAATTTTGGTATACCAATCATAATAAAAGAGATAAAAATTTAAATGATAAACCATTTATAGAAAATTTTAATTAGATAATCAGCATTGCAAAAATCTCTCCAAAATAAATAAGCACAGTATCTCAGATTTATTAGAAAACATGTTGATATTTACAAAATGCACTATAACTATACCCAAGGGCAAAGCTTTACTTTTTAAGAGATCATTTTTGTTAAGTGATGAAATCTCAACATAAAGAAATAACAACTTATTATTTACATCATTATTCATCATAACTATTCTCCAGATGTCTTACAAGTTTGTACACTTAGAACTTTTAACTTAGTTGTACATCCACAAAGCTGATATAGCTTTTATAAAATTCAGTTTGCACATCTGATAAAATTTAGATTATTAACCATACTTTTTGGAAAAAGTATATAGTCTTATAAGTAAATCATTTAGCTGGATAATCCTGTTGCCTATAGACATAAGAAAAAAATATCCCCCACAATCAGACTTTATATTAAAAATGGCATAACTCTTATTTATATTTAAAAAAAAAAAGCAAAATTTGTTCATAGATTGTTTTTCAAAAGTAATCAGTATCGATTAGTTAAAATTTTTAATCGCTATATTTCACATTGAATATTAATATGTTAAGCTTCTTGATACAAAGTAACAACTAATGAAATTTTTATCTTTCCACAATTTGAAGATAAAAATTAGTAAGGCATTTATTCCAAAAAATAGCTCAAAGAGACTACTGCACAAATTACATTAATATCCAATTTCTTTCTCAATAATACATTTCTTTCCACAATCTCATTTCTATTTGCTAAAAGCAATTATCTTAGACACATTTTATTTTGTGCAATTTTTTAATGAACTTCACAAAACTTGAATTAAAATTTATTACTCTGAACACATAAAATATCAAATTATTTTTAATAATTATATTAACTGATATAATGCATTGAATTATACTTATAATTAAGTATAAACTGAACTCTTTTAATAACTTTAACATAAAAAAAACAAACTATTATATATAATATAGTGCTAAAGTAATTTAGTCAAATAAAGAAATATTTATTTATTTATTAGAATCAATCAAAATCTTCGAGCATAAAAATAGAAGGTCAAAATCAATTCAGAAATTAAAGTAACATGCCATTATTTCCTTCAAGTCTAAATAAAATGTATATATCCACCACATATGATAATCTTCCATCATTTATGTACATTCTTAAAATCATATGATAAAGGCAGAAGATAAAATAAAATAAAAAAAAAATGGATTTCTTGAAATGAGCATGTCTACTTAGAATATACATGTCCAAGGATTCTTGCTGCAATATAATGAATACTTACTCTAAAAGGAAATTTTATATTATGTCAAAGATTCCAAGAAAAATAATGCCTCTTAGTTCCTGGTTAAGGTAGTGGTCTTTAGATATGATTAACCTCCACAGTGAGCACTACTGTTTTTTAAATGATGGAACTTTTTTACCTTCTCACAGAACATCCAGTTAATGTCCCTACCATAACATTCCAGGTAATCAGGATTGACCCTACTCTTCTCCTTATGTCAGAAACAACTCCAGTAAAAAGGGAAAAAAAAAAAAAAAGAAACTTGACAAACTTCAATGTATTTTTTTAAATCTCTTCTTTCATTCCTTACTTCAATTAATTTTCTGTCTTATTTGCACTGCAAATTAAAAATGTTCAGTTTTTTCCTTCTATGTAAATATATTAAATATATTCTAAATAAATATCCTAATTTCATTATTGAATTTGTTATTAAATTCTAATTTATTTAAGCTTTTGAAAACCTTTAATTATAAATAGAGTGAACACACTTGAACATACAAACTTAAAATTTTACTCCAAATAAGGTAATAAAATAATTGTTTTTAATAAATTTATTTAGGTCAAAATGCACTAAATAAAGGCTGAAAGACTGGAGTATGTGCACTTTCCATGATCATGAATGTGCACGTCCTGCAATTTTCTTGCTATTGCAATGCACCTGCACACGATGCGTCCGAATCTGAAGCATGGACAGCCACAGGATATCTTGGAAGCTGGTCAAACTCACAAGGGAACCCCAGATAGCCTTTTTTTTGCGCGCAAGCACATCGTGGAAGCAATAACGTTGCGCAGCTTTGAAGCACCCCGGAAGTGCGCAGAGTTCAAAAAACATGGCGGAAAGAGAGAAGGCAAACTTGTTAGCGGCGATCGACAAAGAATTGCAGTTAGAGCACTGTTATTAAGCATAAAACCTTAATTTTGCTGTACAATTATTTGTCTCGAAATAATTTATAAGATGAGGTAGGCATCCATGAATACTATTTTTATTTAAAATTATAAAGCACCGCAATACATACCCCCTCACCAACGCAACGTATTACTTGATGTTGCACATGAAGCCAGCCCCATGTTTGATTACCGAATTATTTAATAAAATGAAATAATAAATTAAGGAAATGGTTATTAATTACTCTAGACGCTTTTTACTGGAAGGCAATTAGCTAATTAATAATCTATTTTTAAAAACTAAGTTTGTTTAGAAATTTGAGAAGCCATTCAATTGCAGTCTGCTGTTGTCTATTTCATCTGAAGTGGATTCATGCTTATTGCTGTGAGTAGTGGAAGAAAGAAGTTCCGTTAAGCGCATTAATACACCGCTTTAACAATGGAGTCCTTGTATGAATATGTGTGCTCAAATTTTTTCGTTTTCATGGTTTATTTTGAAAGAAACAAAAATCCGCACTCTCTTATTTTGCAAGCACCTATTGTAGCTTCAATTGAGTAACATATTTCAATTTAGTGGAAATCTGTGACATACATGTTCGAGGGATTCTCTTGTCAGTGGCAGCACTTGGAACATCCAACAGTGGCTGAGCCTCAGCCTTGAATGGATGAATGCCAAGCGTGGGAAAGAGCATGGCATGGCTGCTAAACAACCACTCCAGAAAGACCTAATCAATCAGTTATGACATCAGTAGTTGAACCAAGGGCTCAAGATCCAATCTGTAGAGTATAATATTACATATATGTAATCATTTAAAATAATACACAAAAACTATCAAAAATGTATTTTTTACGTTCAAAAATTATGAAAGTGACAATTATCAAAATCTAAAATTGTTAAAAGAAAGTAGTGATAATGGATTCCTTGGCGGAGGGGGGGGGGGGTTTAAAACGAACAAAAAAACCCACTTTTATTGACAGTTTTGGATACAGAGGGAGATGTACCAAAATCACACTTGTCCCTCTGCTTTCAATAGTATTTCAGACTAACAATGACAGTTATGCAGCTAACTATCTAAAGGGCGGTTCACATTCAGCGATTTCGTAGCATGAAGCATTTTCCCGAATTCAGGCATTATGTAGACGTCACAAAGCCACGCATGTTAAAATGTGGAGCCGTTTCACATTCAGCAGGAACGAAGCGGGGAGCTAGGCGAATCTTCCTTCTTTCCTTCCTTCCTTCCTTTCAACCTGCGTCCCTCCTATCCCCCCTGCTAGGTGAACTCTGCTCTGATGTTGGACGAGTCGTTCTTTCATCTATTCTCATAGTATATAACATGGCTTTCTTGACATCACGTACATGTATATATTGTATTTTTTTATTAGGAAAAAATGACAGAAAACAAGGCACACCTGCACAGAAAACACGCCATGGTTTCTTAATTGAAGAGGTTATGACACTCCAACTGTTCCAATGCTATCGGCACGAGGCAGAAGATGTACCTGGAGTAGATGGCGAACGAGCAATCTATGCTTCATTTATTAAATTTTTATGAATCATTTTGAACCATTTATTTAAGATAAAAAGCTTAAAATGTATAGCTAGCTGTGCCTTAAAATAAACATCGATAACTTATGCTTTATATGTTGAATTCTATTGTAAATCTGATTATTTAAAGCATACTTCGATGTTTCGCCATCTGGTGGACAAAATAATAGCGGGATCGCGTTTAAACGGGAGTGTCATAATCTCTTCAATTAAGAAACCATGAAACACGCAAATATGGCTGGCAGAAGTGGGTAAGAAACAGTTGCTAAGGATTCTGGGACTTGAGAGATGCTCACTCATAGCTGATTGGCTACGCATTTGGGACGACTTCTGAAAATTCCAACATGGTTGGAACTCCAAAACCTGCGCCATTGTCGCCTCTAACCTGCTTTCCGCCACGAATTCGCTGAATGTGAAATGGCCTTAATGCATTTTTAGTCAAAGCAGACTATGTTTTACTCTTTAGAAATACAATAACAAAGTGCTAGAAATATAGCACAACTGTCCAAAATCTCTAGTAAAAAGATAAATGATTTTTATAATTTACATTAAAAGCTTTTTTACATATAAAATGATTACTGATCTCTTTAATGCTTACTGCTAGAGATAAAACATTTCTTACTAACTTTTCTCCATTTGTCTCCATTTTAAACCTATGACCAACTCTTATTTTAGCTTTTTTTTTTTTTTTTAAATACAGATTCCAAGAACAAATTTTTACACCCCCGGCCCCCCCCCCCCCCAATCCACTTATTGCTGGTAAATTGATATACACCAGTATTTTTTTCCTGGATAAAATAAACATAAACCTATTGGGAAGAAGGAAGCCAACAGGAGCAGGAGAAAAAAACATCCCCACTAAAGAATAAACATCCCATCATAATCTTTCCAAGAAGGTAGGCAACTATAACCATGTCAAAAGAAGAACCATAATGAAGTAAAAATGTATCCAATGGTGTAAAACATCTTTATTTCTATGAACAATTTGTGCTACATTCACATATTTATTTTACTGTACAAGAAGATAAAGTAAATTAAAATCTCTCTCTCTCTCTCTCTTTTTTTTTTTTTTTTTTTTTTGTAACAAATTAAGATTTAATATATACGAAAGTCATTTCAAAAACAATGGACATGGTTGTAGCTTTGGCATGCGGATGACGAAATGTTAACAAATTTTGCACCATTTATACATCTACTCTTGAGGCAAATACGTTTTAGTTCTTTAGTATACGACCTCCTTTTATGACAAATTTTTGAAATGGACTGTGCAGGCATTTTGGGTACTGTGCCTTAGAATATACTTAGATCGTGGCAAAACTCCAAATGAAGTTCATAGTGCTTCGTGTGATGTTTGTGGTGATCAGACAGTGGATCACAGCACTGTATCCCATTGGAGTATGCAAATTTAAGTTTGTATATGCTCATATTTGATACATAAGAGATCTTCTACGGTCACAGTACAAGAGATTCCTGCACATCCCATTTCAAAAATGTCACACAAAAAAGTCATACACTAGCAAAGTAAAACAAACGCACATGCTGATGCCACAAGATCTCAACAACAATTGGCATAAAATATGTTAAGATTGCTATCAACATGTGCATTACTTTGAAATGGCCCTCGTATGGGCTTTAATTCCTCATAAAAAATTCATCCTCTTGTTTTCTCTCAAAGAAAATTGTTTTCTTTTGCTGCTAAATTTAAACTTTCTTAATGTTATATTATGAAAAATTTTATTTACCTGCTTAGGAAATATTTTATCACATTTATCTCACATTTCATGATTTCCAATATAAAGTGGCAAATTTAATTAACAATTTCAACATAATAATTATTTTTTCATTAATTCCAATTTTGAACTGTGTTAAAGAAAAATGATCTTAAATAGAAGGAACTTAAATTATACAATCCATAGTTACATTAATTCGTAATGTGTAAATGTAGAAATGATTATTTTTTTCTTCAAACAGTGATATTAGAACGTGGAATAATTCAACCTGTTCCCACAAATTTTATTCATTTGTGTACAATTCACTTATATACAGTAAGTGAATTTCAATTTCATTCAACTTCAACCTACATTACATTTCATTTAAAGTTTTAAAGTTTGTTTGTTTTAAAGTTTACCAACAGTTTAAACAAGAATGCATGGCTAAAACAATTTTAAAAATTCATATAATTGTTATTGTTTTAAATTGTTTATTTATGTTGTTTGAATTGTGAGTTTAATATTAATTATAAGATTATTTTATAAATTAAATTTTACTTAAAACTTTGAATACACCATTAATGCATCAGAATAGGCCTACATCAGACACAACATTCTAATGCATTTATTTTTTTAATCAAACTTCTATCAACCACATAAAATGATCCATTAACCTAATGAAGTCTTGTGACAAACACACAAACACACACGCACACACACACACACACTTCAATTAAATAAGTGCAATGTTGATGGCTTGTGCCACAAGCAATGATTAAATGATCTATGTTGAGAGGGAGAAAAAAAGGTGGGGGAGAAGCAACACTGCTTAAATAAATAGATTTAAAAAAAAAAAAAAAAGAAAGAAAAGAAAACTTTAATCAATAAAGGCTTTTCTCAGAAACCAATTACACAGCTGACTACATGACTTTATCTGAATAAGGAAAGAAGTCTTGGTATTTTTCAGTTCGTAATAGATAAGGAATGCTTGTAAGATTTGCAGAAATAAGCATTACATTTTCCTTTCTCAGAGAAAAAGTGAATGAAATTCTTCTCAAGAGGGGGAAAAACAGAAGCATGAAATTAGCCTAGCACAGGATGCCCACAAATGGAATGACTTCACCCAAGAGGGAGGCTTTGAATTATTTCTATATAACTGTTAGTATTACGATAATTAGCTTGTCACCCTGTATCACTTCCACTAATGAACTGCTTCCTTGAGTTAATTCAGAGGAAGTACCAAGATTTTTATCGGTAAGCTTCACTCTAAATGAATTATTATTTCAGAAAAAATAAAATGAAACTGACTCCAGCATCTTATGCAAAGGCTTCAATAGTTTCTAATCACTGGAATTAATGTGTGCTTGCAATAACATTAAGCACATTAACAGCTTCTTTTTACATTTATTGAAATCGCAAAATTCTTGCTCTCAATAAAAACAAAAATAATTTCAAATGTAATATGATTAATTTTTTCAAATTATAAAAATATGTAAGATGATTTTGCAAGTCCTTCCTAACCACATAAAAGCATACTATTAATCAAAATATACAGAATAAATTTCTCAAATTAATAATTTTTACAAACATTTTTAATTTAAAAAGTAATATCTTTTCAAAGTATTTTATACAATACTTAATTAATTAACGAGCCATCTAATGAAGTGAAACTATTTACACAAGTAATAATATGCAATATTTTTCCATCTGAAATTTCTGATCTTTGAGAATTGTTGAATAATAAATTTAAGAGTGAACAGTTAAATTAAATCCTAAAGGAATGATCCCTGGACAGCTTTTTCCCACTTTTGGCAAAGTTTTAATGGCCAGATAACTTTCTTGATGCCAACCTCTCAGGAGAAACAGACAAAACAAACATCCATGCTGGGCAGTGGGATTCAAACCATGACACTTATTATAGCAGAGCAGCGTGCTAGACAGCTAGGCAATGGGGGCCTCATTCACATGAATTTTTTGAAATTTAGTGATAAAAACCCTCCATGCTGAAAATATATCTTGGATGCTATGTTAGAGAGCACAATATATAAATTATAATATAATAGAGCTATAAACGACAACACTATATCTCATAACAGACCAAGCATCATATTTGTAGATAAACAAAAAGTGACCTACATAATTAATGTTTCCATCCCCAATATACAAAAGACAAACACCAAATTCATTACATGTACAGAATTTTTATATGAAATAAAACGCCTGTGGGGAGCCAACAGAGTACACACTGCTCCTATCGTTCGTTCTTTACGCTACACTCACTGCACAAAAGTCTAAATCCAGAAACCACAATCCAGACAAATTAAGTGGATTAATAAGAGGAGAATTAATTAAGAATGATGCAATACTAGAAATGCCATTAACTTCTAAATTCAAAAATGATAACCTTGAGGAAGAAAGAAAAAATCCTCTGACCAATTACCAGACAAAATTGGGATGAATCTTGACAAATCAGATGAACAATTTTGATTGTCATTAAGTTTTTCCTCTTGTATGAGGAACAGAAATGGTTATTGATTTTGCAGATCTGTTGAAAAGTAGAGGGATCCAAACTTTAAAGAACATCAGTATCGTTGATAAAATGTGGTTTTAGAGTTAGAATAATGAAAGAAAAACATCATCATTCAATGGAGATGAAAGGCTCTCCGAAGCCAAGTTAAGTCAAATTTGAAAGTATGAGTGCAATTTTATATCACAAATGGGTATCCTGAATCAAGAGGGCCAATCAATACTTCTACATAGAAGTACTCTAGAAACTGACTCACCATCAGTGTTACCACCTCTCCGAATTTGAACCAGAGAGTCCGGTATTTAGAGAAATCGTTCAGTTGCCTGGGTTGGGTGTTCGATTGTCCGGGTTACCAATATATTCGAAATCTCAAAATAAAATGCATTTTTTAAAATAAAAGAAATTTATTTTAAAGAAAAAAATTCTTTTAAAACATGATGTTTCACTGATGCTTTTTTTTTTTTGCTTATTTTGCTTGAGCACAGTTTACGATAATGGGATATTTTTTTTGGTAAATTGCGTTTGATGTCCTGGATTTTTTCCATCGTGCATGTGGCAACGCTGCTCACCATGCTTTACCGGCTTAGCATCTTGTGACTTTTTCTTAAATTCTCTAATTTAAATAAGCCATTAAAAGATTACAGACTTCAAACAACAGATAAATATCAAGGAAACCTATTAAAACAGTTATTTCAAGTGCATACCAAATATGTTTTCTGAAGTGGAAAAGAGGTTGGTAATGGTCTACATTTTCAGAATTAAGTTTCAGTAGTCTTTAGATGAGATCGTTAGACAAGGGTCTATTATGTAAGATAAGTTTTTGTTTAAATAAGGCTTTACAACATAAACTACAGTTTTAAAACAAGAATTCATATAAGAAAATGCTACCAAAACATATACCTTCAAATATGAATATAAGGTAAATTCTTGCTCATCTTCAAAATACACTCTTCTTTGACTAATACAACTGTTTGCAAGTTCATGCAATTTTTTATTCCTTGCAGGCTTGCCATTTTTGGTAAAACTTAAATTTTAATACCCACAAGCTTTTAAATGAATTTTTTGTTAGGAAAACTAAAAAATAGCCATCAGGCTGAAGGAAACATTTACTCCCAAAACCCTTAATATAACTTAGATGTAGACGACTTATTGCTCTTCAGTTACAACAATAATCATACACTATTTACACAAAGTAATTGGACACTTTCGATTTTAGACGTTTTGTCAAATAACTAGAAAAATACTTGACAAATTATTCTGAAACTACAGGGATGTAAAGAGTTACATTGCTAGAATGGGATAAAACAGTTAACGCTGTACAGTAGTGCAAGACGTTGCTGAAGCCGAAACGGGCCATCGAAAACAAGCGCAGAGAGAAGCTCTCGAAATGGACAGTTTCATACGTTCTTAAACACAGACTGCATGATAGAATCTTAATTGAACTAAACAGGGTTTGAGGGGCTGTTTCATACGATTTTTAACACAGACTGCGTGATAGAATTTTAGTTAAACCGTGCTGCTCCAAGACAATGCTAAGCTACTTATGGCCAAGAAGACCCTCCACCTGCTGGAAACATTTCGATGGGAAGTCCTCAAACATCTCCCCATGTGACTCCCATATTTTCGGCCCCTTAAAAAAAAAAATCACCAACAGGTCATCGGTTCACTTACGACAAGGAAGTGCAGAACACTGTGGAAAAAGGATCCGTATGTGCAACCAAGGAGTTTCAACACTGAAGCCATTATTCGGTTCTTACGCTCCGAGATCAGTGAATCATTTCAAAGGCAATTATGTATTGGTGTCACGTTACATATTAACTGTCCATCAAATATTCTGTACTTAAAATATTCTGTAATTAAAATATTCATTAGATGTAGTTTCCTTTTCATTTGGACACACCTTTTAGATCACAACATTATTTTACATTTAGTAATGCATATTTGCTTGTCGTGTCTCAATTAGGGAAGAAATTAAATTAAATCTATTATATTAATAATTTGACTAGGGATAAATTTTCCTGAACCATTCAAGCATGAAATTTATTTTACATAGTAACTCTAATTTGAATTCCATTTTGAAAGAGTATATATAAATATACAGTGCTCCCTCTATTAAACAGCATTCTATACAACGCCAAATTTATAATGGCAAGTCCATATAACGAAGTTCTTTTCTGGAAAATAAAAACTGCAGACTCATTAAGCGTTATGTGGAGTCCTGTTATATAGAGGGAGCACTGTTAAAATTAAGAAAACAAAATTCTAATGGGCAGAAATTTAAGAGTTGTACATTGCACCATCTAATTTTAAGTGGTTAAGAGCAGATTTTCTCCTCTGGTACTTTAAATATTATAAAACATTAAAAAAATTTTATACAATATTGAAAAAAAAAAAATCAAAAGATTGTGTTACAAATATATTTAAAAGTCTGTAAAACATATCCAAAACCAACTTTACATATTTAATATTATGGAAAATTTGACCATTTTAAAATCCTTTCATGGCTGTTTTGCATTTTAAGTTATTCAAGCTGTTTTGAAAAAATAATAACATCTGGAATACCACATACTGAAGAAACCAGTAAATGTACACTGATTACCATTTTCACCTTGTCTACATCCTCTTTTACCACAAAATGGGATCATCCTTGGAATTGAAAGAATTTTTATTCCCTAATATAATTTGAATATTGAATCTAATATAATTTTTTTTACCTTACCTTCTTTCCCAAACAATATAAAATTGATGATTACCATATACAGGGTGATTCAAAAGTCAACGTATAAACTTTTAGGGGAGGTGTACAGGCGATTTTAAGCAAAAAAGTTCATATGAACATAGCTCCGAATTTGAACAGAAATAAAAATGCCGCCACCATGATCAACAAGTTAATAACTCGTGTTCCATAACATCTAAGATGATGAAATTTGGGAAAATAATAGGATACATGCCATTAAAATTTGATCGAATTCCAATGAGTAGTTTCAGAGTTACACAGTCAACTTCATAACACGTGCTGGTTAGTACTCACATGTGAGCATGTGTTACGATGTTGAATGCATAACTCGGAAACTACTTGTTGGGAGTCGATCAAATTTTAACGTATACACAGTTTTATGTACTCTATTATTCCCCTAAATTTCATTATCACAGGTGCTATAGAACCTGAGTTATTAACTTGTTGATCTTGGTGGCAGCATTTTTATTTCTGTTCATATCTCGGTTATCGTAATATCTGAAATTCATACTATTTGAAGAGTTTTATACTGAAAATACATATAAAGGGGCAGAAAATAATTTCTTATTAAGCAAAATTTCATATTAACCATTTTTGTATTAAGCGAATTATACTGTATGTATGTTTATCATTGGCATGTTAAATAAATCACAATGTTATTTATTTCAGATTATGAAACGTCAGTTAAATATTCTTTCCTTGATATTTTTTAAATATGAAAATTATGTAATCAAAAATGTGTTCTTCACACATTTTCCCCATCATTTCTTTTCAATTTTTCCTCAATTTTAACAATTAAATGAGTTAGATTAGCAAAAGATAATAATGATAAGTATGCATAAAATGACTCATAATGCCAATGTACTAACTTCTGTGCAATAAATAAAATAATTCAACATTTTTGAATACAAATATAGTACTTCCTCTATATAACGGGACTCTACATAACACTAAACTTATAACGGCAAGTCCATATAACAAAGTTTTCTTCCGGACATGAAAGAAAGTAAGTTAGTAGAGTTTCCCCCCAAAAAAAATTCTTTAGATGGACTTGCTGTTATAAATTTGGCATTATGTAGAGTGCTGTTATATAAAGAGAGCACTGTACTAGTATTAGAAAATTTAAATTTATTAAATATTTAGTTGTTTATTACTGAACCTTTTAAATATTTTTTTTTTTCAAATTCTGACTACTAGTTAACTCTCTTTTTTTTGGGGGGAGGGGGGAGGTAAGAAAATGAGGCTACAGAACTGTAGTTTGTCAAAATTTATCTTCATGCCCCTGAAAATATTGTTCCAACAGCTGACGTAAATGTTTCCAAGATAAGATTCATGAATAATGACTTTTCTAATTATCTTAGGAAGGTAATTAAAGTACAATCTTCCCCCCCCCCCCCCCCCTGTTGTTAGGCTTTCTCTTCATCTGTCCTTAAACTGTTTTCATTATTGTTTATTATTTGTACTTTGTTTTCTATATTAAGATAACTTAATGAATAAATTATTATTATGTTGATGCATGATTATTATTATGTTGGTGCATTATACATAAACAAACATTGGGATAGATGGAACTAGGTAACAAAAATACCATGACAAACAGCAAAGCTGATTTAAGAAGGGGAAAAAAAAAAAAAATCAGGATTATGAAGTGATTGGTCACAGCTGGCAATATGAGGTCCATCTTAATATTCTGCTAAATTATAATCTTCAATTTTTTATGATTAACCCTACAGTAAATCTGTATATTCATTACATTTCATTCATCATTTTATTAAGCTGATGACTTAGAAAAACTGAGAAAAACTTTTTTTAAATATTATATTCTCTCATGATATTGTGCTATGTAATATAATATTTGATTTTGTGAAGCCGTCCATCAGAGATATTGAGTCGTATGTGAAAATAATCTCTCTTAATTATAAGCAGAGAGTAGTCCACAGATAATAATACAAATATAGTCATAACTGAAATATTGCTAAATAAATATAATGACTGATTATCAGTAATTAATATAATTAATTATTATGGATAATATAAAACAAATTTTATAAAATTTTAAACTGTTT
>JAHWFO010117560.1:840910-865345 GCA_023313115.1 Rhysida immarginata
ATTCATTGCCACACTCAAATTTGACTTTGACACCCAAATTTAAGGTCATCCATTTGCTAACTTGAAAACTATTAAAGATAGAGAAAAATTTCCTATTATTACCCTGTAGAGCAATACTACATTAGTCTAAAAACAATTTTTAATCATACCCTTCCCCTTGAAAGATTTTGAGAAAATGAGCGAGAAAGAGTCACTCAAGGTCAGGTTGGGCTGGCCAGGTTGGCTGAGGTTTCTAACACATTTGAATTGCAGTGAAGCACCCATGTACTTCCAAACAGATTGTGATGGCGAACAACAAACTCGGATCGATGCAAATGGTAGAGGATGGCTGCATTGCAACAAGTAATCTACGCAACTCATTTGTATTGGAAAAATCAGCTATCATGAAAATCAAGAACAATGGTGACAAGGTTGGACTCCTGAAGGGTTTCATCCACTTACGGGACAGGTGTAAACTGATGCTTTGAAAGACACTCCACTGATCAACAAGTTCACTTCATGATGATGATGCTCCTGCACACTTCAATCATAGGGCTAGCAAGTACTAGGATCGAAGGTTTCTTGTTCGATGGATAGGTAGAGGTGGGTAATTACTTGGCGCTACGTTCAATCAATTTCTACTCGTGGGGCCATTGGTGTGTTTCTCTCTGATGCCCAACATGGAAACCCTTTGGAATTAAATTGTGGCAGGTTGTGAGGAAACATCGATCTGGGGCATTATTGAATTTGGGATAGTCTTCGCAGGGCCACGAGACGTCGATGTGAGGCCTGTATTCATGCAGGGGGTGGGCATTTTGAATATCTCCTTTAGGGAAATGTAAAAAGGTATCCTGAATATACTTTCATAACCCGGAAACCATGCATTTCTGAACCCATAAATGATTTTTTGTTGTCTATATACAGGGAGTTCACTCCTGAAAAAATGCCCACTGTTTTGGAAATATATAC
Source organism: Rhysida immarginata (assembly GCA_023313115.1). Classification (NCBI taxonomy): domain Eukaryota; kingdom Metazoa; phylum Arthropoda; class Chilopoda; order Scolopendromorpha; family Scolopendridae; genus Rhysida; species Rhysida immarginata. The sequence continues at coordinate 841,859 of JAHWFO010117560.1, forward strand.
AATATACAGGATGTCTCACCTACAGTAAATCAATAGCTAACTTCTAAAATACAAATCTGACAGAGTACTCTCAATGGAAGATATATTGCACTTTTATGTGAAGGGTTTTTATGTGTACTCCATTTCCAAAAAAAGTGAAGTCATTTTCGAATATGAAAGTCAACTTTGAAATGTACAATGGAAACCCCTATTTATAATGGTACTAGCAGAGGACCTGCGTTGCCCGGGATAATTACACTTGTAGGTAAGCAGAACAATCTCAAGAATTTAAATTATAACTCCAAATTGGTTAAATAATAACTCAATCAATACAACATAGAGCGAAGGCACTATCCATTCTAAGAAAAATCCGAAAAACAGGAATTCTAGGTGATACACTGGGACTTTATTTAACCTCTTGTTGACTTGCCTCAGATTAAAATGATATCCATCTTCACCACCAGGGAACATCACTGGATACTTTAGACCCAGATTTTTCTTGCCCTTGACGTAGAAGCTCTTATAGCCTCTTGCTATATTCGAAACTCCCGTTGTTCAGATGTTTCCAATGCCCGTATAGTTTTTTCTGTTTTAGCTGCAGAGCTTCTCTGACCAATACTCATTATTTCTCTTTCCTTTCCAGACACACAAATTTTTGCCAGTCGTCTGGACGTTTGATAGAGAACTCAAGGGAGACACATGTGATTCCTTTTCCTCCTCAATAGACGCTGCCTTATTTATGTTCTGTCACTGCATCATCATTTTATGCTCATTATTAATAATTCTTGGAAACAAACGTTCAATCATCGCATTATCGGCATCTCAGTTTCCAAAATATTCACATTCACACAGAATATAGTCAAAATGTATTTTTATGAAATGTTTGGATCTGCTATGCTACCAAATAAGTTAGGTGATAACCTCGGCTTGGCTCGGACTCTGTTTTTTTGATTAAATTTTGCAATATCTTAAAAATAAACACATGAAAACGCTTAGAATTAATACAGTAAAAATTCACAATGAAAATTCGAAAAAAAAATTTTTAAATGCTCACAATGGATGGACCTCTCCAAATATGCCACTGCTAGTCTAAATTTCTTAGTCATGTAATCTTACTTTAGATGTACACTTGATGTTGTTGCAATTCCCACTCTGCTTTTGATGTCTTGAAGCAAAACTTGGCCATTCATCACTTTGTGTAGTCTAGCGATCGCTGATTCTTCTATTTACATGCTTACCATTTGCTCAATACAGCACGGAGCTAAAGGACTGCTTCCTCTGTCATCTTTCCACTCTTTCTCAATAGTCTGCTAACTCTCTATTATCTCTAGTTACTGATCATTTTTAAAGATTTTCAAGAAATTGTTAAGTACTAAGAACTCTCAATTCTAAGAAAAGCCTGAATAACAGTAATTCTATGCATTGTTACAAATTGAACCTTATCTATATTGCACAAACTTTGCCTTGATTTTGTTGGTCATGAGACATTGTTGATCCTTGCATAGTGTTGGTGCATTGCGTGTTGACACCATTGTTGATAGCTATTGTTGCACAAACTTTGTCTTGCATTGTTGGTCATGAGATATTTCTTATTAATATGCACTGCCATCATCATGTATAATTGGGGGAGGCCGTGGCCAGGTGGTCTTTCACTGAAACACAACTTCTGTGAAGTTAAGCAACATCAGGTATGGCTAGCTACTGGATGGGCGACCATTCAGTGACTCACAGTCTCCTCCCCCCCCCCCCCACACACACACACAGCTGCTGTGACCATCATACAGCAGTCGTTAATCCAGGTTTATCCAGGGACCCAACTTGTTGGCCTCAGGCCATACAGGCCCTGGATGGACGTATTGGATTACAATACATAATAATAATAATTATTATTTTTTTTTGAGATCTAAGGTAGACAGTGACCTTCCTCATACTTTGAAGGTCATTTGAGCAAAATTTCATCAAGCAACCCTGTTCTAGCAAACTTTTTATGAGTTTGGCCATGCCGCTAAGGCACAGTGAGCAACAAGCCAATCAGAAAGCAAGGATAAGTGCTCCACCCTGCAACTCAACCTACTTAACTTTTGTCTGGATACTCCTTTCTTTTTAGCAGAGGGCCAAAATGATTGGAAAGCTATTGATTGTTACATGCAAAATCTTTGCCCAGTGAAACATGCTTAACATTTAAACAATAGATAACAAATATAATTTATAGATGGACATCTGTTCATACGTCCTTTTATTTTCCTACATCTGGGAAAAATTGCTGTATTTACCCGAATTTAAAGGATAACTCCACCCTAATATACAACTTTATTTAAAATGAAAGTTCGAAATGTGAAAAACGTGGCATAAATGAAAAATTTCAAATCGAACGTGAAATACATAAAACGAACGAAAATTATGAAAATCAAGGTCACTTCCCGCGCTCCATTACACAAAGAGGAAGTGATGTCCTCATTTATTTCTATACATGTGCTATTTTACAATGGCTTGCGCTTATGAAGCAGTTCTGAATGGGATGTAGATTGCAAAGGATATGTAAGAAGTTTCATTCGGAAATGACACAGATGTTCAGCCTTAATGTTATGAAACGCTGAGATGCGAACATCCTTCGCGTATCTCGCCCATAAGTGAGCACAAACGATGCAGAGACAGATGCGGCTGAATCCAGATAAGTACAAACACTGACGATGATTATTAATTAATAAACTACACAAACTGATTATTATACTATTATAGGCATTTTTTCAGCGTAGAATAGTGGGAGAATATACTAAATATAAATCATGCAATTTTAGGAAGTGAAAAGTTCTGAACAGGAATTCCGCAATTTCCAGAATCGGCTGGGCCACTCTTATCTCGTAGCTACTATCGGATGGCATGACGTCACGATCGGTTTAGCTGTTCTAGCTGCTATCAATGGTACAAAGCTATTTTTTTCTCGCATGACTTACACAAAAATTAGTGGAATTGAATTATTTGTTACATGCAGGATCGTTTTTTCCAAGACTTTAGACATCGACGGGAGTAGGCTGATAGATCGGTAGGTCGCGGGAATTGCAGTATTTTGCCCCTGCTTGGGGATACTTAACACAATAGACTGCTTCCAAGGAGTCGGAAAATGGAGCAGATACAGTAATAATAATTCTAAAAATGAAGGTGGCTGGCCTGGACAAAACAGTTGAGAAATGAATGCTATTCTGAACTTTTACCCTATATTTATTCTTTATTGCCTGGTTTTTCCACCACTTCATAGGAGCTAATCATTCAGGTAGCTCCTGGATCACTCCAAAAGTATTTGTCCATCGAAGAATAAGGACAGCATCCTGCTTCAAGTAATTTATTCACTTCACGTTCAAAAATTTTAAAACTATTGGATCGATAGTGAAGAATGAGGTTTCGAAATGAGCAGAGCAAATATTTGAGTACGCTGAAAGGCGCCAATTTTCTGTCCGACAAAAGTTTATCCACTCGTTTCTTATTAATTTCGACTTAGGAAACTTATAAGATAAACTTTTATCAGTACCTAGGTTGTTACACCCCTACACGGATCAATTGGAAGGCATGATTTAATTTAATTACGGATCGCTATGGAAGAGCTTCTCTCTAATGTTTATGGGACTCGAGCCTAGTCTCACAGTGACGTCGATCTGAGGCAGTCGGATGATACAAAACGGAGCGCGAGGGTGAAGACTAGGCCTAGTGAAGACCGGAAGTAGCATTTTTCATACTTTAAATGCGGTTTTCAGAATGAAATAATGGTTTTAAAATTTTTCTATTGTTACAGTTGTATTTTATTTGTTTCAAATAATATTCTGCAAAAATAAATGATATCGATTTTTTGAGTGCAGTTGTCCTTTAAGCCGACACCCCCCCCCCTTTTTTGAACATTTTTATAAGAAAAAAAAAATTCTCAAATTTAACAGACTTCTATTTTTTTCAATGTATTATTTAAATTCACTTGATTATGTTTACTCTAATTTCAGTGGCTATGCCAGTGCATTTAGAATAAAGATAATCAAGTGATATACATTTCAAAGCCGAATTTATTTACAAAACTAAATGTCATAAATTTAAAAAATTCAATAAAAAAATAATGTAATTTTGTTATTCACTGTCATTTTCTGGTCATTATTTACTTAGATCTGATTAATTAGACAATTATATTTTTTATTGACACAAAAATAAACATAAGAACAAACAAACAAATATTTTGCCCTCTACATCTATAGTTATAATTGAACCTTCAAACAGTGCTTCTTACTGGAATTATAAATGTTTGAAGGTTTCCTGCACTAGGCAAAATTAACATTAAAGCAAATAGGAGTTGCAAACTATGAGATTTATTTCTACGGTATAACACGACAATACACTTTCTATAGTATATGCTCAAAATAGCCTCCTTAAGATTCCAAGGAAACCTGTGCACATCGTCGCGTCGATTGGCAAACTCTTTGGAAAATACCATCAAACGCTCAGCAGTTAATAGGTACTTATCAACAATTGGGCAATTCAGGCTGATAACATCCAACAATGGTGCTCCAAGAACATTCCAAATTTGATTTTGAAGAGAGCACAATTTTCTTCAGATGGTTCTTTGATTTGTCATAACACTTCTTCTACTACAGGACACCTTCAAACAGTTATAACTGTAGAAAGAAGGGTTTTCATATCCCATGTTAATATGACATTTTCTGCTTGTTTTGGTCCCCGGAACATATCCTGAAAGCTTGTATAGACCATTCCAGATACAATATGATCAAAATTCTGTAAAAATCCTTCACATTACCAAGGACAAGAAGCAATTTCTTGGTACATGTAATAGGCTAGTGAGATTTGTAATCAAATAGCCACCAATCTGCTGCTAATGGTGTTGTTAAACAGTAAATCTGGTGCAATACTAGTCACTTATTGGTTGAAATCTGCTGCTAAGCACCTTATGTCCTGACTGACTAACTGTAGTTTCTCTAACTCCATTTTCTCACTGTCATTATTATTGTCCTGGCTTGCATGATGATGGAGGCTTGGCCCCAAAATATCCCATTGTGTAAATAAATTAATTAGTGGATTAATTTTCCTGCTTACTTCTGACTATTCTAGATTTATCCACAGTCTCATTGGCTATCATCTTTCTTTTATTTAGATGGTTTCAAACATGCTTTGAATCCTCTCCACTTTATGATTGATATTTTGATGAAACTTTATGATTAATTTTAATACTGAACAGCAATTAAAATTTTCACCACACAATTTTGGCTTAGGGAATAGTTATTGTAAGGTTTTTGTTGATATCAGACTGTAAATAGGCCATTTCATCTTTCCACTTTTTAATCTTTTTTCATAAATGTTCAGAGGCTTGCCATGAAAATAAAACGGGGTTCCCACAGAAAATCTGAATCCCATTTCCCTGATTTTCCCTGACATCGACAGTCTCATGTTCCTGACAAAATCGTAATTATTTTAAAACATGTCTCTACAACAGCTTTTCAGATACAACTATATTACATTTCTTTATTACATATCGAAGTTGCTTTACACAATACTTTTTTTTATATTTAGTTTACGTAAGTTTTCAGAAATAGCTTCCTTTTCTTATTGGATACACAGTCTAATCCTCTTCTTTTCACTTTCTAGTTTTTCATTTCTTCATTAATTGTTCTCTTTTCTGATTTTCTTTTAATATCTTTAACATTCAACTAAGGTGTTTCCTCCAAGTAAGACTCGTAGCGCTGATGTGCAGACCGGACTGACAGAAGCATTCTTCAAGGTATAGGTACATGGTGTATTCCTCCAAAATATTGGATAAAAAACAATGTCTGCAGTAAAATCTATTTCTCTGACAAATGCATGAAAATGGCCCTACTTCACTGACAACTTTACATTTCTCTGACTTTCCAGAATGTGGGAACCCTGTTAAAATCCTCTAAAGAAAAAATTTATTTTTTCATCCAAACTTTTAATATGATAATGAACAAACACAAAAGATTAATCTTAAAGCATTGAAGATAAAAAATAATAAGTGTAAGAAAAAAACATCACAGCATTTGTTATTATTCAACATACTTTTTTTTTTTTTTTTTTTGCAAAATAAACGTACTACCGTAAATACTGTATTTAGCGCCGGACCTGAAATACTGGCCTGCCTGCATTAAGCGCCTGGGGGACTACCAAATTTGTACAAATAAGCACCAGACCTTCAATAACCGCCCGGGCGCTTATTTTACTTCATTTCGTGGATTTTTCTTCGCTTGCTGCTTCTCACGGGAATTTTTGCTCTTCCAACTGCCACTGCTAAACCGGAAATCAGATACCAGCATGATTTCTTGCTTTTAATTTTGGATTCAGACAAGTGTTTTAGCATCAATTTTAAACTTTACAGTTTTAGCATCAATTTTAAACTTGCGGCAGTAAAGTATTTTATTTTATTTATTTATTGAATAGGGTAAGTAAAAGAAATAAACCACTAAAGACAAATGTAGTCTAAACAACGTTGTCAACAAAATGAATATAAAATTGACTTTTAAAATGCCGATATGACAACCTACAAACTTGTGCTGTACATTCAAGTGGAAGGTAATCTCCAAAGGAAGTTCATTCCAGAGGAGTATTGCGTTAAAGGGGATATGTCTATCACAGTACTTTGTAGTTAACTAGGGTATTTGGAATTTCGCATATCTGGTTGTGCGAAAGCCAGTTTGGCCAATAATCTAGCTTTTCAGATAATTTCAAGCGTAGGTAGTCTATGTTGTAAGCAAATTGGACTTATAGCTTGATACTTCGTGAGATTAAAAGCCATTCTACAGAGGCTACAGCCAAACAGTTTAACATTGATCCTAAATGCATTTGGGAATGGAAAACACAGCAGGATACATTAGAAAAGGTGAAGAAGGGCAAGAATTTTGCATAATAGTTTCTATCACAGTTGTGCAGAATTGTATAAGTGCCGGACCTGTAATACCGGACCAACTGCATTAAGGGCCTGGGGCCCGCTGAATTTTTGCAAATAAGCGCCCGGGCGCTTAATACAGTATTTACAGTATCTCAATTCTGCGTAAATTTATCTATATGAAAAGTAAAATTGAGTTTATAAATGAAACTGAATCAAAATTATATTTACTTAAATAGTTATAATGATGATAAAATCATTATCACTACGTTTACATGCACGTTTCGATCCGGATCGACTTGAGTTAATCCAAAATTGCCTCACGTTTACATGCATCTAACTCGATCCGGATCGAGTCCGATAAGATGCCCTGTGGGTAAAGCTCTAGATTAGGAAAGTACGCCAGACTTTGTCATCTGCTACAAAATCCGCCATTGTTGGCTCAGTCGGCCTTATCACTTGAATTATGCTTCCTCTAAAATACAGCTGAAATTCAATTTTTTAAAATTTTCTCATTATTATCGCCTGGAAATATAATTGACAATCAATAAATTTTGTAATTATTCATTTTTTCTTTAAATTTTGTTTTCAATTAAAATTTTCTATATATAAATAATAAGGTTGAGGGTATTTATAATGTTAACTATAATGTTATTTAAATGTCAAGTTTTTGATTTATTTACCTCAATATAATAACCCTTAATAACTTTTAAAATGCATTTGCATGTTTAAGTTTTTTATACTTATTTTTATCAAAATATAATTTTATACATTCTTATCAAAACATAATTTTAATAGATTTTATCAAATTAATTTTTAGATTTATATCAAAAACTTCAATTTAATTGTTTATTTAATTGTATTAAATAATAAAAATTATAAAATTACAAAATTTAATAAAATAGAAATTGTTAAATTGAAATTTTTGATATAAATATAATATTTAATTTGATAATTATAATTTGATAAAAAAATTATTAAATTAAATTTTGATAAAAATATATACATAAAACTCCAATTTGATTGACAATTTGAAAATTTTTAATTAGGAAAAATGACATTTTGATAAAAAAGTTTACAAAAAAAAATTTAAACATGCAATGTATTTTAAAATTTATTCATTTATTTATTTATAGATATTTATTGTGTTGAGGTATAAATCAACCAAGAACTTATTTTAGCTAAAATTTTCTATATTTTTTCTTTCAACCAAACAGCAAATTTAAACTCGATCTGGATATTATTATTTGATTGACCTCTTTCCTGAGGCATGCTTCCCTGGTTTCAAACCACCTCTTTCGACGGGACTGAACTCGATCCGGATTGGGGTGTTGAAGCCTGTTTACATGCCACTTTTTGCAGGATTGACTTGAAACTTGTCTTTCGATCCGGATCGAAAGTGTGCATGTAAACGCAGTGTATATGCAAATAGTAATGATATTGCTATAAAATTATCAAATGCAATTTTTAAATACAAACTGGCTGGTATAACTCTTGAAAAATATGTAAGCTACTTTATGCCACACACATACATAGAAAAAATTAAATTCAGAACTTTTATCTCTTGCATTCATCTATAAATAGAGCAGAGAGTTTTTTCAACTTTGGAAATTTCCTTTACTAATTTCCATTTCCTTTCATTAAAAAAAATTCCTCAACCCATTTCCTCACATTTAAAAATCATAAAATTATTATGAATATGTCAATCAGTGAAAATTTACAGTAACTTTTATAAAAGGAAGAAAAGGAGAATAAATTTTTAACTTTAACTTAATACTAATCATATATGATGTATATATGACTAGCAATATATGTGAATAATCAGCATTCAGAGAAGAGAATTATTTAATAATTTAATTAATACATCCTAGTTGACTAAGAAACAACATGCCGTCATGTCATAAAGAATTATGGCCAGTAGTAGCAAATTATACAATTTAATTCAATGACTGTTCTAAAATGGCATTTAAGAAAACATGAAAAAATTCCTCGAGAAAACAATTGTAAAATATTTCAATGAAATTAAAAATAATATTAATTAAAACTTTTGTGAAATAATTGGCATTTTTTGTTATCTTCATAAAATTGCGTATTAACTTTCTTTAAATGCAGATATAAAATGAAAGATAAGAAAAAGTAAAACAGTTATCCACTTATTACTAAAATTCAAATTCCATTTGTCTGTCCGTTTGCTTATCTCCTATAGAGTCGGACCTTATAAAAGAAATCATCAATTTATGTGGATTCTTCAGTCCACATAGGGGCAGTAGGGGGGCTTTTGTTTACAATTTCATGTTCATTTTCACTAAAAAAAATTTTATTAATTCAGTTTTCCTGCATCTCAATGGATTGTTATTTACATGAAGCAGCTTGTGATACCAGGGTTTATTTTGCAATGGGGTTTGTTAGTCAAGAGTGGATGATTGTTGAGCACACAGAGGTAGCAATAGCAACTGCAAATTAACAACTGTCAGAAAATATAGTGTTTCTCATGTCAGGCCCAAGATTTTTCATCACTATTCTGGGATCTTTGCCGAAATCAAAAAAAACTGAATAAATATGAAAGCATAAGGAAAGCAAATGAGATCATTCAAAGAGCTTAATTTGTAGCCCTTGAAACTAAGTCCTGTAATAGAAGTGTTGTTATTGAAGCAGATTCAACATTTTTCAGTCCGTATTTCGTGTATGCAACAGTTAAGTGAAGTTCTGCGGAGTTTTTTTTCTAATTTTGATTTTCGGATTTAAAGAAAGGATTTTCTTTTTCTCTCTCTCCATTTTTCAGTTTAATGATATTTTTTTTCCGGTGAAATTCTCAAACCAATTTTTGTTTACATTTATTTTGCAAAGAACAGGGTTAAGGCAGATAATGTATTCTGCAGAGATATGAGGACACGTCAATAACAAATGCTTAGCATAGTCACAGGATAAAGCGTTATTTGAATGGCTATCCAAAACAAAAAACTAAAGGGGACCCACAAAGGTATATGCCTCCAGAGAGGTTTGATTCATTCTGAGGGGGGGGGGGGTAAAATTTTTAAAAAATGTTGACAACATAAAAACAAGTTGCTAAAATATTGATTAAAAGAAATTTTGATTGTCCTGAAACTAAACGAGATGGGGCGGAATAATGAAATCAGGAATATGCCGTGGTTTAAAATGAAAAAAGGCCATTCAATAAGAAATACTGTACCAATTTGTTAAGTTATCAAAATAATCAAATTTTTAAAAAGGAACCACTTTCTCAGTGGCATATCTCATGTGCAAATCAACTGGAAAAAAAATTCAAAATTTTTTTATGAATTTACCTCCATGAAGAATAAGTTAGAATTCCATAAAAAAAAAAGTAACCCCCCCCCCCCAAAAAAAATTCCCCGTTTTAAAACAGGTCTTGACTCTCTTAATATTTCCACAAGATTAAAAAAGAATACGATACATAGTGTGACCATTTATTATTAGAGAAAATAAACAACTGTTTTGAAATAAAAGACACATGGTCACCGTTACAACAGATCATATATAGATAGACCATATAGTGACAAGTTTCCATATTCATATAAAGGTCATTATATAAGAAAACGAAGTGCAACACTTTAAATTTGAATTTAATTGTACAGCAGGTATTAATGGTAATCTAGTAAAATTATTTCTTCATCAAAATTTCTACAGCAACATTAAAGAATTCAGACCATCACCACCATTAGAATTAACAGAAAATTCATGTAATTGCCCTATTTTTACCAGGGACTTTCAAAAAACACAAAACAGCTGAAGCCATACACATAAAATTTTCACAACAGGAATACAGTACCAGATTGCTTTATCCAGCATTTTTTCAGCTCTGGCTACATTGGAGGTTGCAGGGAAGCAGATTACTAGTGCCATCTTGGAGTAATGGAATAAAAAATAAAATATAAAAATAAAAATCTAAAAATAAAAATTTGGAGACAACCCCTTATTGTTTTAATAATATTGGTAGTAACCTTACAGCATAACAGAGGGACAACAGACTTTACCAGCCTCCGAGATATGCCAGCCCTCTGTTATGCTGTAAGGTTACTACCAATATTATTGATAGAAGCAGCATTATGAACTCTTCATCCACTGATTGTACATCCTTATTGTTTGTTTACTTTTGAGAGTAACTGAAATTCAACTCATTCTATCAACAATATCTTTCTGAATTTTCATGCTATGTCCTAGGGCTTTTTATAAGAGTAGCTCTATACATTTGGCTAATAAATCATGCAAAAGACTTTTGATCCCTTAATTAGCGTGAATCTGAAAAAGTGTGTATAACTGTAAGCAATGACAGAGGTGACCAGAATGAACTTTTTTTTTAATACAATGTGGGTCTGAATTTGAACGCTAACTGAGATATAAACAAAAATAAAAATGCCGCCACCAAGATCAACAAGTTAATAACTCAGGTTCTGCAACACCTAGAATAATGAATTTTGGAGGAATAATACGGTACCTAAAATTCTGTATACTGTTAAAGTTTGATCGAATTCCAACAAGTAGTTTCCGAGTTACGCACTCAACATCGTAACACGTGCTGGTTAGTACTCGCGTGTGAGAACTGTTACGATTTTGAATGCGCAACTCGGAAACTATTCATTGGAATGCGATCAAATTTTAACAGTATACAGTTTTATGTATCCTATTATTCCTCCAAAATTCATTATTCTAGGCGTTGCAGGACCTGAGTTATTAACTTGTCCATCTTGGTGGGACATTTTATTTCTGTTCACATCTCAGTTAACGTTCAAATTTGGACCCATATTGTATTAGAAGAAAATGTTCATTCTGGTCACCTCTGTCATTACTTACAGTTATACACACTTTTTCAGAATCACCCTGAATATGATACTCATATGTTTCGGGACAAAACCTTCGCTGAAATATGAGGTATAAAATGTTCGTTACACCCCTGAAGTTTCAGGATAATTCGTCAAGTATTTTTGTACATATTCAACAAAATGCCTAAAAAAGAAAGTGTCCAGTCATTTTTTGTTAGATAGTGTACATCACATACATTAATTATATAGTATATACAATGTACAGTTCATTTATTTGAATTTCCCATCACCAAAAGCAAGTTACTGAAGTTTTGGACTACGATAATAACTTCTCAAAACGATGGGAACTTCAAAACTGCCTCAATCTGACAAGCTGCATTCTGTCCTGATGAATTTCAAACGAAATTGTCATATAATATACACCACAAGACTTTAATGACACACAATATTCAATGTATAGTTCATTTTACATTATATTAATTCACTTTTTATTTGAATTTCCCGTCGCCAAACGCTAATACGAAAATAACTTCTCACAAAGATGGCAACTTCAAAACTGCCTCAATCTGACAAAGTCCTGATGAACTTCCGTCCATGCCTATTTATATTATTTAGTGTTGTATTAAAATTATCTCATGTTAAATAAAATCATAAATAAAATTTGTTTAAATGAACTGCCTCATTAATGTTTGATTTTATTTAATAATACAAGACCATGAGGCCAAAAGCCTTTACTAAATGAACACTTCAAAACACGTAGTTGCATTTTGCCCTACTGCATTTTTTCCAATCATGTTTAATACCTATTTAAAAGGCATGAAATAAGTAATAAAAGTGTACATTTTTAAATTGTAAAACATAAAGGTTTTTTTTTTCTGTATATTCTTGCATATTTTATTTCTCGCGACAAGTCAAAAAAGGGGACTGCATTTTTTTGGGGGCTCTGAAAGTGGAATCACATTATACAAGATATGCATTAAAGTAGAATAAATACATGTACATTATGTTCTTGGTGTAGATATTAACTAAGGTAAGCGCATTAGTAGCTGACAGTGCATTAGTAGTAAATATTTCGCAATTTAAACTGCCGAAACATGTTATATTTACATGGTACCATTCAAAATTATGTCAATGACAGCACTAACTAGCACCACGTATGGGTGCAATAAGAAAGTACAGCATCATTTTTGTTCAAATCTACAGAAGATGATTTTGTTTCCCATGGTCACATTTCATTTGTTTGGAGTTAATTTTCTAGGCCTACATCTTAAGAAGGTAATTTTTTGACATTTTTTTTATTAGTGTTAATATTCTTTCTGCAGGATAATGCATAGGTTATATAATGTGATAGTGTCAATTACTGGTACTTTTAATTTTTGTAGTGTCAAGTATTAAGACACTTTAGAGCATTTTTAAAATTCATTAAATTAAAGTTCGTTTAAAAATAACAAATACATTCATAACGGCACTCTACATAATGGCAAATTTATAACTGCAACTCCAAATAACAAAGTTGTTTTCCAGAAAATAAAAGCTGCAGTCTCATTCATTATATGGAGTTGCAGTTATAAATTTATCGTTATATAGAGTGCCATTATGCAAAGCGAGCACTATATATGATTTATATGAAAATGGATTATATCGTTACATTCCTTAACTGAAAATTTCCTCCAGAACCCATATATCTGAAAATATGGAGGAATCCCATATCAAAAACATGCTACAGACACCCAAATTTCTTGCTATTTGCATACCGTAAAACCTTGAAGAGAGGCCGGGGCAACTATTTGTCACAATGGCCCTGACCCCCACCCCCCCCCCACCCCCAGCGATTAATCGATACCCAGCGTTTAGGGCTATTCCCAAGAAATGGGAATAAAAACACCGGAATTTATACGATTAACCCGAAAAACAATCAGACCTGCCGTTTAATCTGTTTTTAAAACACCTCCCGGCCTTTAATCGAGACCAGCGTTTATTTGAATACCCGGCCTTTATTCAAGGTTTTACAGTATACTGCAACACCCATGGCCGTCACTAAATGGAAGGCATGAAGTGCTACCTTCCTGAAGAAATACACTCCAATCAGGCATTGCCCTGCAGGTCTCCCTAATCAAATCGAGCTCTTACCCCTGGCCACAAAGACTAAGTGTTTTTATTAATGATTAGCTGTTCTTCAATAAATTATACAACCTGTGACAATCAAATTCGGTGAATGATGGCATATTGAGAGTGGATTGCTCGCTTACATGAAACAGCAGTTACTATCCTTCAAAATAATCCCCGTCGATGGTAATGCACTTCTGGAAACGCCTGTACAAGTCCTGGAAACTCCTGGTGTAGTCGTTTTTAGGGATAGCCTTCAGTTGGGTCGTAACATCATGTTGGATGTCTGGCCACTTTGGGGGGCGTCTTCTACGGTATGAATATATATATATTTTAATAATATTATACCAACTTCAGACGAAAAGTCCAAACGGGGTTGATGTCCGGAGTGGAGACAAAAAAAAAAATGTTAAAAAGAACAAAATTCTTGCGCGTCATGAAAAATATCAATGGAGCTTCCGGCCTCCTCGGAACCATTTAAACCACTCATAAACACACTTCAAAGTAATAGCACTTTCTTTGTAAAGTGTTGTCATCATTTCATGAGTCTCTTTCGTTCACTGATCCATTTTGGGTTTCGACCGCGCGTACTAAGCCTTCTCTCTTCAATGTCCAGTTTAAACACAAAAAACACACTCGCAGCGCTGATTCTCTCAAATTTGTTTAAACATGTCTCGACCTGTCTGTGGCAGGATACGACAATGGTGCACTCTTACGACCGTTAGTAATTTGACGTCATTCACCGAACTTTATTGTCACAGGTTGAATCATACAATAGGATGCAAAAATATTAACTCGTTTATTATTAGAGAATCAACTAAGGTAATGGCAAAATTTATAATAGATTAATCATTAACTGCTTCTTGGAGCAAAGTATTCTTGCAAAAAGAGGATTAGCTTACAAACCCTTTCAACAGTTGATTTCGCTTTAAAACTGGTATGGGCAACTGCTCCAGTCATGTTCACACCTTCTTGTATCTGATGCTCGACGCCCTTGTACTATCGAATCAAGAATACATTCTTGTTATATTGTCACAAGAAATGGAAGAGCTGGTGTGCTCTCCCAAGCAAAGGAGTTTCATAAGAAGGCAAGTCATTTATATGGTCATAGTTCGCTTCGACAAACGGGTTGGGTATGGGTATCTGCACCTCTCGAACGATCTGGTGATTCAGAAAAGTCACCTATTATTTAAATTTTAATACCCAGGGTCCACCATTAAACTTGCCCAGGTTATAGGGTCCCGGGAGGCATGCTAACCTATCAGTCAATTGAGATCACAGGGCATGACAACGTTCAGTTTCTTTAAAAGCAGTGTGTTTCCACAAATAAGGTGAGAATTAACAATTACTCCACCAGCTTGCTGCAATAGACGGGTGAATAGAGATATCTTACTAGGGTAATGGGAAGGGGGGGGGGCACAGGAGCAGAGGGGGCAAGGGCAGGATGAGTTAGTTAGGCAAGGTCCCCAACCGTTACCTGTGTCTTTTCTCTGGTCGCAGATCCCACGCCGCATGCACTAGCAAGGGCTGAAGGCAATCAAGTGATGTCATCTGGCATAGTCGCAAGGTCACCCTATTCGTCTTGTATCACCGACGTCAGATGCCAATTCGAACAATGCTAGTCTTCGGGTAGTCTCTAAACGTTCAAACTAGGTGTAGAAAAAAAGGAATCACACAAACCCATATCCGAACAAATACCCAAACGAAATTTAATCACACTCAATATCAGCTTTGGGACATTCTTCATCCAAGGACTTGGATTGATGCATCGCAAGCAGCAAGTGGAAAAAACATGGTCCAGGGGATAAAAGAAGTGCATCATTTCCGGCTAATTTATCTTTTTGATCATGGCACGTCTGCCACAAACACTCTCACTTCCTTCTTTGTGATCGAGCAGAATATGGTTCTCAGCTTATTATTCAACCCAACTTTTTCTCAATTTCAGATCTTGGAACGACATCACCATTTTCCTGGTCATCAAAATACTTGTCGTTCCCTCCCAGCATTGAGAAGGAAGACAGGAGAGGGGGGAAAAAAAAAAAAAAAAAAAAAAAAGGAAGCTTTCACATTCCGAACAGTCTTTTCATTGTTGCTCTTCGGATTCGCAGTAATCGAGATAGAAGGCTTTTGCTCAAATCCTATTAATTGGTCAGCTGCAACAATGTTCATTATAGAAAGGAAATAAAATAACCACAAATAAATTTATTACAGATAAACATTTATCAAGTTTTGTCTCTACACAGGGCCATATTTCTCGACGCACAGAAAACATCAGATGTCCATTTATACAGGGACAACATCATCGGTCATTTCATATCGTCAAACGGTCGTCCAATCACACGTTCCTTAAGTTACAGAACTGCGGGGAAATCAGCAGTGACAAAATGTTTCAATAAGCAAGTGGTCTCTTGGTTTTCGGGCCATGGGGGGGGGGGGGGGCAGTACACCTTTCATTTCTCTGGATCGTGGGGGCACGGATCTCCAGGGACCAGCAGAGAAATTTTCAGACGTAATGAGTTATTCAGTCTGGATCATGGGGTGTAGGTCTTCTTAAGGACCAGCGAAAAACACAGTAATACACATAGGGGTGTTACAATACGTGGATGATACCTTCACACAAAAGTTGTTAGCAGAGAAGGTGGCTCCTATCGGCCGATATTTCCCAATACAGGGTTAGTACGCTATGCCCAGCTTCAAATTCAAGTCTTTTTCCAAGCTTTTCCAGACCAAGAATTATGACAGTATAAATGCTGCGTGATGCAGGAATCTAGCTAGAAATTGGTCGGCTGTCGTTGCAACGCTTGGAATACCAGTAGTCTATTTTAAATCTTACTGATACCTTACAACCTACACCGCACCGTATAATGCATATTTAATTTATAATCTGAGTGGTGGTTGCAGAAATGATAATTTTTATAGCAATGCAATAGTACTGATTACACACGACCAATGCAGCTAGATTCCTGACATGCATTTGGTTTTTTCTTTTTTTCTATTTCTTTAAAAATGGAGCGATTTATATAGTTTCTGTCATGCTAGACATTATAATATGCATTAAATCTTTTTAAGGGATTACATTTTCATGTCCCATGGGATATGGAAGTTGTAAGGCTCAGTCAGTCAATGAAACCTGACTTCAGCCTCTTTTACTTACATATCCCGCAAAGTTAGTGCGGACAGACTTTATAATGCTGAAATGAAACTTGAAAACTTTTTCCAGTTATGTAAAAAATTGAAGTGGGAAAAGCTAATTTTATACAGTTTTTCCAGCTTTTCCAGGCTTTGAAAACAGTTTAAAAAAATTCCAGACTTTTCCAGGAATTTAAGGCCGTGTATGAACCCTGAAAGAGCACAATTAATGCTTTCTGGGATTGTAATGTCACTTGGAAGGTTGGCAGTAGGTGATCCTACGGCTTTCAGTTGTTTTTAACACAAAACAGATGCCTGCAGCTCCATGAGCTTTTGCAAAAACAAACAGTTATTTATTATTTCTAACCTAATATTATAATCTAGAGTGGATTTATTAGATTTGCATTCATTTATTCTTTCATATGGCAATAGAGATGAGAGTGTTAAAATGCAACAATCCAACAGATTGCAAGTACTGTATGAGAAAATCGAAAAGTTAAGAGAAAATTTGAAACCTCACAGAATGATGATTTGTTCTTCCAAAAAGACAACGAAAAAAAAGGTTGATGAAACAAACTATCACAACATTAGATCACAACAAGAAAATCTATAGGGTGATCTTGTGAGGGCAGTTTATGCCAATGGCAAGCAATACAATTCAGTTGCCAAACTACGTGCAGCCTGGGAAGACATTCCCAATGAAAGATTGCACAAACTAGCAGAAACAATGAAAGATAGAATCTTTCAACTTATTTTAAAGAAAGAGGAAAAACTAGTCTACTAAAACCTTTCTAAAACTTTTGAGCAATCGATGTATCTAATTTACTTTACCCTTCTGTTTTCAGAAAATGGTCTGAAAGTTCATGGTAATGATTATCTCCATAATTTATTAGACTTTCTTCCTTAAAAATTTTGTTACCTTTTTGTTAATAATAGTGAGTAAACATGAAAAAAAAACAACATGAACTTTTATAATTTTTCAAATTTTTTTAACATGATTATACATTATAAAGTCACATCGGTATCAGCTGTCATATATTGTAATACTAAATATCGATAGTTATGATTTTTCAATAGTTTCCGTCGGAATGTTTATTAATTTTATGTGTATTATTAAACTGTTTTGGTCACCTTTTGAATCATTATTTTCGAGATATAACTTATTTCAGACATTTGGATTTTGACCGATAACTCGGCAACTTATAGTGAAAGACAAAATATATTTCATATATCATATGTTCTGCACCTTAAAAAAAAAGTGAGACAGATAGAAATATACGATTTAGTAACATACTTTTTAAATTCAGCGAATACGAGGGGCGGTCAAAAAGTCATTACAATCAGCTGGAAGACAGAGATGGGGTAATGCTGCACGGTGGTAGCATCAGTCCTTCTCCATATATTCATCTCCCAGGGTCACACACTTTTCCCTATGATGGACGGCTTGCTGGATGCCACTTTTATAGAAGTCCTCCTTTTGGTTGTTGAGGAACTGCTCCACCTCAAAGATGACTTTCGTCGTAGTCTTGGAAATGTCATCCACGAAGCGGGTTGTTCTGGCGAAGAAAGAGGAAGAAGTCGCTTAGAGCCAGGTCAGGTGAATTTGGAAGATGAGGCAATATTTCAAATCCCAGCTCCGCACGTGATCTTGTGTACGGAATGTGCTGGTGTGTTGTCGTGCAGAAGTTAGACTCCTTTAGACACTTTGCCTTGATGGCCTCCTGTAACTTCTGCAGGAGGTCCCAGTAATACACTCCCATGATTTTCTGGCCTTTTCTTCGCAATTTGTGGCTCGTCACGCTACGAGGTTAGTCTTCCACGCTTGTCTAGCCACACTGGAAGTGTTAACACAACATGGCGACTGTCTCATATGATGGGGCATTGTCATCTTAAACAAACACTCCCCATGGATTTGTTTGGTGTTGTTTCCCTTCAAATGCAGGAACCTCCAATTTTCTGACGGGCTGCTCCATACTGCTTTCGACACTCTGGTGGCGTTTAGCAGTACTGTACCAACGCCACTTAGTATCCTCCAGCACTCGAGGGATGTTGCTTCCCAGTGGCACCACACATTTTCAAAAGCAATCAATCTTTCATGTTAATTGTAATGACTTTATGACCGCCTCTCGTATATGTTCCAGCTATATGACTGCCAAGAGTGCTAAGGCATAGGTCTGATCATTCTTGAGAACAATGAATCGCGTGTTCGAATCTCGCTTAGGGCATGGATGTTCATGTTACTCCCTATACAAACAAGCTTGGAAGAACAAGCCAAGCCTCAAAAGGCTGATCCCCTGCTAGGTTAAATTTCAAATGGATTTAACGGTTGTACATTTGTAACCGGGCCTTGTATTGTCACTTAATCTATCTATATATAAAACAACACTATTAAAATTAAACACACAGAAGTAGATGAAGCATTTGCTTTGAAACAAGACAGCCTTCAAAAAAATTTCCAGTAGAATCGTTTACTTTTAATTCTGTTCTTTAATACATAGATCCAATGGTTAATTAACATCTTCGACGCCATAAAGGCAAAAGAGGAAAAGAAAAGATAGATAGATTGCTTCATAAATGATAAGATAAAAAACAGCATGATTTAAGAATGGTTGGTTGGTTTGGTTGGTCTCTTTCAACTACTAAAGTCATGTCCCATTTATTCAATTTAATATCTGAAATTTCTAGCTTAACTTCAAAATTCCATCTTCTAGCTCCAAAGAAGAATAAAGTAAAAGTACACTCTAGATTGAATTGCATCATAATTTTAAAATGGAGAAACATATTTTTCTGCCACAATTCTGAATTCTATCAACATGCTGGCAAATTCCTCCTAGTCACAAGACCCCAGTCCAGCGGTTGCTAATGTGGAAAGGGACAATTGTGCTAATGTAAAACAATTATTTTCATCAGTATTTTAATGTGCTTTGTAAAAACTTTGATTTACAATAAAAAGAGAACAAATATATTTCAGAATCAATATGCTGAATCAAGTACTAAAATGTCTAAAAATCAATATTATAGAGTATATTGTTAACACAGGAATTTAAAATATCCTATATAAATCTATGATTCCTTTTATTTTTTGGTGAATTAATAATAAAAAGATTTTATGTTTAACTGCATATAATTTTAAAACATAATAATAGCAGCTTCCTTCTACATAATAGCAATTATTCTTCACTAGTTCTCAATGGGTTCTTCAAATTAAAATTTAACACTAATGTTTTTTTTTAATGTAAATGGTTTGTTATTTTTCCCCTGTAGCTGTAAATTTTCCTTATGTAAAATTTATTGCTAGTTTTATGGATTTGGTGCAATGATGTGAGGAGGTAAAGTACGTTGATAAATAATAAAAATGAAAAACAAATTTAAATGTGAACATAAAAAGGTTTTCAAACAAAGCTAAATCCTGTTGAGAAAATGAACATCATTTATTCAAGTGATAACATCTTTTTTATGTGAACAGTTTAAAAAAATTAATATCAAAATGATAATACCAAAGATGGTAGTAAATCAAATTCTCAATCATATTATTATGACATTTTAAAAAATCCTCTACACCTACATAAGATGAGACAAATTCGGTAAATTGTGAAAAAATAAATAACCAATTTGAAAATGTGAAAAGAAATAATAATAAAAAAAAGAAAAAAAAAAACACAAGTTTTAAAAAATTTTCTGAACAAAGGAAAATTTAAGTACTTTATACAAGTAGGTACACCCTGAAAGAATGACTTCACAAAACTAAAAAATAGGAAGCACCTTCAGTACTGGATTGTGAGACTACTTCATAAAGGAAGACAGCAATATTAAAAAAAAAAAGTTTTGTTTTAAATAAAATAAATAAAACTGTTATTCACATGAATTGAATTTTTTTTTCTTACTTTGTGCAATAACAGTATAACTCTGTATAACAGTATAACTCTAATAACAGTATAACTCTGATAATACGAACTCGTTGGGGGGCCAACAAATTTTTTCGTAATAACCAGGTTTCGTATTATCCAGGGACAATAGAAACTAGTCATAAGCCCATAGAAGGCAATGCTAAACAGACCATCTTAAATAGAGTACAGTCATAATAAAATTCCTTGCAAATAAAAAAAAAGATAAAAAGATATCAGGATTTATAATAAAAATGCCTTATCTATGTAAAGATGATGTGCTTCATTTATAGTAAAACTCCATCTAACCTCTCCCTAACTGCGGTTGGTCTACCTTCTCACCCTGCGTATGATTATATTGTTACTTGATTTCCTGGACAATCCACAAAATAGATTGTTAAAAAAACACTTACAAAAATAAAGTTTCAATGTTTTATGACAAACAGGATTAAAAATAATAATTTTGGACACTTAAAAGAACTCCCAAAAATTTTCTCTTCTATCCCCCATGATGCATCACCACCAGCAACATCGTCGGCCACTTTTTTTTTTTTTTGGCGAGGCTGATCTAATTGCAGTTCAGCAGTTTAAAAGGTAAATTTTGTTTTGATAGAAATAAACTTTAACTATCTCAATACTAGTTTTATTAACTATGCATTTAGAGAGCATTAAAAATATATAAGAACTGCATTTCTTTATAAAGAAAACAAAAGAACTAATTGCTCATAGCGCTTGCAGCACGATGTCTTGCTGTGATTAGGCTTCGACCAATCGCAGTTAGGGAGAGGATAGATAGAGTCTTAGTATACTTCCGGTTGACGTCAGGTTCGCTTCAAATCACTGCTCTTAAAATTGGCACTATTGTATCAGTGTTGCCCACTCAAAAAAATTTTTCCCACTAAAACTGAACTAAAAATCCGCGTAGGTTCTATTGTTTTAATGTAATTTTTAGCGGATTCTAGTGGATTTTTGCATAATTTTAGTATAAAATCTTCTAATCTAGTGGAAAATCCGCTAAGGTGGCAACACTGTGTTGTATAAAAAAGAGTTTAAAACCTGATCGCTGCAAACATCGCTACCCAATGAAAGTTACACATATACTGTACTGTATTGGCTGCTCTTACACTGTTTATCCAATCATAGTTGACTATTAAAATCGTTTTTTAGTAAGAAATTTTCATTTATTTTGCAAATTTTTTTTTCATATTAACCGGGATTTTCAAAAAAAAAAAAAAAAAGTTCGTATTAAGGGGATAATTTTTCTAAGTAAACAAACGGGACCAGGACCAAAAGTAATTTCGTATTAAGCGGGTTTTCGTATTATCCAAGTTATATCCCAAAAAATTCTACGTTCGTCTAAAAGCATTAGTTTTCTTAGAATATAATAAAAAATAAGTAATTATAAATAGGTTTGTCACTCTATAAAATAGCTTATCATCTTATTATATGAACTTTATATAGTGGCACCATTGAAATAAATTCTGTTACTGCTGAAACAGTTGTTCAAATTTCCTGGGTTTGTTTTTCTATCACTATTTCAACTTCAAACTTGATTTCTTCAGAGGCCTACCATAGTGTTATTCTATTTTAACTGATTTTTGACTTCACTTGATTACCGTACATACTCATTATAAGTCGAGTAATCTCAAAATTCATCATAAAAAGTAGGGTTGACTTTTTCACGAGTCGTACTGGTTTCCATGGAACTTTGGGGGATTTGAATATGAATATACACTTCATTTAGTAAATCTTCATGCATAGCATGCACTTTCTCCAGAATACTGCAAAAACTTTGCCAAAAATCATACTACATGAATGCTGTGTTGTAAAAAATTTTTTGTAGTCAAGAAGAAAATGAGGCTTCACTGCACTATTCCAAACTTGTTTTCAAGTTATTCTTTTATTAACCAATAGTCTAGACCAGCAGTTGCCAACCTTTTCACAATCGCATATGCTGTTGTCTAGACTATATACGGTGGCTCATTTTAATTCATCCAGTGAAATTTCTCGAGAAATACAAATTGGGAAAAATAACCCAGATAAAAGTTTCATGGTTTCAAGGGGCTCATCCTGCCCCCCATGGGGGTTGGGTGGGAAGCAAGTTTGAAATCTTAAAAGGGAACCCCGTTTTTTTATTGCAGATTTGGATTCTACGTAGTGTTACTCACTGCGTTTACATGCACACTTTCGATCCGGATCGAAAGACCAGTTTCAAGTCAATCCTGCAAAAAGTGGCATGTAAACAGGCTTCAACACCCGATCCGGATCGAGTTCAATCCGGTCGAAAGAGGTGGTTTGAAACCGGGGAAGCATGCCTCAGGAAAGAGGTCAATCCAATAATGTGCATGTAAACACCCTGATCCGGATCAAAAGAAAAAAATTGCTGTTTGGTTGAAAGAAAAAATATAGAAAATTTTAGCTAAAGTAAGTTCTTGGTTGATTTATACCTCAACACAATAAATGTCTATAAATAAATAAATGAATAAATTTTAAAATACATTGCATGTTTAAATTTTTTTTTTTTTGTAAACTTTTTTATCAAAATATCAATTTTCCTAATTAAAAATGTTCAAATTGTCTATCAAATTGGATTTTTATATATATTTTTTTACCAAAATGTAATTTAATAATTTTTTATCAAATTATAATTATCAAATAAAATATTATATTTATATCAAAAATTTCAATTTAACAATTTCTATTT
>JAHWFO010117560.1:886006-898582 GCA_023313115.1 Rhysida immarginata
GTTTGAAATTCCTCAGATCAAAGTTCGTTTTACCCCCAACCCCCCCCTCCCCAGTCGTTGTAGCGCTAATTTTTCTGTCATGCACAATTTTGGGTGCTTTTTCAGGTTAACATTTTTCGCATTATAGTAGAATAGTTATGGTATCTTGTGTTTTGCTGTAGCCAATATACGGTGTATTAATCTAACATACGAAACATATCCTTACTTTTTACTATACTCTGTGCAATAAAAGAAAAAACTGGGCGTGGTGCCAGAATGGGCTGTTAGCAAATCAGAAGCCTAGCTGAACGATTATTGCCGCGAATGTAATGCCATGAGCACGTCACGTGATTTTGTTGACAGTTATTCCGGTATTGCCAGAGGGTGCTGTCAGAGCCAATAAAAGTCCGTATTGGAGCAGGTTTACTGTATTTACAAAAATGATAATTCATCTGTTTAAAACGTGTTAAAATATCATTAAAATAATACCCTTGCGCTAAATTTTCCGCTAGAAAAAGAAAAACGCGCTAAAATATTGAATATTGTTTAAAAGAGGGTGCCACTCTCCCTCGTCATTTCGCTTTGCTACGGGAAAACGTTACTCATGGTTCTTTCTTTCGAGTAACTGGCCACGAAACTCATGACGATGTAATAGTGCGGTTGTGATATATTTGCGATATTAACTGACACTCCCATTTAAACGCGATCCAGCTGTTATTTTGACCACCAGATGGCAAAACATCAAAGTCTGCTCTAAATAACACGATTAATCGTCCTAGCTTTTAGATCCCAGGCTAATCCTGTACTGAATGCTGGGATCGACACCTAGCTGCCGCCACTGAATTACACACAATACTTTCGGTGCTAGTCATGAATATGTATGCATGTGGACATACGCCCTTTGGAAAATTAGCGATTCAAATGCAAAGGAGTTTTTTTTCCGCTGCAGTTTTTCCGTTGATTGAATTTTGGATGAATAGACATATTGGTAATGTTTCTAATGCAGTATCAGTTAGACTATTTATTAAAATATAAGAGGATACGAAATATAGGAGATATATAGGACATTTTTGAACGATTTCTTCATAATATAGGAAATATAGGAGAACTTCGAGGCCTGTACTTTTCACTCATTTCCTCCACCTTCTCAATGTAGAAAAAGGAAACTATTTGGATTTAGCATGAAGCAACACACTGCCCACAGGAAGGAGAAAAAAAATTGTATTGCACAGGAAGGAGGAAAATTTGTATATTCAGAACTTGAGCACTGTAGGGAAGCTGCATATCCCGATACCTCCTATTGGGAGTGTGTTTTGCAGGCCCAGATTTATAAAGCAGGTCACTGTTAAACACAAAATCAGCTCTCTGAGGTGCCGATTATATATTTAAGCATCTGTCTTTCAAGAGATTTTAAGAATTAAACTTTTGTTCAATTCAATTTGGTTTGTTTCATGTTGAGATTTCTTCCTTGCTTAAAAGCTAAGATTTGAAATTTTTTTTCCTCACTGCAAAGAGGTCAAAGAAAGTAGTCCATGTATTGTTACACCCATGATGGCTTTTAATGCTGGTAGTGGAGCTCAATGCCAAAATCATTTTCACAAGGTAATTGTCGATGGATGACAATCTGACATGAACTGATATAATCTATGGAATCATCCAAAGATTGGCTGATTTGTAATAGTTTAATGCTAATTAAAAAAATATATATATATATGTATTCAGCTGCTGGTACGAGATCGCCCATGAAACAGGTTGCTTAGCTCACAACTGACAAATATAGCTTCAGTGGTTGTATGTATAAACAATATTGACATTATATGTTAGTGAAAGGTGTGTGTCTGATCAACAGAGATTAAATTAATACTGAAGGAAATTAGCAGCATTTAAAGAAAACATGCAACAAGGCCCAATTTACCTTTACAAGCAAATACATATATGTATTTTGTGGTGAATTTGCCCACAATTCCAAGCGCAATCCAAGTGATTTTAATTGTAATCGATAAGGATTGGACAAAATTCAGATGTGCTTTTGAAGTAGACTACTGTAGACTGATAACAGGGAAAAGCTATATGATACTTAAGAAAAAAAATTATTTTATTAGAAATAAAATATGTACTACACTACAATGAATGATTAAACAACTTAATACTAAAATTTAATTATAAAAATAAAGCTACTAGAAGAAAGATTTCTTTTAATGAGTCTGGGTATTTAAGTACAATTTACCAAAGATGGACAGATTTTTCACAGATAAATCAGCCGGACGGTTAGTGAAAACAGCTGGGTGGAGCCCCTGTAAAATGGCCTGGGCAGAACCCTGCAAACCTCTATAATATGGGATCACTGAGATTTGAATTTGAGTGAATTTGAGGTTTATATATCTTTGAACTTTACAGTTTACGGAATTTGTATCCATAAATAAATAGTCACCTTTGAATCTATTAATGAAATAGTTCATCAATTAATATGATCGTTTGCAGGGCTGTGACGTGGTTGATACAGAGGCAGCCGCATCAGGTGGCATAAGCAAAAGCATAAAAGCATGGGCGGCTGTTGGCGGCTTTTGCATAAACTTGCATCCTACTGAGAAAATCTATCACATGCCCCTGAACATTTGAATCTTTTAATTATTATTTTCCATGTCTCATAATGTTCAAGATTGTTCTATAAACCATTTTTATGTATTATTTTCAAGCTCAATTACCCATCACAGCCAATCCTTACTGATGACCGTTAAACATCGATTGGCTACCGATTAAAAGATTCAAACAGTCATGATATTAACTGGCTAATAAGAATCCTCCACCAATGGAAAATTCAATGGTTTCCCTTCCCTTCTCCCACCCTTTTTGTCATAGTCATCAGCATCATCATCATCACCATAAATTGCAGGATCATCATCATCATAACCATTATCCACTGCAGGATGTCTCCTTCAAATTTTTTTCCATGCATAAACCACGGTTAATTATGAAGAAAACTTGACCAATAAGCCCCCACGCTGGCCATAATGTGGATTAGAGGCTTTGGTAGGGGTTAGAAAGAACACAAACATCCATGCCATTTAATATCAATTCTTGTCTATTAGCTGCTGATGGTGAAAATCAAAACCAGTCTTCAATAAGTGACTATTTATTTATGGAATATTATCACATGCAATATGAGAACATTTTATAATTAAATTGAAAAAATTATGATAATTTCCTTTGCTACTAAATATTAAGTAAGTTTATCTAGTTTACTTTGTTTAATATAAATTAGAAAATAATAAAATCTAGTATTCAAGAGCACACATAGGACTAAATGCACAAATTCTAATAACACAATAAAGTTATAACAACAATAAAATATAAGCAATTAATACAAAATAAAAGTATTATATAGATCTTATTAGAATTCGGAAGGAAAATTAAATTGGTAAACAAACAATAAAATGAAATACAAGGTGTTCCAGAACTCCATGCACAAACTTCTCAGGGACATAGAGAGAATACAGATAACACGGTCCTTTCAATAAACCCATAGTCGAAATAGATTCTGTGGTCAGGCTAAGGCACATTGATTGAGAAACTTCAATTATGCAAACTATGGAATAAGCCATTTGCACAATGTAAAGACATTTGTAGAACATATGACGCTTAAAACAGTCAAACTAAAGCCTACAATCAATGCCAACCATTGCAAATATGCAGAAGAATTAAAAGACTTTTCGAGAGTTGGCAAAAAATTGCACAACCACCAGAAAAAATAAAAAGGGAAAGAAATGTGGATAAAAGTATCTTCAGACAAAACTGAATCAGTATCTTTGGGTTTTCTCCTGGTTACTCCCTGTTTTACCTGCAGAATGATGAGAGCTTCGCCCTCGAAAAGCACTTACAGGATAAGGTTGCATTTTTCCTTTTATATTTTTGTTGTGGACAAAGTCTTTTATTTATTTTATCCTTTGCAGAAGAATTGGTCATCATACATCGAACAAACGGAGCTGCTAAAAGCAATGAGAGAGTTGCAGCTAGACTGTATCATGAAGGATACCCCAACAAACATGTGCTACGCTATCTAACTTTTGTAAATGTGCATAGGCAATTTCTTTAAATAGATCCCGCGTGACACAGGGCGACAATGTTTTGTGCAACTGCCAGCTGTAGAAAACAAGATACTGCAACAGGTTGCAGGCAATCCAACAACTGGTATAAGAGCAGTCACATATTCCCTTCAGGTAATTGCTGACTACCCTCTTCGGGAAGCATTTTCACTATGTTATTTGCAGCACAGTCACATTTCAACACATGTTCTGTTAACTAACGAAGCAGTGTTTACACAAGAAGAACTCTTTAATTCACATGTGGACATTCAACAACCCACATGCAAAATTTTGTTCATGCACATCAAGACCATTGCAGTGTTTATGTCTGGGCTGAAATTATGTATAAACAACTGACCGGCCCATATTTTAACGCCTGCTCGATTAACTAGGCATGATTATTACAGTTTCCTTGAGGATGTTTTGCCAAGGCACATTCTTCTGATAATAATGAGGTGCCTCCCTCTTTCATCTGGAAGGTACGTGATTACCTGGATGCCAGATTTATAAACAAATGGTTTAGTCATGCAGAGCCCATTAAATGGCCACCACGGTCACCTAACCTCACATGCACAGACTTCTTCCTGTGGGGTCAGTTGAAGAAGTGGGCTGCATGGACTTCTTCTTAGTGATGCACGAAACCCTAGTCGAATCACAGGAAGATCTTGTAGGACATGTAGCAGCTGTTGCAGAAGTTCAAGAGATGCCTGGAATCTTTGAACACATGAATTGTGAGGCCTGCACTGAGAGCTGTAACACTTGAAGTTGTAATGTATTCCCTGATGTTAAAACTACTTGTGAGAAAAAAAAAAATAATCATGAAACATATACCATGTCCCTTCATTTGTGGTAGTCAACATCCTCTTACAATGAATGTGGCGTAGCTGGTCACAGAATCATTTTAGGCTATGGGTTTATTGACGAAAAGTGCTCATCTGTATCCTCTCTAACTCCTTGAGAAGTTTGGGCATGGAGTTCTGGACATTCTGTATGTATAGTATAAAACAATAAAAAAAACATAATTAAACTACAAAGCCATAAAATATAAAATAATGAAAGACAAAGAAAGTAAATGCAAAATTATACTTAACATTAAGGCTTAACAGTGCCAAGATTTATAAAGTACTTGATAAAAATTTATAGAGTGGGTCTGAATCCATGGTTTTCAGGTAATCAAGCATCCTATGGTGATTTTGTCCTCTGGCTTTGAAGATTTCAATTTTTTTCATGGGAACCTATAAGGTGTGGCAATTAAATACCCAGAGGTCACTGTGTGAAATGTTAACAAAAATTCACCTTGTCAAGACACGGTTTATCTAAGCCACAATTTTTTTTTAATTTTTTTTTTATTTTTTTTTTTACAGTTTTTTCACATTGCGTTCCTACTTTTTCACAAACATTTAGTACATTTTCACAAACATTTAGTACGATTTCACAAACATTTAATTCATATTTATAATAAACTAGCAGAGGACCCGGCCTTGCCCAGGATAATTACGCTTGTAGGTAAACACATACACAAAGAAAAACACACACTTTCCCCAATCGTCTGAACGCTTGTTAGGGAGCTGAAGGAAGACACGTGTACCTCCGTTGCCTCATCGAGAGAGACTGCCCTTTCTATATCGTCTATTATATCCATTTCCTGTTCATTGTTAATAATTCTTGGAAACGAATGTTCTGTCATTGCATCATCATTTTATGTTCATTGTTATAATTCTTTGAATAATTTTGTGCTCATTGTTATTGGTGAATTGCGCATTGAGACCATTGTTGATGCGAACACGACGGGCCTATTGTTGCACAAACTTTGTCTTGCATTGTTGGTCATGAGATATTTCTAATTAATATGCGCTTCCATAACCATGAATATCGATTTTTTATCAATAATTATTATTTTTCCAAAATTTGAGGTAGACAGTGACCTTCCTCATGGTTTGAAGGTCAAGTATGCAAAATTTCATCAAGATCGGAATAAAACTGTAGATTTGCATAAGAAACAAACAAACAAACATCCTTCTTGGTCTAAATTTACAGAACAATTACAGACAATGATGAATTATAGACAATCATTCACTCGTGAATTTCTTGTGAATCAGAGGCTCAGGTCAGAAAATGTAACCGGTGAGAAAACTCAGCTGCCGGTATGACATCATTTTAACGCGGTCGAAACTCAGCTGCAGTTAGTGCACCTATGCCTAACCAGAAGAGAAAGCAACCTTGTCTCTGGTCCTAACCGAGAAAAAGACGGTTAGTTCAGTGAGAAATTCTCGCTAACTCTTCTCACCGGTGAGGGTTTTAGACCTCACCCAGAGAATTTTCCGTGTAACATGAGAGAATTCGAGATCTTGATCACGTAGAGAACTCGTCAGCCTCGCCAACAGGCTACCTAGAAGAGATGGCTTCGCACAGTAAATTATGATGTAATCATGAATGAAGATGTGAAGCAGCCATCGAGATTTAATACTAACTGATTAGATTTAATTAGTATTAGACCTCGATGAAAGCAGCAAACCACTGATAGTTGAAGTAGAAAACTGAAAAGATACGAGAAAGATATGTAAGCAAATATTGAAGCAACTTTTTTTTTAGCTATATTTATGGTTGCATCTAATAACCAATCCGAAGCGCTTACACAAAATGCAGCCGTAACAGTTTCGTGTAAGCGCTGCTGATTGGCTAATGGATCCAGCGATAGTGTAAAATCTGCTTCAATACTCGTTTACTTATGTAAATGCACAAAAAAATTGATCATTGCCTATAATTGTTCTGTAAATGTAGACCCTTTATTATAAATATGAATTAAATGTTTGTGAAATCGTACTAAATGTTTGTGAAAATGTACGAAATGATTCTGAAAATGTACGAAATGATTCTGAAAATGTACTAAATGTTCGTGAAAAAGTACAAAAGCAATGTGAAAAAGCTGTAGTAGCGTAAAGGATTCGTGCTCAGACACGCATTATAGCAATGCAGGTGAACGTGTATCATCGAGAAAAGAAATATGGAACAATGGGCTTGCATTTAATTCTGCCTAATATTAGGTAAATCGGTCAGAGAAACACAACAGATGTTGAAAACGTCTACGATGTCATATCCCGAACAAGTACGTTCGAGTGGTTTGGTCACTTTCGTGATGGCCGTGAAGACCTTTCAGATGACCCGTGCCCTGGAAAACCAGTTTCTGTCCGAACGCCAGAAAGCTCGTCACTGCTGACCGCCGAATCGTAATTCAGATGCCTGCAGATGAATTGGGCTGCAACAAAGAGAGGAAGTTGGGTTCTTCTTCACGGTAATGCCCGGCTGCATACCGCCATAAGTGTGAAGCGATTTCTGGCCAAACACAGTATCACAGAGCTCAACCACCTGCCCTATTCTCCAGATTTGGCCCCTCCAGACATTTTCCTGTTCCCACAGATGAAAAACGTTATGAAAGGTACCCCAATTTCAAGACGTTTCAGACATTGAAAAAAAACGTGACATCGTTAATAAAGAGGACTTTAAAAGCGGTTTTACAAACTTGTAGAAGCACGCTCAAAAGTGTATTATGTCTGATGGCAATTTCTTTGAATCCTATTAAACAGAATTTTCATTTGGACTTCCCATTTGTGAATGTTTGATTTAGTCTGGGTATTTATTTGTCACACCTTGCATTTTAAAGTTGTCAGTCAGATGACTGATGAGAGTCGTCCAATATCTGAATGATTCTAGCAAGGTATTCATTCAAAATGCTTGCAATTTGCAGATTGAAGGGGGTTTAATCAATAGGACGTATTCACATTTCCAGTTTACAAGAAAAGATGCGGTATTATTAAAGGCTTAAACGAAAAAGACCGTTTTCACCTTAAGAACAACAAAGGCAGCAAGTTAGTTATTTTAGATAAACCTGACTATGAGTCGAGTAGAATCTCTAATCAATAGCGGTCTCTACACTAATGTCAACAAAAATCCATTATGTCAGTTTGTGAATACAGTTCACAAGGCAATTAGAGATTGTCCTTTACTGATTCCAAAGAAGAAAGCTTCTGTGACGACCCCCCCCCCCCCGTGCTTAATGAACACTAAACAAACAGCTAACGCTAATCTGTTGAGGGAAGGAGACCGTCAAGGGTTCGGGACTGATATATTCGAGTGGGAAAGTATTGATTGTCACACATAAAAATTAAAAGCATTAAAAACACCCTTTATTGTAACTAAATGTCTAATCAACAACTTAAACACTGAAATTGTAAGACAATCAGCAAATAAAATTAATATGTCTCAAATTAATGATGCCAGTGAGAGAAGATTACAACTAGTAACAGGTAACCCAGCGCTAAAGGGGCCCCTTAGCCTATCACGCCCCCCATTACTAACATAAGAACCACCAGGTACTTGGGACACACCTTCGTGACAACGGCGGGAGGCCCAAACACGAGCTACAATGACTGTGTTTTAACAATCTGTGTAGGCTGCGAACGCTCCGCTGCGTTGCTTCGAGAGCGTGGTCAATGCGTAGGCACTGTGGGAATGGGCACGTTACGCGGAGATCACATGCAATTAATGTTTCTAGGCACGATGCCGGAGAGTGTCACGTGATCCTTTTACGACAAAAACTGGCCCTTAGCACAGCCTGGGAAGGATCACCGAAATCTCCTTTGTGTATCTCGCGCAACATGCCACAATCCGCTTCACTTTTCCGCACTCTAAAGGCTGGTTTCCATGTGCCTAAAATTTGATGCGATTATGCGTTTCACCGTCAAACCGATTAAGCGTCATCCGATTCGTCCAGTTTCCATGCACCTACAAAATCATGCGTCTATGCGATTATGCGTCGATTTGGTGCGTTTTTGCGTCTAGTCGGAAGACGCAAGAATCGATCAAACTTTTGCGTCTATGCGATTAGGCGTCCATTGATCATGTGATCACCCGTAAAGACAGTTTTTTCATCTTGCACGTGCTTTCATCTTTCATCTAAGATACCAGGGTTAACATGTGCTTTCAATTATCAAGAGTCGATACCAGGGTTGCCCACACTTGATCTTGCTTTTTTTTTTTTTTCGTGTTGATCTCGCCGGAAAATGACGAGAGAAGTTTCTATATATTTTAATTATAATTTAATGAGTCAAATCAGTTTAAATCGATGAAACTTTTTCGTGGTTTCAGGTCCAAGGTATATAAAAATTTATCTTTATCTTCCTTGGTTCAGGTCCGTGGTCAGTTGCCTTTCAACCCGTTAATCTATAATATCTTGTATTACATAACATACGTATTTCTTATGAAATACTTTTTTTTCTTCTCAAACTTAAATGAAAAAATAAATTGAATTCTCTCGATTAAATGAATAGGATTTTTACTATCAACATGCTCTTATGGTTTTTTCTGCTACAGTTTTCGTGAAGTTTTGCTTCTGGTTTTTCTTTTTCCTGCTTTCATATTAAATCTGTTTTCGGGATCTCATATGGAGCCATCGTCAAATAATTTATTCTGCTATTTTCAAACCTTTAAACAAGAATTGTATTATTTTTCTTAATAATATACTTCTTAAAAACTCATTTTTAAATTTAATAAAATTCAAATTAAGATCTGTTTCATAACTGGTTGCTTCAGTTAAAATTCATCTTTTAAGGATTTTCATTTAATTTTTTTTTTCTTTCCAGTTCTCTTACTGGCTCTTTTGCTTTTATACCTAAGTTTACAATTATTTTTACTGTGTATTCTATGTACAATTCCTTTTACGTTTCATTTTCTTTCTTTCTTTCTTTTTGTTTCTTAATACTTCTGAAAAACTATTTTTTTTTTTAATAAATTATTTACTTTTATTTGCATTTTTGCCATTTTTCTATTTGTTTTTCATTAGTGATTTTGAGAAAGAAATTACTCTTGTGACAATCTTAATTCTGCTATATTTATAAAATACTTTTTTTCAATTACGGTATATTTCTTTCGCTATTGTAAGTTATCGTTTACTTGTTTTCATATTACAAATTTTATTATTTGGAAAATTTAACGATTTTTTTATGTTATTGTTATTGATGTACACATTTTAATTTTATATATTTGAGGAAATAGATTTATAATTGATTTTTCGAAGGAGTTATATAGCCATTAAAAAAAAAAAACAAATCTCGAGGGTTCTTTCATGAGTACTTTTCTTTAAAGGGAAACAGATAAGGCTTCCTCTGCCGTAGCCTACGCCTCTGCACCCCCACCCTTGTCCCGCCAGCGCGATACCACATAGTGTTGTACTTAAGAATTTCCTTAGAAATACTCGCTTCAATTAGCACGAGAGGCTTTAAAACAACACACATGGTCAGTCTCATAACATATTTTGTATAGATAGCTGAAAACAATTTTAAAATGGCACGAAAACACATCGTCGCCGATGCTTCGCTAACCAAGACGCCATGCTTTTTCAAAAGCCAACACGCAAAGCATACTGGGAAAGAGCAGGAACACTTCAAGAGCATGGAAACCGAAGCCGCAAAGACGTATAGTCGCACATTGTAAAAACATCGACGCAAAATCGACTAGTCGCATTGTCGCAATAAATTGTGGCACATGGAAACCAGGCTTTAAGGTGCACAGCAAGTAACCAGCATTAAGCCGCAAACAGCAGTTGATCGCTTGCTCCTTCGTGTGGAGGCACAGCAGAACAACCCACCCTCTGCGCTTGAGCAAAACAGCGCTAATCAGACCTGCTCGGAGTTCAGAGGTGCACTCAGCATGCTGCTAACCACTTACGGATTAAGTAAGCCTTATGACTCGGTTACAACACTAAAAATACAATTTTCTGCAAGATGAGCATCATCTCCCGTGAAAACATTTCACGTTTATCACCACAGTGTGCAACAAAAAACGTAGTTCTCTTAGTTACTTTCCGGCACAGCTTGCTGCAAATCAAGGCAGTCAATCACAAATTGTACCACTGGTTAACACCATTCGGCAACTCTTCTCACATAGCAAACACGGTTCTCACACGGGGAAAGAAAAAATAAGCAAAGCAACTCACCGTTCGTCGTCAAATTAGCATATATCAGGACACACAGAATGCGCTGCACATGCAGCGATACCTGAACCAAAGACAGGGTGGCGGCGGCTTGCTCTGATCAATCAAACCTCCGGGAGGGGATTGAAAAATTTTCTCTTCCGATGTGGCTTAATTATTTACAACCCTTTAAATTACAACTTTATTAAAACAACCCTTTCAGCATAGTAGGATGTTTCATAAAAACATATTTACACATTCTAAATGCACAATGCATATTTAATATGTTCTTAACTTTAGCGAACTAAATGACCAAAGTTCCGTAAACAACATGGCGAAGTTCTACACCATCATCATCGGAGATAACACAAAACAAACATCTCTCTCAGAGGAAAAAAAACATAAAAACATAAGAACAAAAAAAACAGTGTTACTTGTCAAGCTCGTTCCAACAACAGGGTTCGTACACTTGATCAAAGATAATATTCCATGACTTTTACAAAATTTTTCAAGGCATTTCAATACATTTTCCAAGACCATAATCTTTTATATATTTAAGAATAATATATTCATATCATTTATAAATAATTATTAAGAAAACATTAAATCTGTTCAAAAAACACTTTTTCCAAAACTTTTCCAAAACTTTCCAGGCCTGGAATTTTTTTTTCGATTTTCCAGGACTTTCCAGGTTTTCCATGACCTGTACGAACCCTGAACAATTAAAGGATGGAGAGCTAACACCAACCACCTTCTTGGAAATTTCATCCAAGAAAACAATGTCAGCCGCCAACAATCGCACTCCCTGTTGCTCGATTTGCCCGAAGCAACCAGAGTACAATGGTCAACAATACCTAATTATAAAAGCAACATTTTTTTAAATAAATAAGATTTTAAAAAAAACATTAAAATATAATAATTAAGAAACGGATAAAGATCGTTGCAAAGAAAACAACATTTCAGTATAAAACGATATATATATTTAATAAGAACAAGGAATTACAGAAAGGGGAAAATTCCCGTCGGACCCAAGTGACATGGCATATTGAATGTTCCTAAGTTAAATGTTCCTAATCCACATCTTCCTACTTTATATTGTTTGCCTAAAATTCATAAAGCAGGGAAGGCTGTGGGACCCATTGTCTCCAACATTAATTCTCCAGTTACGAGTTATTCAAGTTTATTACAAATGAATTCGGAAAATTTGATCATACATTCGATAGATTCTGAGTGAAAAACAGCTTCAAATTAATATCAAAAATTAAAGATATTAAATTAAACGCAGGTGAAATACTGGTCTCCTTCGATGTTTGTTCCCTTTTTCCGAGCGTTCCTGTTGACATCACTATTGGTTATCTTATAAATTTCCTATCTTCTTCCAAAGTTGATCCCGAAAAAGTCAATGAATATACAGGGTGAGGCATTTATCTTGAGACAACTGAATATCTCAGAAACTAAGCATTCTACAAAAAAATATCCAAAATCAAAAGTGAATTATTTTGCGGGGGAAATTCATTAGTTAAAAAATTACCCCCCCCCCCACCTTGT
>JAHWFO010117560.1:900221-937892 GCA_023313115.1 Rhysida immarginata
ATAGTCGAAAAGTGAAAAATTAATTATATTCCGAAAGAGATGATTATTATGGACAGTCTATAAATTTCTCTCCTCTTTGTGAACTTTTCTATTGTGACTCTTCAATTATCAGACTGTGAAAGACTATCATAGTTATTCTGTTATGAAAACTTTTCTGATGAATTCAAGTGAAAAGGTGTTGCTTTGGACAGTTTGAGATATTATATTATTTTCCTGGTTTATGCTTTTATGATAAAAAAAATATATATATATTTCTAGAAATAATAATAATAATAATAATAATAATAATAATAATAATAATAATAATGTGACAACCTCAGGGAAGACCCAACCAGAAAAGCCCAGTGGGTAAAACCCCAGATTGCCCCCCAACAGGTGAAGCTCAAAACAGGGTTAATGAAACGCACACATAAAGGAAACTAATCAAAGAAGAAGAAAAAAAAATTTAAATTACAGTGATATTTATACATATTTTAGAAACATTCTAGTTCCATTTAACCAATTTAAATATCACTTAAATGTTTCCTGATTCTGTTTGGTGCGAATCAAGAAAAGAGACTTACAAGGGAAACTTCTGAACCTGTATCTCAGAGTTTCCTACCAAATTAAAATAAATTACTCACTTAAAACTACTATTGATGCTTGCAAAACAATGGAATATGACTGTGTGTGCTCAACTGTTTTCAATTTTGCAGTTTATTTTGAATATGGCGATTTCTTATTTTGCAAGCATCGATAGTAG
The DNA here is from genome assembly GCA_023313115.1 of Rhysida immarginata. NCBI lineage: Eukaryota > Metazoa > Arthropoda > Chilopoda > Scolopendromorpha > Scolopendridae > Rhysida > Rhysida immarginata. Next base: position 900,964 of record JAHWFO010117560.1, read on the forward strand.
CATTAGGTGAGTAACATATTTCAATTTGGTGTGAAACTCAGATACAGGTTTGGATGGTTCCCTTGTTAGTTGTACTTTACTTATATTTAATCTTCTTTTTCAATTACTTCTAAGCAATAAGCTATCTTTATCATTAGAATATAGTACTTACATTTGACAGATAAATAAAATAAATACTTTGGTCTCTTATCAATACTTTGTTACTTATTAAATCGACTGATAATCGTTTCGACAATCTTTTACCATTTGCATACGAAATCTTTTATTTAGGCATGACCAAAGACTATTCAAATTTCTGTTCAGGAAACATCTAAATTCTTAGAAATACAATTCAAGTAATGGGAATTCAACTTTCACAAATCATGTTATCATATCCAAGGCTGGATCTAGTCAGTGCAGGGCCCAATTGGAAAACTTTTACGGGATCCTCCAATTGCATGCAATTTGTTTACAATACATAGTGTCCAAGTAGATATACTTTTAAATTAGCATATTTTATCTCAGGATTGTGAGGTTTATAGAACTTGCAGTTGACAATTTCTGTCAAAAAGGCACAAGGTTTGACTGGGTCTCATAAGCTCATGTCCCACCCTGATCACAACAGAACATTCATTTGACAATATAGAAAACACCACAGAAATCTTCGAAACTTCAGATGACCACAACAAAAGTAGCATAATGGAATAATTAGTTATATATAATTTAGCAAAAATGAAAAACAAAAATTCCTTATTAAATAATCAAATCATATCTGATGGTGATTTGTTATTCAAAATTTTTAAATCTTTACCTCAATCTTTTTATTGTTACCCATCTATGTTTAGTATTCTTCCTTAATTTTATTTGGTGGGATGAAGGAAGAAATAGTCAGATGGACAGAAATTAAAAACAAACAAATCATTAATTGCAATGTTATGAACTTTTTGCTTATTAAGCTGGGTGGTCAGCAAAAACCATTTCAAAAGGACCTGGGGAGAATAGTGATGTTGAAAATATTGAATTGTTATTATTATTTTACATTGTATAAACATCATTTCTTGTGATCACCATCACTTTAGACTTTGAAAACTGAAAAAGATCACCAAAACAATCATCAGTCGATTTACTAATTAACAAAACCATTGCTATAAGACTCATATTTATTATTTTTAAATAATCTTTATTTTTAATGTTTTCAATGAGTCTTTGCTTATTTTATCATTAACAAATAATAATTTCTTTTTTGAGTTCCATATTTTTACATTCATCCACAACTTCTATAGTTATTTAGAACTATAAGCAAGACAACATGTGATAAAATGAAATGAGGTTAAAATGTGGTAAGAAGGATATGGTCAATAATATTCAAATTTTAACGAGTCAATTTTGACTTACCGGTCATAAAATCACGAGTCAATTTTCATCAAAAATACCCATTTGACACGTGAATTGCAAGTAAACACAGACCCTGCTCTTAACTATACCAACATTTGGAGAAATTATGCATTTTAATTCAAACTTCCTATACAGTACACTAACAGTTGTTTTTAAATTCAAGTATAGGGACAATTCTTTTTTTGAGATCTGTTAATGAAAAGATTTATTCTTTACTATTTAACTTGTTGCTAACCAATAATCAAAAAAAAATTTATTGATTTTTTTCTTTTTTTTTTTTTTTTTACTTTAAACTCTGGTGGAGATGATATATTTTGCAGTTGCATTTTGGTAATTAACTTTGATACTAGAGACGAATGTTATGGTTATAAATGTAATTGACAGTTAGTAATTTAAAAACTGCTCACTTTAGTGAAAATGTTCAAGTATGAAATTTTAAGATTATGCCAATTTATATACATACATACACACACATACCACCATTATAAACTCTAAAAGAAATAATAATTATTAAAAATTGATCTATGCTAACTTGGGTAAGAAATGCATTTATAAATTATATCTGATCATTATACATTATACACTGAATTCAGAAATTGTTTTCTGTGAAGAATATACAGAATCTGATGTTAATAGTGGAGTAAGGTGGAAAGTAGGAAACTACAGTATTTCATTTTACTCAATTTGTTTAGCTATAATTTACACATAACTCTTAAGTAAATTTTTTTAATGATTGTTTATAATTTAGAATTTGATTTATTAATTAATTTATTTACTTTTATCTTTCCTCTGACATCATCAAGAAGTATTATTTTATGGCACTAAAGCCATTAATACTAGATCAATCAACAGAGAAGATAATAAGAGGAAAAAAGTCGCTTGCACATAAAAATAAAAATATTAGTGATGTTTAAACCTTTTTTTGGGCTAGTTTTATAAACTGTTGCATCACTATAAATAACTATGTATTAAAAAAAATGAAGAACACTACCTGTACGTTTTCCTGAAGTTTAATCTACATAATGTTTATATTATATTATTTGGTATTACATTATCTTATATAATATTATATTAAGAACATAATTAAAATTTTTAATTGCCATAACAATCCAAAATTCTAAAGAATCTGTAAACTTAAATATTACAACTTAGATAATGTAAAACAATATGCCGATACAAATATTCAAATGAAATTGAATGATCATGGATTTATCATGTATATAAAACATTTTATCTGGTTTGTATGAACGGCAACAACAACAAGCTTGAAATGAATGAAGATGAGCGGTAACATTCGTTAAAGAAAACTCGTTTTATTTTTAGTTTAGAGACAAATGAATAGGTTCTGCTTATTTGATCGATTTATCCCCCTTTTAAAATACCCCTGATTACGATTATTACGCTAATGGCCAAAGAATTTCGACTCTGCATTTTTTTTTTTTTTTACAGATACGATCCCAGTAAAGAATGATGATAATAATTAACTATACAAATACACTCAACTACCTCGATATGGTTACTTAAAATTATGGTATGTTATTTACCTCATCACTTTTTCCCCACTCATGTTTTGCGTTTTTTGGCATTGAAATGATTTGGTGAAAGGACTAGAAGTAGCGCATTGCTCTCCACCTCCAGGGTTGCTGTGGATTCTGTTTTCGTTCGGTGACATTTTCCATAGACCGATACGATCGCAGAATTTTCATCATTCCCGTTTCCAAACTACTCTATCCATAGCGAGCAAAGGAAGGTTACATCGACGAAAGTAAAGATGGTCGGCTGGTTGACATACACACATGGCTCATCTTTAAATTCCTTTCGTGCTGGTAAGGACCATGGAGGAATAATAACTAGAGGGAAAACTTGGGCAAATTTTTAGGACTTCCGTTTTCTGGCGCCGCTCTAGTGGAAGGAATATAAAACACACAATAAATAATCATTGCGCATGTGCAATAACCATGCCGTAGTCTACGTAGATTAGGGGTCGTCCACAAACGACGTCATCCATCCAAGGGGGAGGGTAATATCGCGGAATGCTGATGGGGAATAACGAGGGGGGCGAGTTAGGAGGTTTTGCTCAAAATGACATTAATTACTAACCAATTTAATTTAATTTAATTTAATTTAATTTAAATACATAAATAAATGGAATTTATTATATAAGAGTATAATATACAACTGATTAAAAATATATACTCCTTTTAATGGAAAATAGAATAACATAAAATGAAATAATAAAATCTAAATAAAAGTCACCCAATGTGGAGAAATACAAATGAGGTGGAAGTCTTATGGAGACTGATGTGGACAAAAAAAACAGGTGAAGAGAAGGTCTTGTAGAGTAACAGTCATAGTAGAAACACAAGAACAGACGAAGCACATTCTATTTTCCATTAAAAGGAATATATTTTTTTAATCAAATGGAATTTATATTTGACTTGATGTCACTGCAAATATAGAAAGCGCAAAATTGATGTAACAACTCAATTTCCATCCCTGGTTTCAGGAAGATCATATGAGAAGTGAAGGGAACTGACAAGTGCATGAGCAGTCAAGAGAGTTTTGGTTGAGACATCACTACCATTTTAAGCTACATACAAGATAAATCACAATTAAATTGAATTTAGTAGTGTTAATTTCATCACAGTAGTTGTATTTTTATTGTAAGGGTAGCACTGCTGTGTTTGTCATCCGAAGCAGTGCCTGTACTTATTATACAGGGTGTCTCCGAACTCTTTACCCAAACTTAACAGGGAAATAGAGGAGGTGATTATGAACACTTTTTTCCAATAAACACATGATCGGAATTGACTCAATTAACTGCACACGCTTACTGCATTTTCCTGCAAACCTCATTAAACTTGACAACGTTTTACCAGAGATTTTGGAAGACATACGTTTGGTGATTTGCCTGGACATGTTTCAACATGATGGGGCACCTCCACATTTCACCCTCGAGATTCGTGAGTTTTTGAATCTCAGATTTCCAACAGCTAGATTGGTCGTGGAGGTCCCATGAAATGACCACCGCGAACACATAACCTCACATGCATGTGGGGCTATATGAAGAAAGTGGTGTATGAAACCCCCAATGAACAATCAGTGGACGGTCTTGTGGGGCGCATGATAGTTGCTGCAGCAGAAGTTCAGGAGATGCCTGGAATCTTTGAACGCTTGAACGGTTCGATGTCACGACGATATGAGGCCTGTATCGAGACAGGTGGTTATTATTTTGAACGCATATTGTGATAACCTTTGCTGTAAGCTACATGATAAGTAAAATTAATCAGATATCATGTCTCTTCATTTGTGGCCTGCAAGGTGATCTTTCAATGTGCCATTATTGGCCACTGAGTCGTTTTCGACCATGGATTTATTGGCAAAAAGTGTTCATATACATCCCCTCAACTTTTCTGTTAAATTTGGGCAAAGAGTTCTAAGACACCTTATATATTATTGCGCAAGCATATAAAATGGAGAACGTTTAAGTTGCCCCCCCCCCCCCTCGAGATTGGCCACCACGTCAACTAAATCTGTTACATGGGGTTCCCCGACCACCAATATTGTTCTGTGCAATATTCTCTTACTTCAGGTGAGGAGGAGGTATAAACGGAACTTTCAATGTATCAGAAGAATTTTTCACGCTGGAGAAAATAAGAAATATTTCTTTATGCATCCAACCTGCAGAAATATCAAGAAAAATTCAAAGCTGAGGTTACTATTACTATTCTGAAAAAAAAAACACTGAAAAAGATAAAGCAGAATCAGAGGAACCAAAGTGCATGAGCAGTCAAGAGAGTTTTGGTTGAGACATAAGCGGAAAAAAAATTATTGTGGCAAATTTATACCTAGCAGAAAAAATGAATGTAAAAGCTAGACCTCTGCAAAAACGAGGAATAGACCATACAATTGAAGAGGATGATGATCTTGTGTGGCTTAGCGAATGTGATATTTCTGACATGTCCGTTCCTGAAGCCCTCTCAAAATGTAGAGTCGGGTGCAAAAAGGTTTTTACCTGCTCCGTAGGGGCTGAGCTTAGCGGATGTTGATCGGTTGCATAATCAGGTACTTGTACTAGGAGTCATGGCAGATTAGAATGGACCTGTCCCTTCTTATGAAAATAGGGTAGCAGGTATACGCCTGGGATGTGCTCGTCACGGGCTCTCTCCTGACAATAATAAGCGATAGCGGCTGCCTCGAATGGCAGAGTTCGAATCCGATATGGATAGACATTTTTTTTTGTTGTTGTTCATTATCGCGTTTTTGACTTCGTTCGTTTAAGTTTTAAACGGTGTATGTAAAGAACACCATAAACAGATTAATTTTTTTTCACCCAAGTGTGCAATTTGATCTGTTTATTTGAGGGTTTAAAAAACTTTTCATGTTAATTGTCATGGCATGCTTTTCTGTATATTTTAGTTTTTAATAAAATATACACTAATTCATACCACCGTTACTTTTACAAAAATCCTCTTTTGTTCAAATCATTTAATATTCTCTACTATTAAAATATATAATCCTATATATTAAAACGCAAAGCGTTTTTTGTAAGAGCAAAATTGGCACTTCTGCGCATGGGCATCTGAAGCTAACAAAGAGAGTTACGACAATCCACCAGAAGCCAGGGATTGTTGTAATGAGACAATATTCAATCATTGTTTTGAATTAAATAAACCGTGACCACCGAGAGAAGGCCTCCGCAATGAAACTGAATACATTGTTGCATCACATAGATAGTGCATTGTTATTCGTATTTCTACCAATAATAAGCCCTGAATTTGCTCTATCTATGATGATGTAACAATGTATTCAGTTTCATTGCGGAGGCCTTCTCTATCGGTGGTCACGAATAAACGGAAGATTTGCAGAAAGAAAATTCTGCCTTGATCATTTTATGACATTTCCTTGTGACTACTGAAAAACTCTGAAAATGTTATGTTAAATGTTATATCGTTAGAAAGAGCTTTGAAAACTGATCATTTTATCCACTGACACTTTATGTCTCAGTTTAATACTTTCAGAGAAATTTAGTTTAAAACAATTTTGATTTTATATATTAACTCATTTCTTATTCTTTGTGCAAAATGAGATATTTCAGCTCTGACAATTTTTTATTTTATTATTTTTTAATAAAAGAGATGGGGATTAATAATAAGATGGGTTGTTCTCCGTCAAATTATGACGGGATCCATCTAGTTATATAATAAATTAAAAAAATTTTTCGGATGGTTTTGGCATAGTTGTCGTTGGTTATTTTATATACACAAAATATACAAAAAATGAGATTTGTAAACTTTCAAGCAGTCAAAAGAAAATAGCTTCCACTTACACCTGTAAATCACTTCCGCATCACACGATAACGAGCGCTGCATCATCTTATCTCTTGATCACGCATATAATTATATCGATACTGTGCACCATTTATGTTCACTATTAACCAAATAGATTAGTTTATTATTAATAAAACAAAAATTCTCATCAGAACAGCCAAAATAATCTTTTTGTCAACATAATTGAGCACGTGACATAAATCTTGCCTTCCCCCGATGCTAAGCAAAAATTCAATGGAATCGTTTCATAGTAAGCGTGCTCGACTAGATACCTGGAAAAATTAACCTCATTGAATTGTAAGGAATTGTATTGTAAGGAAGCCGAACAATTTTGACTTAGGTCAAAACCTTTATGCACCCGACTGTACGTCTATAATAATTAAAGACTTGGAGATGTGTGCTACCTCACCAAGGATTAAAGAGGTGTAATTATTTCAATAAATGAAATGTTGTTGTTTTTTCATTTTTGGTGGCATTATTTTTATTTTATTACCTTTATACAGACACATACTTTATTTAGACATATAGACAAGACACATGTTTTCTTTCCTGCACGTACTTAATTTTGACCATGGAGAAGACCATTAATCCCATGGTGGTGATTTCTGTACTGTCGTTTGCCATGAGAGTTCTCGAGTTCTCCCGTGTCTACTTTTAGCATGATAACGTTTTAAGGCTGGCCATCATTCTACAAAAAGCATGATGCCAAAAACGACACCAAATACGTTACGGAAACACTTTTGCATTGTCATTGCACGTTTAAGCATTGTTGGCGTCGGAACTGAAAAGTCACCGGACCATAATCTGAGCAACAATTTTTATTTAAATCTTTACTACAGAGATATTATGAAATATATTGAAAGTAAAAAAAAACCAAAAACATTTGATTACTAAAGAAGTTTTTCTTTATTAGGATTAGGTGTGGTTGATAAGGAAATGAAAATTGAACACATGGTGGCAAGAACCTGAAAAAAGCTGACGTTTTGGATAGAGGCTATCCTTTTTAATTATCGGCATCTTGGTTAATAGAATTCAATTGTCATTTGTGTTTCAGGATGACATGACTGGGGCTTACTAAAATATGGCATTTGCTGACACGGGGGAGGGGGGGGGGGGTTAAATTTTATGGAAGAAAGATGACGTGATTTATGGACGGTTCCCTACGTCATGATACGAGAGTCACTCCAAAAGTAATGCACAATATTTTGTTTAATTTATTTTTTATTCTACAGTCTTACGACATATGGAGGTCATAGATACACTCTTTAGGAACAACATGTCATTTTTCCACATAATCCCCGTTCCTTTCAACTGCCTTACGCCACCTTGGAACGAGGGCGTGTTTACCTGCACGGTAAAAGTCTCGACCAACACGTTTGAGCCACTGTTAAGCAGCGTCCTCAAGGGAGTCGTCATCTTCAAACTTACCTAACAAATTCTTAATTTTAAAATTCCTTATTCTTTGTTGGCCAACAGGGAAAATTTCAGCGTGTCTAATTTTAGCGACTGATCTCGACCAATCAGACACACCGTTACATACCAAAAATAAGTATCAGAATACGCCCATTGGTGCAGCCCCCAATGGTGGGAGATATATAAAAGGGCCACTTTCGCTCGCGTGGAAGACCTCTTTGGGTTAGTAAGGCTTCTTGTCTACTTCAGTGTACTTCATGTGGAATTTATTCCGGAAGGATGAGAAACGTGTAAGCACTGCTTATGTCCCACCTGAACAAATGTACACTTAACTGTTCGATTGTCGATTGTCGCTTGCCATTCGTGAAGACGATCCGGACGTTCCCAGAGGTCGTTCCCAAATTTTGACGTCTCCTCAATGGATAGAAGATGAAGCACCCTCGTCCTATTGCTAAGGCTCCTCGTTGGATTTCTTACCCCGCCTATCGTCGGCTCTGATTCTTCTTAGGACGGTTTTTTGTTTTTTTCTTATTTCCAGCTAGGTGCGTCCTTCTTAAGACGGTTTTGGCTGACACCTAGTCTGTAGGTGCTCTCCTCTCTGTTAAGGAACGTTATCGGCTAGTTTGTAAGATGGCTTCATCCATTTTGTCTAGCTTAAATGCTGCAAATGTTGTTTTGACATTGGGTGACGGGAAAACTGTGACTTGTGAAAAAGCTTACCTTGACGCTTGCAAGGATGGTAGATTTAGTACTTTTGACTTGGTGATAAATGAAATCATATCTTCTAAGTATACTGCTTTAGAAGCTAAGGTAGAATCCCTAAATGGAACTATTACGGACATTAGAGCTCAGCTTACCAATATTGAAAATAAGTTTGATAGCCTCAAGAATACCTTAAGTTGATTAGAGGTATTCCTAAATCAAGGGTCAGAATCTAAGAATGCAGACAGCTGCAGCAAATCCAATTTCACTAGAGATATGGTGATTGATATTGGGGATGTGTCCGAAAATATTGGTGAAAGCCTGGAAGCTGTCAACAGTGTAAGTTCCTCACTGAAAACTGGTATAAAGAGGAGGCACGAAAACGAATCTACCGATATTGATGGAGGTGATTGGCATGTTGCGCGGAACAAAAAGAACAAAAAAGGTGTAAGGATCGACAATATTCGATCCACCTTTAGTATCAGCGACAGTACCTCTGGAGCCCTTCGTGTTAACAAAGTCAATCACAAGACTGCCCAAGTAAACGTCACCCGTGAAAAGAGAGCTATTTACATTCCTCTTATCATAATTCGTCACTACGGTAAACCAATCAAAGAAATTTTGGACGAAATCAAAAACCACGTGTCTCTAAACAAAATTACTGCTCACACAGGTCGAACGGACACCATTAAAATCAAGTGTCATGATGAGGAAACTCACAAAATTCTAGTGTCTGGAGTAAAGAGTAACAATGTGCTGAAGATCCAGCATCACCAACTCAAGTCCGAAAAAACGCTTAAATACGTTGTCCGAAATGTTGATACGACTTATGACATAGAAGACTTCTGCAAAAGTCAAGAAAGCAGCAGGTATTGATTCCATCACTAGCAGTGCTCTCAAGAACTTGCCTTATAATATTGTCTCGATCATTACCAAAGCCATGAATGACTGCTGGAAACTTGGTTACTTCCCCGACCAGTGGAAAGAGTCCGTCATAGTTACCATACTAAAGCCTGGTCTAAACCCTGCTCTTGCTGTCAGCTACAGGCCCATAAGCTTGCTACCTATGCTATCAAAAGTCTTTGAACGCATCATTCTGAAGAGGTTTAACGAATTCTGTGTAGCAAACAATCTCTTTCGTGATGAGCAATTTGGCTTTCGCCCAGGTCACTCCTGCCAACTTCAGATCTGGAGGCTTGTTGCAGATCTAAACACTCCTCTTAACTGTGCTAAGTACGGTGGTCTTGTCTTCTTGAATGTCTGTAAAGCTTTTGATCAAGTTTGGCACAAACCAAAGATGATTACTTGTGGTTTTTCGGATGAACTGATTAGCTTGATTAGTTCCTTTCTGTCAAACAGGATATTTCGTGTCAAGGTTGGCTGCTGCATGTCTAACCATTGTGACGTCAATGATGGTGTTCCCCAGGGCTCTGTCCAACTTTTTCATCCATAACTTACCAACTTTTACCAAGTGCTGTTCGCTGACGTCGCGGCCATCATGACTACTGACCGCAATCCCGCTCACGTCATATCTCGGCTACAAAAGGCCTTACATCTGTGGGAGAAATGGTTTGCAAAGTGGAGACTCGACCTAAACGTTGACAAATGCAAGGCGGTGTTCATTACGAAGAAACTTCGAAAACCCTCGAGTCCTCTCTTCCTCTCTGGTAAAGAGCTCGAATGGGTAAAAAATTACAAATACTTCGGAGTGGTGGTAGATGCCAGGCTAAATTGGGGTGACCACGTCTCCTATGCGATCAATAAAGCTAAGAAGGCCAAGTTCAGTCTACTTGCTCTTCTGGGGCGAAACAGCACCCTTGGAATGGATAGCAAACTTTTGCTTTATAAGATGTTCATCCGAACCATTCTTCTTTATGGTATGCCTGCCTGGACTACAATATGCAAGTCCAGCTGGAAGAACCTCCAAACCTTCCAAAACGTTACCCTGAGGACTATCGGAATAAGGGTACGGTCGAACCGGCTGTGTGGAGCTTTGGAGGCAAGTGACACTTTGCTTAGAATTCCACTGTACGGGACTGATCCTCAAACAACAATAAGATGGCTTGATGTCAGTATCCCATAAAAAACAAACTTAAAACAGTTCCAAATTCATTTAAAAAATATTTATCTAAAATATATAAATTTTAAAATTTCAAACTTATTCCAAAAGAAAATTTAATGAATTTATATTTTTAACCTGTTCATCACCCAACTTGACAGGAGAGTCGCAACAAATATTTCTATTGCTGAAGATTTCTATATACCTCCATTTGGTAACTATGTCCAGGAGTCGCTGAAGAAGTTGCTTCCGAAGATTAAGGACCATCCCAATCCTCTGGTTGCAGATATTCTGGAGCATCCGCTCACCTTTAAAAGTTTCCTCAGGCATCGCAGGCCTCTTCATATCCTGGACATCAATTTCGACGACATCCAAAAGGCCATCTTTCCCGAATACTGGATCTCCTAGCTCCTCGTGTCCCTTGTCCCTCATCAATCAACAATCACCTCCATCGTCCTGATAGTAAAGGACTCCATCGTATCCTCTGGATGACTTAACTAGGTTTCATCTGGCTTCTTGCCTAGTTCAGTGTACTTCCCCTGGTTACTTCCTGGACCAGTATGGCGTTACTTCGGATCGCTCGTTTCGTTTTCCCTGCGCTGTTCGATTGTCGATTGCCATTCAGTATGGTTTCAAATTCAGAGCTCAAGACCAGAACTCTCGACTACATGACAACCGCTATCAGGACGCCGACTGCTCAGGTGAATTTGTAAGTACCCCATTCCGTATTTCCTTAACTGCCATTACGTCTATCTTTACCCCATGAAAATGAAGAAGAGGAGCACGAAGAGAAAAGTGAACTGATGACAAAAAAATTGGAAGAGTCTATGTTAAATTTGTTCCATTCAGATTCGTAAGATTCTTCATTTAAAGGATATTAGTTACGGTTTCTAATTATCCGAATTCTAGAGTTGTATGTTATATTATTATGTACTTGTATGTTTTAATATTTCTAAAATAAAATGGTACTTAACAATAGAATTGCAGCATACTTTTAGGAAAGTGATTTAGGATAGAATTCTTGACGACGATGGGGGGGGGGGGGGTAGTGCGGCCTAACCAACGCTGCTGCCAAACTAGCATTTTTTCCCGTAAAGTTAGAATTTTAGCACTGCGGCCTATCCATTGCCGCGGCCTATTTACCGTAAATTACGGTATCCTTGTTGCCGTGTGTACAAGTTGCAACAATAAAGTTGCACGCACCTATATATTCTCATGCTTCAACCGCACGCAGTCATTAGTTGATGTTCCAATATTAAACACGGAACAAAGGGCAAACATTAAGTTCTGTTTTAAATTTGAAAAACCGCTATGGAGACTTACAAGCGAGTGTATGGTGATGATGCATTATCTCGTGCACATGTTTTTGAATGGTTCGCTAGATTTCATGATGGTCGGGAAGAACTGAAAGATGACGAACACATATGACGTGCGAATACTGTTTGAATATAGGAAATGATCGGGAAGGTGAGAGAATGTTTGTTAAGTGATTGGCGAATGAACCTGAAATGATGGAAGTCTTACACATTAACCAAGAAACAATTCTCCTAATATTGACACAAGATTTGGGGAAAAAGAAAACTGTGTGCTTGGCTTGTGCAATTTCTTAACAGATGAGCAAAAAGGAAACAGTGAATGCTTGCACGGAATTCATCGTGCCCACAGATGCCAACCCGAAAGTTGGAGAAAATCTTTCCACGCCCCGTGTTGTAAAGGCCGGTGTCCCTCAGGGTTCTGTCCTCGGGCCTGTGCTATTTAATTACTTTGTACATGATTTCCCGAAACCCGATAATTGTAATCTGTATTTTTATGCGGATGATACTGCCATTATGACATGGGCATACCAGCCGGCTCACGTTATCACTCGGCTGCAGTGCGCCTTGAAGCAGTTCGAAGACTGGTTTAACTGCTGGAAGTTGAACCTTAACGTCGGAAAGTGCAAGGCTTTGTACCTCAAGCGTCCCCCAGATTCTCTCGTTCTGTTCAATAAGAAACTGGACTGGGTGGACAACTACAAGTATCTGGGAGTTATCATTGACTCAAGACTCTCATGGAACCGGCATATGTCCTATGCTCTGAACAAAGCGAAGAGGGCTAAGTACAGTATCATAGCTCTCATGGGTCGCAACAGCGCCCTCAGCATTGACAACAAGCTACTTCTGTACAAATCGATTATCCGGATCATACTCCTCTATGGCATGCCTGCGTGGGCGACTATCTGTAAAACCAGATGGAGTGAAAAAGCTACCCTGAGGACCATTGCTCAGCTGGACAGAAGGACGGTGAAAAACCAATCCATCCACATGGATTTAAACATGGCCCATATCGGAAAGTTTATACAGGATCTCCTTTTGATTATGATACAGAAGATGAAGACTCACGACAATAAACTTGTGAATGGAATACTAAAGAACTCATTGAATATGAACTGGCATACGAAGTATCGTAAACCGAGGCACGTTCTTGACGTCAATTTTGAAGATATTAGCAACGTCTCTTTCCCGGATTACTGGAAGATGTGATAATCTTCTTTCTCCTTGTGTTTTTTATTTCGTTTGTATTTTGTTTCTGACAATCGTCAATCTTATTTTCTTTTTTATATAATGTGGCAGACCGCTTGGGTTGGTTAGGCTTCTTGACTACCTCAGAGTATTTCATTTGGAGTTTATTCTGGTTGGATGAGCTTTGTGAAAGCGCTGCTTTCGTCCCATCCTAACAAATGTACACTTTACTGTTCGATTGTCGATTGTCGTTGTTCTTTACTCACTGATGATGGAAACTTCGTTTCCGAAATGTACATCTGAGTCATTAAAATTTATTATGTGGAATAGTGTTTTCGGAGTTATTTTTCTTTCTATGCTGGTTAGTACTCACAAGTGAACACGTGTTATGATTTTGAATGAATAACTCGGAAACTTCTTGTTGGAATTCGATCAAATTTTAACGGTATACACAGTCTTATGTACCCTGTTATTTCTTTAAATTTCATTAATCTAGGCTTTACAGAACCTGAGTTATTAACTTGTTGATCTTGGTGGCGGTATTTTTATTTCTGTTCATATCTCAGTTATCGTTCAAATTCGGACCCAAGTTCATAGGACTTTTTGTGTTTACCTTGACCTCTATAATACCCCCTTAAATTGTTTTACACACGATTTGAATCACCCTGTATTTTCCTTCAGATGTAAGGCATGGTCAACTTGATTTATTAAAAAAAAAAAAAAAACAGTTGAGAAGATTTATAATTATCGTGCACTTCAAGGTAACGGAGTTCATATATCCACTTCAGAAATAGCAAGAATAGATGAATCCACTAACCTAATCTAACGCGCGGGCCCTGGGGTGCATGTGTTCTTGCAAATAGTTACTACATACCGCAGTTTTTGTTTCATGAAAAATATTTAACTAAATATATACAAAATTAATCGGTAGTCCAAGGATTTTATCATATTGTAAATAGAACTACTGTAAATTGATAAATTAAATCTGTATATTAATAATTGTTAATATCTATCTATATATATAAAGAAGGATGTTTGTGGGTCTGTCTGTGGGTCTGTCTGTGGGTCTGTTTTTTATACAAATCTACAGTTTTATTCCAATCTTGATAAAATTTCGCATACATGACCTTCAAAGCATGAGGAAGGTCACTGTCTACCTCAGATTTCGGAAAAATAATAAATATCGATAAAAAATCGATATTCATGGTTATGGCAAGGCATTTTAATGAGAAATATCTCATGACCAACAATGCAAGGCAAAGTTTGTACAACAATAGGTATCAACAATGGTATCAACACGCAATTCACAAACGCTCTGCATGAACAAACAATCAATATCTCATGACTATCAATGAAAGGAAAAGATTGTGCAAGTGTAATTATCCCGGGCAACGCCGGGTACCTCTTCTAGTTTATAATAAATATGTTTTCAGTCAAAAGTGGTTTCCTTACTTTACAAAACAAAAAAATAATAAGCAAATACTGTGGAATGGAACATCCAAAAAAGGAAAAACTTCTTATTATAGGTTTACCTTTTTGGTTATTTGACAGTGTAGTAGCCTAAACATTAGTTTTTAAATTTTTAATTGATTCATAGATTACGTATAAAGAGAATTTATTTTTAGACAAATATTTAGAATTTAAATTATAAAGAAATCTTTAAAAAAACATAAACAAAATAAAGAACAGATTTTAAAATTTTCATGCTTTTAAAAACAAATTACAGTAATGAGTGGATATTGGCATTTGTCACTAAAGCATTGCATTATGGGATTCATTATCTTTATTTATATGCTCGTCACTAGATTGGCGCTGAAATTCATAACGAAAAAATTTAGCATTGAAATAATAAGCAGATTCGCCTCCAGTTATTATTCCTCCGTGGTAAGGACCACAAATAATTGTCGCGGTCCAATTTCTACCGCGAGATGGCAGTAACTTATAAGGCAATTCAAGACATCAGAAGTCAACTCTTGATTGATTTATCATTAATTCATTTAACGTGCTCTAGAAAAACAACAGAATTATTTTGAAAATCACCTAGTTAAATTATATTTGCGGTTAATAAATTCTGACTTAACTGTTTATCGTATCCATCTTGGAGGAGGGGGGGGTGGAGGTTGAATTATATGACTGTTAAAATTAAGTCAGGAACATTTTTTGCGGTGGACTTTTCTAAATAATCCATATTTACCGTTTAAAAACATTAGAGCTTATTTCCAAGACCCACATATATATTTTCAACTTCAAAAAGTAAAAAATAGCAAAATATAAGGAAAGAATTAAAAAACAAAAAAAGACAGAAAGAGAGAACATCTTCAAAATGTTCAATAGAATTCGTGCCATAAAAAAATATTAACAAAAAATACATTTTAAGCAGACACTTTTATTTTTAAAAAAATGCACTAAAAAGTAAAAAAAAACCAATAATTTTCCTGATGCCTCTCATTTAAATAGGAATTCATAAAATTAAAAAAGGTGGCAGCGCGTTTAATATTTTCTAAATTATCTTTGTGAATGCAAATAAATTCCACCACAAAAAAAACAAAAAAAAAAAACGATTAATTTTTCTTCTGTTGGTGCTCTTTATTATATTTCATTGCATTTTTTTAAAAATTTTTTTGGCACTTAGCAAAAGCTCTTTACTTGGCTCTCGAAGTTGTAACACTGACAATCTCAGAAAATATTCAGATGCAATAATGTTATTAAGAGATCTGTCAATATCTAATTTCACTCGTGCTTAAGTTGTTTTTTTTTCTAATCATCGAAAAGATCCTCTCTTCTTCTACATTACTGTGAGGAAGAACCAAAGCAAGCAATGTTACTTTATTGAGATGTTGAAACAAGAAGTTGCCCGAAGGACTTTTCACAGCAGATAGGTTACCCCACAACACATCTAGGCGTTTATTTCGCTCTCTGATATATTAAAGTTTTGATAATCCATAAAATCATCAGTTAACTTTTTCTGTTGTTCCACATTTCATTGAATTTAGTTTTCTTAGCTCAATCTTATTTCGTTTGGGCTGCTTATTCGTTGCATAGTCACCAATTTTATATAAGGTATTTATAATTTTATAGCTATCTGGTTTTTCCTCCTCCTCTATTACTATAGTTGCAGGTGTAGTCCTCTTTCCTTTTTGCTTTCGTTTTAAAAATATTTCCAATTTACCTAGAAAACTAAATTTTCTAGGCTTTCATTTTTAAATGCCTCAAACAATTTAATCAATTTTAAAATTTGTTAAACTTCAATACAGCTACTAATGTTAGCATGAAGAAATTCCTATGACCAGTAAACAAACGGAATATTTTTATTTGTGATATTCTTATTACGGCACTATTTTAATTCTCAAATTCAACTTCGAGGTAAGTGATCTAACTCTAAGTTAGAACCTAGATTTAATAATCCCTTAAAATATTGTAAAGGAAAGGTTTATTTGCGGGACGTTTATATATATGCGGGACGAGGAGTCATCCGCGGGACGCGACTTTTTTTCCGAAACCGTTTTGCCATTCCAATTTATTTTTATTATCAGTTTGTAAATGTAATAACAGGTGTATTAACCTGGTAACTCAAGAATCAGTAATATGTAGAAACATATATAATTTATTGATAATGCTGCAGCGAAGCCACGCATTGAGAGCATCCATCCACATGATATTAAAGGATGAAAGATAAACTGGAATTGAAAATCTGCAAAAAAAAAAAGAAAAGAACGCCTTTAAATCTATAAGACAAATATAGTTAAATCTTTCTTCTGGATTATGGCTTTCCTTTCTTTTCATAGATGAGATGATAAAAATCTGCTTGATCGATTAATTTCCGGCCTTGGACAGTGAATTAATTAATTAACACGGAGCAATTAAAAAGAGACTGAATAAGCAGAATTCACTGTTGATGAAAAACATACGACATTAGAAGAAGCCTTTAAAAGGCTGTCGTGTCATCGTAGTGCTTCGTCCATGGGCTGGTAGGGCTCGGGAAGAAAGAAGCTGGGCTAAATCGATAAATTGATAAATTGAGCAATTGAGCATTGATAAAGTACAAATTACAACTGAGCAATTATAAAAACTAAATTTTAAATTTTAAAAAAATGAAAATTATCCTGCTAATGTTAATCTCATCTCCTGCACTGACCTGGCTTCATCAGAAATCTATTGATGACGACGAAATTAAAGCGTGATGTTTTCTCTTATTTATATATTTTAAATCAGATACAGACGTACTTTACGGTGCATTTATGTATCGCTGTCTAGCTTGTTTGTAAATGTTTTGAACCTCATCTGAATGTTCTCCTTATAGATAAAATGACTAAAAATATTTTGACCTACATCTGCCTTTAATTTAGTAAATTATTTTTTTCTCAACCAATGCTAATTGTAATACATCATACCTATTATGTATCTCATTCAGTGCGGATTTCCTAAATTTTGCATCAAAAATATTAATATTTGCTTTTTTGGCATGCTATTTTGGATTTCACTAATATGTTTCCTATTGCCAGTTTGAATGAAATCTGAAAAATTCCGAAATCCGAAACGCATCATTAATCTTTAGGATTATTGAATTCTGTATAGATAAGACGGAATAGCTATTCGCACAATGGGAAATCCATACTGTATTTCCATCAAGACTGGAAGTCCAAAAAAATTCCAAAATCCCAGAATTATGAAAATATGCTAAAAAACCCAATGCAATTTAAATTCCTTTCATCTTATCCATAAATTGGGATTGAAATTATTATTTCTTGTATCACTTAAGAATAAATATGATTTCGGAATAGTACGTTAAGATACCCATTATAATATTCATAAGAGTGATACGAGAAATAATAATTTTAATCCCAATTATTGCTTGGACTAAGATGATCAGGTGACTTTTCAATGTCAGGGCCTGTCTTTTTCATTGGCTACGGTCGAGCATTGTTAATCCTATTTCTACCAATAATAAATCCTAAATTTGGTCGACTAATGATGTTGTACCAAAGAATTGATTATTAAGTAGCGGAAGAGTGGAGCATTTATGGGTTTTACAATGTCTGCCTGTCTGTCCGACCCTTTCATATTTTTCACGTTTTTTGACGTAGAACACAGAATAAAGATGTTATTCTGTGGTAGAAGGTTGAAACTCGGAACGTAGCTTACCATAGGCAGGTCCTACATCACCATTTATAGTTTGGTTTTGATTGGCCCACTGGAGTCGGAGTTAACGGGGTGGGAGTTAGAGGGGACTAAGGGATCTATGTGTTATTTAGGGCACCCCCCCCCTCCTTCTACATCTGTGAATCTCCCACTGCTTCTGGAATTGGTAACTGGTTCTGAACGAGACTCCACCAGCACATAAACTTCAATAAATTTTCGGATAATTCGATATGCGGACTCCTATGAAGTTTGGGCCAAATTATCTCATTGGGGTCGGGGTTGTCGAGGTGGCAGCACTTGGTCTTTAGAACTATGGCAACATATGGCATGTGATATATCATTCGATCTGAAATGATGATAAAGGAAAAAAGATAGAGCTCTTTTATATTTTCTAAATACTACGTTCGAGAAAATCAATTTTTTGATTAAAAAAAATTTTGGGGTTAAAAAGTACAGATAAAAGGGTAAAAATGATGTACACAGGGCTTCCGCTGATTTCCGTCCTCGGGGGGATTAAAATTTCGTGTTTTCTTCGGTGGATAAAAACGTTTGATTTCCTTGACGTTTTACACGTCAAAGTACTATATAACAAAGTACGATTTACACTAAAAATTTATTATCACTAGATGGAGTTCTCAGTTTTATATTAAAAACTAGCAGAGGACCCGGCGTTGCCCGAGATAATTACACTTGTAGGTAAACAGAACAATCTCAAAAAGTTAAATTATAACTCCAAATTGGACTCAATCAATACAACACAGAGCGAAGGGACCATCCATTCTACGAAAAATCCGAAAAACAGGAATTCTAGGTGATATACCGGGACTTTATTTAAACTCTTCTTGACTTGCCTCAGATTAAAACAATGTCCATCTTCACCACCTGGGAACATCACTGGATACTTTGTACTCAACTTTTTCTTGCCCTTGACGTAGAAGCTCGTATACCCTCTTGCTCTATTCGAAACTCCCGTTGTTCAGATGTTTCCAATGCCCGTATAGCCTTTTCTGTTTTAGTTGCAGAGTTTCTCTGACCAATACTCGTTCTTTCTCTTTCCTTTCCAGACACATAAATTTTTGCCAGTCGTCTGGACGTTTGATAGGGAGCTCAAGGGAAACACGTGTGACTCCTTTGCCTCCTCAATTATACGTTGACAATTATATTTTACTTTTTGATCAAGAGCGAATAGTTTTGGGACATCGTCTAGTACAATCTTTTTATTTCCATTTATTGCCCTTCGTATTTTTTGATGAGTAGCTTTTAAATGAAGCGCTAAATGTCAAATTAACGTGAAGAAAATTTGCAATTTCAAAAATTTATTATGATTTTTTTTAAAAAATGAAACGTTAACGAGTTGTGCCTTGCCTATTATCTAATTTTTCTTAAAAGAGTCAACGTAAGTTTTTACTGCTGCATATACTTCAAGATAACACAACGGATATATCATCTAATAAAGAAAATTACTTTTTTTTTGTTTAAAAATATGGGTAAAAAAAATTAGTTTTTCTTTGTTTGGAACAAGCCTCTGTAAAAATAATTATTAATGGAACTTAGTTTGGAATGGTGAAATGAGTTTCAGCTCTTCTTATCTTTTCAATAAGTAACATGTTCAAAATTATAAAAACGAAAAAATAACGGAAACTTAAGTGTCCATATAAATCGCATTAATATTGCAAAGCAGGGCATCTTCTACGTATTACTAACTAGCTGATATACCCGGCGTTGCTCGGGCTCTTTTTTGATGAAAGTTTGCAATATCTGAATGGGAATACACAATAAAAATTAACACATTAAAAAGCTTAGAATTAAAAATTCATATAGGAAAACCGAAAAAAATCTTTTAAAATGTTCCTAATGGATGGCCCTCTAACAGTTCTCCCCGGTTCGTGTTGGAATGTTGTGTATAGCTGAGCGAGTGCCGGAGAAACAATGTGTGCAATAATGTGTATGGCTACGAAAGTGGGAGGAAATAGAATGAAAATGAACCAATAGTTTGATCTGACGTTTTTTTAGCCCTGGCTATGGCTGTAGTTCTTCTACTTTGTGTGACCTGACCTTTAAAAATTCATTTGTTTATCTAAGAATTCAACAATTCCAAAATTCTCTTCTTGGGTGGCGATGGATGCACATGATCGTTTGTGTTTGTGTACTCTGCAATTCCAACATTTGATAAACTGTTAGGAAATAAAGAAATTAAACTGGAGCAAACTCCAAGCATCAGGTTAATGATATTAATTAGAAAAATGGATGGAAAAATTCTGCGACTTATATTCGAACCTGGAACCTCGACTGTCATGGTCGTCGCCTCTACTAATTGGGCTATCGCAGACTCCTGAACAGCCATGCTGTCACTAAGTGTCTTAAAGACAGCCAAGTAGTCTTTAACTGATGTTTGGAGTTTGCTCCAGTTTAATTTCTTTATTTCTTATTGTGTGTTCATCAAACTTTCTGATGGTTTGGATAGGAGAAATTCACGATCTGTGAACCGAGAACTTGGTTGTCTTTAAGACATTTAGTGATAGTATGGCTGTTCAAGTGTCTGTGATAGCCCAATTGATAGAGGCGTCGACCATGACAGTCGAGGTTCCTAGTTCGAATCCAGGTCGCGGAATTTTTCCATCAATTTTTCTAATTGGTAAACTGTTGCAATTCACACTCTGCTCTCGAGATCTTGAAACAAAACTGGTGCATTCATCACTTGGTGTGATCTGGCAGTCGCAGTTTCTTCTGTTGACACATTTGCATCGACGGCCACAGGGTCACTCACCACTTGTTTAATTGAAGCAGTGTGCTGGAAAAATCGATATAGCACCGACTGAAGGGGCTGCTTTCTCTGCCGCCTTTCCACTGTTTCTCAATAGTCTGCTAACTCTCCATTATTTCCATTTACTCTACAATTCGTTACCCCCCTCCCTAAGAGAGGTTAATTTGTTACGTTTGTAGTTCCACACCAGTTAATATGTTAGGTATATACTGCAACACCAGTTAATGTGTTAACAAACTTTCAACCCCCCTTCCCCCCCCCTTTTCCGTGAATATTTCCGATATTTTATTAGTTATTCTGCTATTCGGGGCGGAGACGAATCCAGCAAATCAGAGACCATTAAAATCGGACCAGCCGTTCTTGAGTTATAAATGGTGTAACTAACCCGACTTTGTTTTATGTATTTAGATTAAGATTATTAAGATTATATCTAGGCTATATTTAATATATTACTGTAGCATTATTTGCAATGATTCGTTACACACACTATCTAGCCAAAAGTAATCGGACACTTTTGATTTTAGACGTTTTGTCCAATATCGAGAAAAATACTTGACGAATTATCCTGAAATTTCAGGGGTATAAAGAGGATGTTACAACGTATATATTTCAGCGAAGGTTTTCTCCCGAAGACAAATAGGGGACCAGCAACGAAGTGAACCAAAAAAATAATGTTTGGGATCATCCTGTAAAAAATAATGCTTGGCATACGTTTTAGCTGTAGCATATGATTATGAGGCTTCTTTTATTTATCTGTGTTCATTTGTATGAGAATAGCACGTTTATTTATGGAGATATAAAGGTTTCTTTAAAAAAATCGAAATGTTTTTGTAAGTTTTTTGTTTATAACATGCAGGATTTTCAACCGAATGAAATGCCATTTTCAGGAAACTTGATAAACTACAGTAGAGACAACACCCTGCAATCAGATTATAAAAATACTTAATATTTGATGAAATATGAGCATTTTTACTAAATAATGTTTAACTACGCATGCGCAAGCGTTACCAAAATGTCTTTTACATAATTTATTAGCCAAATGTATAGAGCTCCTCTTATAAAAAGCCCAAGCAAATATCGTGAAAATTCAGAAAGATATCGTCGATAGAATGAGTTAAATTTCAGTTGCTCTCAAAAATAAGCAAAACAATAAGGGGTTTTCTACAAATTTTTATTTTTGGACCAGACACCAGTATCAACGCATTCTCCTTATGCAGGGGCGGATTTACGTATAAGCTAAATAAGCTACAGCTTAGGACCTCACAATCTGTTGGCCTCTTCTGTAGGGCCTCACAATCTTAGTTTAACATGGAAGGGGCTTCATATAGCTTAGGGCCTCATCAAGTCTAAATCCGCCCCTATCCTTATGCTAATATGAAGACATATTGACCTCATATTGAGTTCATGTCAGCGTAAGATAAAGAAGTTGATACTGGGGTCCGTCCAAAAATAAAAATTTGGAGAAAATCCCTTATCGTTTTGTTTATTTTTGAGAGCAACTGAAATTCAACTCATTCTATCAGCGACATCTTTCTGAATTTTCACGCTATTTGCTTGGGCTTTTTATAAGGGTAGCTCTATACATTTGGCTAATAAATTATGTAAAAGACATTTTGGTAACGCTTGTGCATGCGTAGTTAAACATTATTTAGTAAAAATGCTCATATTTCATCAAATATTAAGAATTTTTATCTTCTGATTGCAGGGTGTTGTCTCTACTGTAGTTTGTCAAGTTTCCTGTAAATGGCATTGCATTTCTGGATAATTCGTCAAGTATTTTTCTAGATATTCGACAAAACGTCTAAAATCGAAAGTGTCCGATTACTTTTTGGCTAGATAGTGTAGATGAAATTTTGATAATTGGGAAATGAAACTAGAAATACACTACTGGCAAAAAAAATGCAACGCCTAGAAGGAATGGGTCGATTTACTTGAAATTCTGCACACATGTAGCATTGGTGGCATACAAGAAATTATTCAAATTGCAAGACAAGAAGAACGTTGTACAGGGTGGCTCCCATGCCCCTCCTGGAGAAAAATGGTTCCGACCAGATTTGCTTGAAATCGTCAGTTTGGCATCTGCATTGTACTGGAACAGTTGACTGTAGGTGTGGTGACAATAACTGCAATGCCTCGCACTCCCCACCGTGCTCCTGTGCAACAACTCACGGAGTTTG
Source organism: Rhysida immarginata (assembly GCA_023313115.1). NCBI lineage: Eukaryota > Metazoa > Arthropoda > Chilopoda > Scolopendromorpha > Scolopendridae > Rhysida > Rhysida immarginata. The sequence goes on from JAHWFO010117560.1 coordinate 924,423, forward strand.
ACAGAGGTCGGATTGTGGGTCTCATCGGCGTATCGCGGCGCAAATCAGTCATAATGTTTCTGTGGTGGCTCGATGTTGTCAGCAGTGGTTTACGGAGGGAATGCACTCACGTAGACCTGGTTCTGGACGCCCACGCACTACCGATCCACGCCAAGACCGTCGAATCGTACGAGAAGCTTTGAGCAACCGTACGGCATCCACGGCAGAGGTAAGGGCCAGAGTGGCACCAGCTTTGTCAAGACGGACCATTGGTAACCGTTTTCTAGCTACAGGACTGCGGGCACGGATCCCTCTAGCCAGACTCCCACTTCTGCTTCTGAAGAGCACCGTGCTGTGCGGTTGCAGTGGTGCCGCGAAAGAGCCGACTGGACAGCCGAATGGAGGTCTGTGGTCTTTAGTGATGAGAGCAGATTTGATGAGGCGGGTGGCCTCAGATTATAGTGGCTTTATGGCTAGTAATGACTCAACAAACACTTTGCATAGTAAACAATAAATTTTTTTTTAATGACAGTAAAAAAAAAAAGAAACTAGAACACAAAGCGTGTCCTATGGTCAATAATGGTAGAGAAAGTTAAGAAAATTATACACGATGAAAAACAATATATGAATTCAAGTACTTACAGTATCTCGCACAAGTATTAATACAAAAAATGAATAAATTACTCAGTGGAGCGATAGTACAGCCGTGGCGTCTCGCGATGCACAGTCAACTCAACAGCCTAGGTGCATGGTTCTGGGGATGAAATATTCGGGTATGGAAAAAGATAGCAGAGATTGTACCGTCCGAACGAAACAGGCTTCGTGGCCAGGCCTAAACATGGCGAGACTGCAAATAAACGAGTGACGGGTCGAAATAAGCATTAACACGCATGAAACGTTGGGACCACGTCGGCAAACTCGTAATTGGAATTACGGAGGTACAATCTTAAGGCCACTGCAAAGAGGGAGAAATACTAGCAAATTGAGTGGCCACCATGCCTGCACAGGAGAAGTGAAGGTGGCAGAAGCAATGGAGAAGAAGTTCTAGAATAAATAAACAAAAAAAGAACACTAATTACACAATAATTTTATCAACAATTAGACAGCATAATCCAGCTTTATCGTGACCCAGTTAATTAGTTGCGAGGGAAAATCGCCAAACGGGGCAAGAGCTCGCATCAAGCAAGTTAAAAAAAAAAAAAGATTTACGGCAACAATGGTCCACGGACCACAACAATGAATTACTTAAACCTAAATACAAATTGTCAATAAAAATAACATTTGGAATAATAAAAAAATATTATCATCCACCACGAGATTTAATGAATAGCAATAGTTTCTTCATTAGCCATAAATTGCGATTTCCCGAATGGAGGTCTGTGGTCTTTAGTGTGTGCGGCGAAGAGCAACAGAGCGCCATCTTCCACAGTGCATCCGTCTACGGCACACATGTCCAACCCCTGGCATAATGGTGTGGGGTGCGATCAGTTACAACTCGCGATCACCCTTATTGTTTGTGAATAAAACATTGAACAGCATTCGGTACGTCCACCAGATTATGGAACCTGTTGTTCTGCCCTTCTTGCAACAGGAGGGTAACATGTTTTTTCTGCAGGATAACGCCCGTGTTAGCTTGCAGGCCTTACAACATGTGGCACTACTTCCCTGGCTAGCACGATCTCCAGACTTGTCGTTAATTGAGCACGTGTGGGACATGATGAGACAATTCCCATCATTCCACAAATGCGCCAACATGTTCAGGAGGCTTGGAACAACCTACCATAAAGACGACACCCAGCATCTTTATGACCGCATGCATGCAAGAGTCAAGGCTTGCATTCAAGCTCGCGACGGTTATACGATCGTATAATCTACTAATGTGGTCTATTGGGGCATGGGAGCCACCCTGAACAACGTTCTTCTGGACGTAGTGTCTTGCAATTTGAATCATTTCTTGCATGCCACCAATGCTACATGTGTGGAAAATTTCAAATAAATCGACCCATTCCTTCTAGGTGTTGCGCTTGTTTTTTGGACAGCAGTGTAGTATTCAATCATTAAGCTTGCTTCTCCGAAAAACTTTACTATTATCAATATTTGGATTTAAAATATCGTAATTGAGCAGACCTTGCTGAAATATACCCAAAACCCATCCAAGAATTTTGAATTTATAAAGGTAAATAAAGTGCAGAGTAAATTGCATATTAGGTCTAAGAAGATATGCTGCAATATTTAATTGTATGAAGATAGATGAAAACAGAAAGAAAGAAAGAAAGAAAGAAAGAAAGAAAGAAAGAAAGAAACCCTTTCCATCTGTTTTCCTACAAGTAAATAAAGTGAAAACTAAAAAAATAAAAATAAAAATAAATAAAGCAACAGGAAAATAATTATTGAATACATTAAATTTCATCCGTTTTTTTTTTCTTTTTTATTTTATTTATTTATTTTTTCCTTTCTGTAGGGCAAAACAAAAGATTATTAAAGCCAAGATTGGAGGAGAACGAACTTGGAAAATCGAAAATAATTGTTACGGAAAAAACTTGTTAAAAGTTATTAAGGGTGATAATATATTTTTAATTTATCAAAATCTTCTTTAATGACATGAACAAAACCTGATTAATTTTTGAAGGGATATATAATTAAAAAAAAGTTAATTCAATAATTGTTAGTTGTTTTATTTGTAGCCATTTGATCAATCTGTTTGAATGCTTGTGTCACATTATCATTAAATTCCAGGATAAATTGGAAAGACATTATCATTAGATTTCATTATTTTTTTTCCTTTGTTTGGTTTGGTTTGGTTTGTTTGGTATTAACGTCCTTTTCAACTGCTATGGTCATTTCAGGACGGCGTTATAGGGGCCGCAAATTTTGCCTCGCAAGGGTTCTTTAACGTGCAGCCGGCAAACGACTACACGGGACCAACGGCTACGACCGAAGGAAGTGCGTGATCTCAGGATTTCCCCCTGAAAAATCCTCGTCGTCCTCGGCCGGGATCGAACCCGCGACTCGGGCATCAGAGGCGATCACGCAACCGCTGAGCCATCGAGGCCGATTTTTTTTTTTTTTTCCTTTGTAAATATATTTTAGAATTTTTTTTTTCTATAGTTTATTTTCAATTATTTGACATGGATCTTCGTTAAACAGTGGATTTCAGTGCCGGCTTGGTGGCCGAGAGGGTTAAGGCGCAGGTCTTTCCGCTCTCGAAACCAGCGAGTCGCGGGTTCGAATCCCGCCAAGGGCATGGATGTTTGTGTTTGTTTGTCCCTTCTCATTATTATCATCATTTCATAACTCTAGTTAAAGAACTAGAAAAGATCGGCTGTCAAACGTGATCTAACCTAACCTAACCTACCTACACACTGTGCATTAGTTGGTGTGTAGCGCCATACGCTAAATAATAATAATAACTGGATTTCAATAAAGGCATTTTATAATTTCTGTACTATTAATTATCAAATTATTATTAAAAAAATCACGCAGTTATTTGTATAGTGATTTTCACTAAGGATATATATTCAATCCAAATCAGTCTGGTAAAGTCATTTTCATTTTAAAAATAGAAAAGGTTTAAAATATCGATTGAAATTTGGAAGGATATTCTTATGATTAAAAGGACGGGTCTCTGACTCCAGCATGTTGAAAATAAGCCCCTGTTGGACTAATACAAAAATATTAAAATAAAAAAAGAGAGCAAAGAATAAGGAAAAGAAGGAATGTAGTTTAAAAATGAAAAAAAAAAAAAGACAATTAAGTTCTGTGAGGTTCTTTACAATCTAAAGGTTGCTGTTAAGCTAGATGGATTATTATTATTATTACTAATCTTAAAGTTAATGTCAAACTAGATTAGATCGAGAGAGCGAGAGAAAACAGACAGACCTATTAACAAAATTGGCCAACGTTTTCTTATCTTTAAATCTTTAAAAGAAAAACGTAGGCAAATGTTTAATTTAAATATATAATACATTAGAAATACCGTTGTTATTATTACACGTAAATATTTAATTATACTGATAATTTTTTTTTTCTAATTTCACTGACTTCTGACAGTAGTTGGCAGATGAAATTTCTATTTTATAAGCGAACTTCAAGAAGACCCTCGCCTGAAGATATTTAAAATATGAAAGGATGGAAACTTTTGATAAAATACTCGACATAAGAGACACTGGTGAAAAAAACAAACTGTTGAATAAGTAATTCCAATATTGTTAACGGTGTAAGATGCTTAATAACATTTTGTCTTGAAATGGGATTTGTTTTTTGTAGAAATTTAAGGAAATTCCAAAATAAATGCCCTCTTATGTAAAACTATTAAAATTAGAGCAATGTAATTCTTGAAGAGCATACAATCAGGAATTTATGGAAGCTTCGACTCAGGTAGGATTCAACGTTAATTCTAAAGGAAGGAATTATAATATTCGACTTATCGAAAATTAGCTGTACGTTCAAAAACTGAATGAACTATTTATTCCCTTCATATAGTCCTGGTAAAATTCTGCTCTTGAATTTATATCAATGTTTGATATCAATGTTTGCAAGCAAAGTAAGTGATGTTCATATGAAAAATCAATTGTTATTAAAATAAAGAAAAAAGGCAGACTATATCATAAAAATAGATTTTGTTTGACCAGGTCTTGTTTTCCTTTAGGAAATGTCTAATTTTCTAACTGAAAACTGCCTTAAGAATCTGAAAAATAATTTTTACGTTTCAGTCGAAATCTCAGATGCTAACTCATTTTAATATCTTTTATTTCACTTTACAGATATAATTTCGCAATCATTAAAAACTTTTTGATGCAAATCCAAGCACTTGTGTTATCAACATGTTTTTGAAATTAATCTCTTTGAGTTTACAACTTGAATAAGTGAATTGGATTAATACAGTATTTGGGTTAATTATGGCATAAATGAATTGGATACAGGTGGATGTTTTAATCGAAAGTTTTTAATGATAATAAATTTAAAAAATGACAAATAAAAAAATTGAAAAGGTGAAAATAAATGTCAAATTGAAACTTAAGATTTTGAAGCAGATAAAATAAAATTATATTTCATTCAACTCGTGAAAGGCACTTTGACTGGTTGTTGATCTTCAATTTCTGATGACTTGAAACAGATATTTTTAAACATTACAATTCATGATATTTGAATTAGTTTTTAATATTTTTTTTCTGTTCTACTTATAGTAACAAGAAATATAGCCTATATATCGACTAAATTATTTCTTCAGTGCAAATACAGTCTCTAAGATTTACATCACTGGTTTCACTTTTTTTTTTTAACTTTAATATAACTCAGAATTTAAATTTAAACCTGTAAGAAACTATAATGACTCATGTGATTGTTATTTCTTAGAGATGTGGATATATTGTATGTAAGATTTCAAAAAAAAGTTTTTCTTATGTCACGTGTATTTCGCATTACTTTCTTCTAAATTTTTCCACTGACAGATAATAAATAGAAAATTGATCGAAAAATGATACTTGTTTTGTAGATATCTGGAAACAAAAATAACCTAATATTAAAATACAATAACGCAAATAAAATCATTCTATCAAATAAATAAATAATTTATTCGTAAACAAATATGTTTGTAGGATTTACAAAAAAGTAAAAGAAAATTAAACAAATTTATAAAAATCTAGATTTGATTTATACATTTAATTTCGTAGAGATTAATATTCAATTTTATATTTATTTAATTTAGTATCCTCAGGGATGGATGAAATCCCTGGTATCCATCCCTGATATCCTGTATAAAGAAGTTAAATCCAAAAGCCACACAACTGAGATCAAACTCGTAAAAATGAGAAACATTTCAAGCTAAACAAAGAAATTGCACTAAAATATGTTCGTAATTTGGTTAAGGAGGGATATGTTAAGGTAGCAGAGTATGATAAATATTTAGATCGCATTTACTAATAAAAGAATTTTATAATGCGCATTAGGTTTTGCGCATATTCCGTCATCAGAAGATTATTTTTTTACAGTATTCTTTTCCACAAACACGTACTAATAAAATACTTATTAAAATTAACTAAGAGAAATTACATGTATTTTAAAATCTCATGGACATGGAAATAAAATGGTTTCGATTAACCAGATGATTTGCATTATTTTTAATTATTTGGACTCTCATCGTTGTTTAGGTTTGGAGCAGAAGCAAATCTTATTCCTTAATTAAAACTATATTGTCCTCAGTTCATCTGAAGTTTGTTGAAAATTTTACGATATAGAAAATCTTGCAAAAATAGCCCGTGATAGTTGATTTGATAATCACTTCTATAATAATAATTTGATAATAGTTGGAGCCGTTTTAAGAAAATATTTTGATGTGACACAAAGAAATATCGACAGCATACGAGAACTTTTCCTTTGTTAAAACGATGATCTCCGGGATTTCATCAACATATTAACTTAAAAAAGGCCCCACCGCTTTCCTAATATTTTAAATTAATCTGTGCCCTCCTTGTTATTGCCACAGAGTAAGAAAAATTCGGTTTATAGCTATCCTTTTCCCTCGTCTTTTCATGGCAGTGTCTTTTCCCTAGCCGCCATTTCGTGGCCAGCCAGTCCGCCATTTTATGGTGTTGTCATGTGACAATACTTTCAATATACAAATATATTCCAACAAACGATGTTATTTTATCCACGTGGCTTGTTTTATAGAAGTAGAGATATTTTCATTGAAATAGAATATAGATATATCGCAAACTGGTTAAATATGTATGATTATAAAGGTTTGACATTCTGCTTCTTTAGATTATCTGACTGCAACATTTATGTTAGCTCTCTTTCTGTCCATTTTGTGGTCTGTTCCTTTTCTTTCCCTCCAATATCGCTGCCATTTTGAATTATGACATGAGTGTAGATTTGAACACTTATGTCCAAAACTTTTACGTATGTTTAAGGAAAGTGTAACAATCATCATCATATTTAAGGATTAAATCAGTAAGGAAATACTGTAAATTAAAATTTTATTTGATACACAGATATAATTTTATTTCCATTTGTGTAACAACAAAAAAACAAATACATGTAAACAAAAAAGAATGTAGCAGACAAAACGGAAACTGGTCTCAATAAAAAGTTCAACAAAAAATTTAATATCTGTATCATAATGAGACATCTATATATGAAAAATACACGTATATGTTATATAATAATAATAATAATAATAATAATAATAATAATAATAATAATAATAATAATTAAAAAGAAAGTTTTTAGAGAAAGATATTGTAAGTCTACAAAAGTTCATTAAGAGTTTATGAGACTATTGAGTAGCATTTTATCAGAACACCTCTGGTAAAACAGATTTCAAGTTATTAAATGCGCTGAACTGTTTTGCTAATTATAAAATGTAAAAAATCTGTTCACGCCCCATTATTACCAGGAAATTGAGGGGGGGGGGGAGGTCATATAAGACAGTACAGAAAGCTGGTTGACGATCTTGAGTGCAGAATTAACATGAATTTTAAAAAAAGGTTTCAGTTTCTGATAGTTTAAGTCGCTAGTTTAACAATATGCACATTCATTTTATGTTAATATGCATGAAAAAAATTATTACCCTATGACGTCATCATTAAATTGTTTATTCATACGAGGGAAAACGAGTTAAACGATCGCATACTAAATTTAAACACAAATATTTTAAAAATCTTCCATTATGTTATTAGCATATCTTAGGATAATCTTTCTTAACAAAATTAGAATATCAATTGAGATTCAGACTGAGAGGAAGTACTAGAAGTACAGCGATCACGCATACCGTGAAATGCAAACGAAGTCCAAATTGGTAACAAGATTAAAAGAAACTCCTTAAAGATGAAGTTCTACCAATTAAAGCCACGAGTGAACGTGAAGTAACAATAACAACAACAATAATAACTTTAATCAAGAGCGTTCCTTCATCTGTTCTTGCTTTAATACACATGACAAGAAAAAAAAAATTACAAAAACTCGTTGATTACACTGTGATTTGCTACCGGAAGAAAAATATGCTATTCAACTTAGGCTATTTGACTGCTGCGGTTTCCGAATCTATGTTCAGATTAATTTGAGGACATATAGCATGCCGGCCAAATGGTTGAAAGGCATACAGTCGAGTAGGCTTTCCAGTTCTCGAGTCCGTCTGATTCAGTTGCGGGTTCGAATCCCACCGGGGGCATGCTTATATTTTGTTTCGGACTGTGTTAAGATATATCAGTAGTGAGAAATTATCCTGGACCTGTGAACCTAGATCCTGACGCGCCCAAAAATCTAACAACCAAACAAATAAAGTTAGCATGATTAAGCTAAGAATGTCAATCAGCTAGATTTTTTTACTTTTTATTAATTGATAATTTATTTCTTGTATTAAATTCTATTTCAGAATTGGAATTGGTTTACTCAATTCAATAGCGAACACAATAACTTTGTAACAGGTGATTATGTTTCTTTGATTCGCGTTGTAATGCGAGAAAACGTTTTATTAAGAGCAGTGAATAACAAATATTATCAGGAATAGATGAGAAGTCCTGATGCAGACTGGCCCAAAAAAATGTATACACACTTCAGCAAAAGAAAAAAAAACTATAAAAGTTAACTAGGAATAAATAATAACCAATTTACTTGTGGATATGATATCAGCAAAACCTTGTTGTGGAAAAGCGGTTAGCTTCTTGTGTTTTACTAATATAAAAGTTGTAACATTCAGTTCATACAGATATCAAGGGATGAATATAACCCCTCTTTGACTTCTACAATTACGATAGATGTTCAAAGTGATTATCATAAGCGTCGAGATACTTTTGAATACGGCGAACAGTTGCTTCTATCCATTTCCCTAGCAAACTCTTACCAAGTAATCTCTAGGTGACATTGTGGTCTTCTTCGATCGGGGTCGCCTTCATTCAATGCATGTAATAAACTTGGGATGTAAGCTTTTGATTTTGCTGTAACAAAAAAGTTATAGATAACAATTTAATGTGTATAGTGTGTATGCATTTTTTTTGGGCTACCTTGTATTTCTTCCAAATTCAGCTAAAGATTTTAATCCACCAAATCACATTTGAAATACCAAAGACTATCTATAGCATAAAAACGATAATAATTTATATCTAGAACTACATATAGAATTTTTCAAGCGCGTTTTGCCCCGAAAGCGAAGTCTTGGGTGGAATTCACTCGTCAGTAATGTAGGTATGGGGAGGAAGTATAGTGTGAGGTTAGCTTAGATTTATTCGGATTTGAACCCGCCAAGCCGGGTACACGATGAATCTGAATAATCAAGAATTTGTCATGATTTCCTTATGAAACTTCTATTTGTTTGGTGTAATCGGAACAAACCAAAACTTATGTACAAAATAGTGAAACAAATGATTCAATATCAAAATGTTTAAAGATCTATTACAATTTTGATTTCCTCGTTATCTTATTTAGATTTAATGTTAACGAATGAGTTCATCATTCACGGAATATTCTAGTAGCAGTGATTCGATGCGTATCAATATTGACATGTGAATAAGAGTGCCAAAAATGTAAACACACATTTTCAGAGATTATACAGTGTGTTCAAAAAGTCTCTTACCAGTCTCAATAACTATTGGGAATTGCGAAAACTCCGAATAACTAATAACTGATTTGAATTGTACTACCTTTTTAATAATGGTGCTAATTTTGACGTTCACATTTAATTTCAAGGTCAAATTTAAAGCTTAATTTTTATTAATTAATAAAAACCATAAAAGATAGAAAAAAAAAAGTCAACTGGAAAGTAAAAGCCTAAAATTAGTCTAAATCATTTATCCGATTTAATTTTGCAACAATGGTTACCTAATAAAAACTAATTTTGTGACAATCGGAATGTAAAGCCACAGAAAACACCAATAGGTAATTTAAGAAAGTAAAAGTTCAATATGTTGACCGTCAGATGCTACACACAATACTGTACGATGTTTGATGGATTGATGCACAGCTGTCATTGTTGTAGTGCACATGAAATTGTAATTCTCTGCTGAAATTCAGATAAACTTACTATTGGTGTTTCATAAACTGTATTTTTTTTACTTGGCCCCATAAGAAGTCCAGAGGTGTTAAGTCTAGTGAGCAGGGTGGCCATGTGACTGGTCCACCTCTTCCAATCCATTTATCTGGAAACATCAAGTTTAAACATTCACGTGCTGCAATTGAAACGTGGATTTGCACCATCCTGCTGAAATTTCACCAAATTTCATGGCATCTCTTCAATAAACTCTTGCACAACGTTGTTTAGAATAAGATCTCAATAACGCTGGCCAATGAGATTTTCATCGTAAAATACTGGACCAATAAGTTGATTGTTGTACATGCACACCAAACATTTGTCCTCCAATTCACTTGGTGAGCAGTTTGTCTTAACCAATGAGGATTTTCATTGGCCCAGTAATGGAGGTTATGTTTATTAACAATACTACTACGTGCAAATTGTGACTCATCTGACCACAAAATCTTCTTTGTGAACTGTGGATCATCATCAATTTGACAAAGAAGCCAGTTACAATACTCTGAATGTATTTCATAGTTACATGCATTAAGGCTTTGATGACAGTTCACATGAAATGGATGGAATTTATGATCTTAAAGCACATTCCTCACTGATCCTACACAGCAACCAATATCATCAGCAATGGAACGTATGCTAGTAGGCTATGTGGATTAGCAGCAACTGCAGCAACAACCACTGTGGCAGTGTCCTCATTTGTTGCTGTTTTTTTGTCGTCCCTGCCTTACATGTTGTTGAGCACTATCTGTGTTCTGAAAGCGTGCAATAATTTTTCCAAAGGCTTGTCTTGAAGGATGGCGGCGATTTGAATATCTTTCAGCATACATTTGGGTGGCAAGTACAACATCTTGTTGACTTGCACCATAACAAAATACCATGTTAACCATTTCATTTTGAGGGTACTCTGCTATTTTTTGAATGTTACCATTCAAACACTGATCAGGATCAATGCTGAAATCAAATGAAATACGTATTAGTATCAGCAAAGCTGATGATTGAAAATTGTCATCACAAAATTATTTTTTATTAGTAAACACTGTTGCAAAATCAAATCGGATAAATGATTTAGACTAATTTTAGGGTGCTGTACAACTTTCCAATTGACTTTTTTCTCTATCTCTTACGGTTTTCATTATTCATCAAATTGACCTTGAAATTAACGTGAAGGTCAAAATTAAGATCATTGTTAAAAAGCCCACACCTGATTTGATCGGAGATAACTTTTCGAAATGTGGAAACTTCCATTAGTTATTGAGATATTGAGATTGGTAACAGAGTTTGTAAACATCCTGTATATGACTTTCCACAGCAGCAAAATCTTTACACCCCAAGATTATTACGTGGAATGAGTTAAGGCGATCCCGATTGAAAACAGGAGCAGAAGTGTCTGAACCCTTATGGTAATCACTTGAGCACCTGTTGTAATTTAGAAGTCAAAGGTGACTTACATCACGGCCTTCTAGAAACTACCAGGCCTGAACATGGAAAAGATAAAACACTGTTACATGGTTCTGGTGGTGCCGAAGCCAACGAGAAAGCTAGGCCTCGAAGCGGAAAAGTCACCTGACCATCGGGGTCCAAGCAACAATCCAACATTCATTGTATCCGAAAAACACTGTTAACATCCAAGATGGAGACAGTAGAGCTGGTAAATAGTGATGTCAGTTCCTGGACCGTTGCTTAGCGATTCCAAACTTAGGTTTAACTTCTCTATGCTTTTCAATGGCCTTACACCATATTGTTAAACCTAATGTTTGGAATCGCTAGGTAACCTAATGTTTGGAATCGGCCGGGAACTGACATCATACTTACCAGCTCATAGCCAACGAGAAAGACAGGCCCCGGCGCGGCAAAGTCACCTGACCACACTAGTCCGAGTAACGGTGTAATCTTCATTGTTTCCATCTTGGATTTTAACAATTAATATTTTTTTTCCTTTGTTGGAAACAATGAAGGTTTGATTGTTGGCCGGACTACTATGATCAGGTGACTTTTCCGCTTCGAGGTCTGTCTTTCTCGTTGGCCTCGGGTGGTGCTCAAAGCACCTCTAGAAAGAGATGTTGCTCAAAGCCAGCTAGATAAACAGGCCCTGACGCGGAAAAGTCACCTGACAATCTTAGTCCGAGTAACAGCGTAAACCTTCATTGTTTCCATCTTGGATTTTAACAATCAGTATTTTTCGTTTGTTGAAAACAATGAAGGTTACATTGTTGTTGGACTAAGATGGTCAGATGACTTTTCCGCGTCAGGGCAACACCACCTAAAGAGAAGGGCTGCGCACAGAAATTTCATACACTGTTACATCATCATACATTATTATTGGTAGAAATGCGATTAAAGGTGACTATTTATGACGTTTTAACATTGTATGTTGTTTCCGCGCTCAGGATTTATCTTCAGGCGGTGTTGGTCAGGGCCTGTTTATCTAGCTGGCTTTGGGCAAGGCTTCCGAGATTATACAGGCTAACCCATATCAGGCGCATTCTCCATCGCGCACGATCTGCACAATATGCACACTGCGGGCGCACTGACTGTTCCGCATCGCTCTGTGCGTTTCGTGCACCCTGTTCTTCATTGCCAGTGCGTTTAGTTATCGTGCGTTTGGTGCGTTTCGTGCGCGCACGAAACACACTAGCCAGAGGCCAGGGTTGCTCAGTGTATTGAAGATGGTGGAGGAGCAATGAGGAAACCGAAACACAATTATCAAAATTGAAACAGTGAATGTAGATGGAGAAACTGCAGAGAAGTTTATTCAGGTTATTCGATTTCCTCCATAACACTTTCAAGCAAATCATCGTCACTGCTACTTTCGTCTTCAGCATTTACAATATGCTTATTTATAACCGTTTGCGTGGTATTAAGATTGACATGATATCGAAACTTTTCTATCATTTGCAAAAATCGCGGGTTTATCGTTAACGCTCTGTTCTTCTTGGGGCTGCCTAAACTCCATGAATTGCACTGCACGATTCGCACTGATCACGTGACTGACTCTCACGATTGTGCGTTTCGTGCGCGATGGAGAATGCGCCTATCATGAAAAAAATGACGACAATAAAGATGGTGAAAAGAGGGTGTAACTAGTGCCATCTGTTATCATAAAACCTAAATAGACGCCATCTTCTAAACAAATCACGAAAATATTAACTTGAATTCTAAAAATTGTCTTATATCAACGAAATAAACATGTTTAATTCTCGTTAAAGCAAAATTTTAATATCTTAATCAAGGCTTTGTGCTTATATTATATGTAAAAATCTGGGAGGGAATGCCTGTTTCTGTTTTATGACACCAGACGGCAATGGTCACACCTTAAATTTCGCCTTTTTTATTTGTCGCCGTTTAACAATGGTTTTTCATGATATGGCTGCCCAAGAGCTCATAAGGATTAGCCTGTATAATCTCGGAAGCCTCGCTTTGGGCAACACCACCATAAAGATAACGCCTGGGCGCTGAAACGTCATTAC